>OU343225.1:244955269-245032666 GCA_910596185.1 Chrysanthemum makinoi | reverse complement strand
GATCTCCCAATATTTCTTCACGAACTTGAAAGAAAAACCATCCGGACCGGAGATTTATCACTTCCACATTGCTAAACCGTATACTTTATTTCATCGATTGTAATCGGCCTTTCTGATTCTTCAAATTTTTCACGATAAACCTCAAAAAACATCCTCTTTACCAGCGTAGGATCCGTACACCATTCACCATCATGCATAACTCCCTGAACCATTTGCAATCTTCGACGTTGTTTCAAAAACCCATGAGAGAAAGCCGTGTTTTCATCGCCTTCAATGTCCCATTTAACATTTGCTTTTTGGGCTGCATCTAGAACATCAATTCTATCAAGTTCTGCCAACTCTTTTATCCAACCAACTCGATTTTGAAA
Source organism: Chrysanthemum makinoi (assembly GCA_910596185.1). Classification (NCBI taxonomy): domain Eukaryota; kingdom Viridiplantae; phylum Streptophyta; class Magnoliopsida; order Asterales; family Asteraceae; genus Chrysanthemum; species Chrysanthemum makinoi. The sequence continues at coordinate 245,032,298 of OU343225.1, read as the reverse complement.
CTCTTCAACAATAGCCATCTGATCATCTATTTTCTTTTCAATTAAAAGAATGTCTTAACACAACTTTTTTCTTGTACATATCTTGACTTCTTTGAACCATTTATGCCACAATTTAAGTCTTCCTTTAACATGCTTCAATTTGTTTTTGAGATCAACACATGCATCGACTTTGTAAGTTATAAATTACGAGTTACTTATTCATTATCTTAAAATAAAAATAAAAACGATAACGATGAAGTAATAGATTCTAGTTCCTGTGAGAAATTGAGAAATCGGAGAAATCATGAAAAAAACGCAATTTGAACCCTCGATTCATTTTTTTCCCGAACTTTTTGATATAAATGTTTCTTTAGTTGATTAGAAATAAATTCATGATTCAAAGTTATAAAAAAATTAACATATGATTCATATTATTTGCAAAATATCATTTGAATGATAAAGAGTTTTAAATCAGTTTACATATTTCATTAATCTCTACACTAAAATGTCTATTGTGAAGCACACATGTGAATTAAATCAACAAAAAGATATTTTACGCAAAGAAACTATAAATCAATGCGAGCAAATTGTATTTCTCACATGTACTTTACAGTTTTTATGATTTACACATTTCATCAATTTATTTGCATACTTCAATTTATAATATTTAAGATTTATACATTACATCACTTTTAGAGCCTTGGGTACCCTACGCCAAGGCTGGTGTTTTTCGGCAAAACGCTACCGGATGGCGCAAGCTCCATACCGTGCCTTGCGTTTTCATGTTCTGAGCCATCACGACCAACCCAAATGGTCCTGGAAAACGCGACGTGACAGCTCAAGAATGGTACCGAGCCTCGCGGTTTCCTTTTCTTTTTTTGACGTTATCTTGTTTTTTTTAAGTTTGTATGAGAATATAAGGTGCTTTGCTATGAATATGAGATAAGAAAATGGAAGAAATTGTTTGTTGTTAATTTGAAGCGAGGATTTACTGTTGTATGAAGATGAGATGAAGGTTGGTGACGAGATTTTTGTTGACTGCAAGAATGGAGGTATAAGGGTGGCATGCGTTTTTGTGTGTAGGGTTTAGGTATAAAACATATTACCTCCGTTCCAAATTTTATGTCCGTTTTGACATTTTGAATCTAACTTTGACCTTAACTATTTTTGTTTGTATTATATAATACTTGATGCAAAATATATGAATAGATTATGTTTTAAATGTATTTTTTATTGATATAATTTTCATCAAATATTATATAATACAAATAAAAATATTTAATGTCAAAGTTTGATTCAAAAAGTCAAAAAAGACATAAAATTTAGGACGGAATGAGTTATATTTTTGGGCCCATTAAGTGTTTTAAGACATGATATTAGGCCTACTATAAACTTTTTTTTTTTAATTCATTTGAAGACTCATAAAGCAAGAAAATATTAGAAATAACTAATGTATTTTTTTTTAATGTATTTTTGTTATTAATGAAAATTTAATTTAGTTAAATATGTGGGGTCCTAGAATGCACGACGACACCAAAAACTGGTGTTATATGAGAGAGAGAGAGATGTTTTTGGTGTTGTATTTAATTCTGGTGTTATGAGAAAAATTGCTGATGTGGCTGATTTTTCTCCACGGCACTAACAAGACGACTTCAGAATACCTAATGCTCTTATACATTTTTACTATTGTAAAGGTAATAATATGAATTTTAAAAGGGGAAAGGTCTGCTGTGTATCTATTTTTGGCAAAGCCAAAAAGCTCCCGAACACAAAAAGGGAATCTTACATTCTTTTTTTTTTTTTTTTTTTTTCAAAAAAAGAAAAAAGAAAAAAAAACAATATAATCACTACTACTTATAAAGCACAAACGACTCTCTCTCCTATTTAATTTTCAGACTTTCAGACTTGTAAGTAATAAAGCATGATGTACAACACATTAAAGCACAAAATTTCGTTACAACAACATATGCATTATATACAACACATTGATACACACTAAAAAAACACTATTCAACCTATACAATTAATACACAATTTAATTCACCCCTTCACAAAAAAATACAACTATTTAAGCAGAATTTACAATCTAATTAAGTTAACATAACAAAAATTTGAGATCCAACATCCAAAAAAAAAAATCGAGATCAAGCAGGCAGCCCAAAACATGAATGTGACAAAACTTATCATATTAAGAGCACTAGGTGCCCAACGTTTTCCCGTGCGTTTTCCCGCTTAACGCGACCGGACGGCGCGAGTTGGACACCGGCTCGCATGCCCTGAGCCGTTGTGACCGCCGAGATGGTCCCGAAAACAACACGATGGCGCAAGGTGGTACTGTAGCTCGCGTTTTCCCGTATTTTTCACGTTTTCCAGCTTTTTGTTTTGTTTTGTTTTCAGTTGTGAAGAAGAAAGAATCTTGATGGAGATATTTTATTTTTTTTCAATTGTGAAAAAATAATCTTGATGAAGATAAAGGGACAGAGATCTTTTGAAAGAGAAATGCTCATGATTGCGTGAGATTGGGACTAATAATTTAGGGTTGTTTGTGTGAGTTTGAGAAGTATTAGGTAAAATGTTGATGGGCTCTTAATTGGGCTATTATCTGATTTTCTTAATTGGGCTATTATTTGATTTTCAGTAATTGTGATTAAGGGCCTATAGTGTTTTATAATACCCAAATGTAATTAGGAAGGAAAAAAAAACACTTCTTACGTGTAACTAAGTATGGATTAAAAGAAATCAATGCATGCAAACGTTATAAGTATAACAATATTTCAGTTCGCGGAGCATTTATTGAAACTTAATTACTAGATTGTAATATATCATTACTTTTAATGTATTTTTTATTTTATTCTTTACTTATTTTAAGTGTTTTTTTATGAATATAATTTTAATTTTCGTTAAATGTTTTGGTCTATTTAAATAAATGAAAAAAAAGAAGAAAAAACAAAATATGTGGGGTTCAAAGGTGCACGACGTAATACTTAAAAGAACCACGAGGCATGTGCACGACGGATACCTGATGACTAATTTTGTGGCGATCTAATATACGTTTTTTTTAATAGTAACTTTACCTGGATGAATGACACTTTTAATTAAATACAAGCTTAAGCACGAATTGGCGCGGGCCAAACGGGCATGGGCCAACGGGCTCGAGCCCGAACGGGCACGGGCTAAACAAAATTCTTTGATATCCGTAAATTTATTGTTAAAAAAAACATAATAAAATAAAAAATATGATTCAACGAAAAATTTTATTTCAGGTACCCGCCACCGCAACGCGCGGGTACCCCGCTAGTATACAGAAAATAGAAAAAGTCAAAATCCAATCATCAAAGCAATAAACAAAACACGATTCTTCATTCTTGTTCAAAAACCTCCCTTCTCTTCTTCTCTTCTTCGTTACATATTCTTTTTCCAATCATTAATATAAACTCTTGATAAACACAAAACCCAACTATACTTTCTGATGATGAATCAGAAATCACGCGTCACTAAAGAGCTTCATGAAAAACACAGAAAGGTTGGTCTTTTACTGTTTCATATTTTGGAATAGTTGATTTCTGTTTCTTTATATTATCTGTGTTTTTCACTTGTTGATATCACCGTCACAAAGTTCTAACTTGATAAACTTTTTCATAAGTTACTTTTATATACCAGAAATAAACTAGATTCTATAAATTATATTTTTCGTGTTTGATACTTTTGGTTTCCTTGAACCCGTGGCTGTGGAACGAGTTATGCATACTAATGTTATGATATCTAGATCTACAAATGTTTTTTTCAAAAGAATTAACTAGTGGCGCAGCTTGTTCCTCGCTTATCGTTAACCTGTGTAACGTATAATAATCCGAAAAAAGCTATTAAATGTGGGATAAAATATAAAATAAGTTTATGTATGATTTGTTAATTGAAATAATCTTTCTCGAAGCAGTCCCTTATCTTACCTCCTCATACCCCGCTGCGGCGAGATTTGGGTATCATTGTTGTTGTGACTAGTTATTTACATAAGCTGGTTACAGAAAATCATATTTCAATGTCTGTCCAAAAAAAAGTTCAAATTTTGAATTATATATTTTCTTTAATCTAGAATTAAGTTTATGCTTTATGAATTTGTTATTGGTGATTATTTATCATGATATTTATTGTTATAATAAGCTGTTTTATATATATGTGGGTGTTCTTTTGTGGTCACTAAAAGCTAAACTCAAGTTCCATAAAAGTTTTTTTGAAAGGTCAAAAGGCCAAAACTTGTACTCCGTATTTCTTAATCTTACAACTATTAATGCATGATGTACAAACTTTTGAAATAGCTGGTAGTTTACCTATTAACAACATTTTAGCATAGGCAAATTTCCATCTGTCAGAAGTACAATCAGCTCAATAATTTGGTTGTTAATACAGGTTGTTGAATATTACTAAAGGACTAGTTAATGTAATGAGCAGTTGTCCTAATTTTCTTTATCAACAAACCATCAATTTCTCTCTGTTTTATACTATTAGAAAAGTACATCCACCTGTGCATGTTTTGCAAGCTGTAAAGCGAGAATATGAGGTTGCGATTATTGGGTCTTTAGTTGGCGAATCATTTTTTCAGTAGTAATAATGAACCCTAATTGTTAGAGTAACGTAAAAACGTACATCATGCTCTAGGCCAGGGTAGTTGAGACTTTTGGATGGTCACAAGTAGTTGTCCTAACTCTAGTATAAACATACAAAATAAGAAGAGGGCAATACTAGTGTCAAGCCTAAAATTGACATTTGGAGTACATAGTATTATCGGAAACGTGCAGAAGTAGGAAGTTTTTCTTAAAATGAAAAACCGGAAAGAGTTCTAGGAATTATCGATAATAGTTTTGTTTCTTGCAAACCGGCTCTATTAAGTATTCACAAAAGGGTCACATAACGTCTGGTACATAAAACAAATAGGGAATTGTTGATAAAGTCAAAGAATCATAAGACCATCTTATTGGTGTTTGTATGAGTTGGTAACATAGCTGTCAAAGGATGGCTTGGTAGATGCCAAACCGATATATTGGCACCAGGTCCCACTTTATTGAGTTGTAACACTTTACAGTATTAAAATTTAAGGAAAAACAGTTTGATCAGTTGTTTGACTTGTGAAAAAGACTGTTTCTGATTCAAATGATACCCTGTACTTCTGTAGTGTTACATTTGGATGTCACATAGTGAGACCAAATTTAACTTCATGCTGGTAATGAGACTAAATTTAAAGATATACTGATAATAGTTTACCTTAAAATAATGAGAAAATGTGGTACTTTTCTCACTGGTTACCTAATGCAGATACTTGAGGGGCTACTTAAATTACCAGAGAACCGGGAATGTGCAGACTGCAAAACCAAGTAGGTGGCATGGCATTTTAGCACATTAAATTGTTGGGGTAATTGCGTCTTTATGTATCTTACTTGCCACGTTTTCTAACTTTGTGTAGCGTATTACATTTTTTTCATTTTGTTATATCATACTTTTGAATTTCCTCTTCTTGGTGTATCATAGACCAATTGTGTGTACTACTTGACCATTATACCCCTACCGTTTACACACTCAAATTAATCGGGGTAGAGGTAAAATGGTAAAAAGGATACACACAATCGGTCTATGATACACCAAGATGATGAAATTCAAAAGTATGATATAACAAAATGAAAAAAATTTAATACGCTACACAAAGTTAGAAAACGTGGCAAGTAAGATACATAAAGATGCAATTAGCCCTAAATTGTTCAAGCTATTTCAAATTATTAACAATGTACATATTATGATTGCAGGGGTCCAAGATGGGCTAGTGTAAATATCGGGATTTTTATATGTATGCAATGTTCTGGGGTTCATAGAAGTCTTGGAGTACACATATCTAAGGTCCGGTTTCCATTACCAGTATTTTTTTTTCTTTATAAAGTTGTTTGAAACCTTGTTTATATTAATTTTTATGCTTTTTTAGGTGAGATCTGCTACGCTTGATACATGGCTACCAGAACAGATAGCATTTATGCAAAGTGAGTTGCTAGATTTGTTCATCAATTCCTTCTTTGCTATGTACATAAGTTTCCGTTTATAGCTATTGTATCTGACCTTAACTTTCAAAAAAATTATGGAAGCTGCAAAAATCCTGTAAAATGTTCTAGCAACTATAACTGATTTTTGAAAGCCGGAGGTCACGAATAAGGGTTATTTGCTGTTTGGATTTTCATAGTGATATTTATGGGAGTGGTGGAACCACCATAGCCTCTTAGGTAGTTAGGTAAACGCGTACAAAGGTTGATCATTGTGAAGACTGTAATCTTGCTAGTCGTGTTTCGTAATGGTTTTAATTTTTTTGGGTAAAGGGTAACCCCGGTGAAATAATGATGATGGTTTAGTTTAATACTTATAGTACATCTTATAACCATAAAGGCAAAAATTCTATATTGGAATGAAGGAATAAAGTTATAGCATCCCCAAAGCATCAATAAATTTGCTGCTAACAATTTGTGCTTATTGCAGATATGGGAAACAATAAATCAAATAGCTTTTGGGAAGCCGAGTTGCCTCCTAGATATGACAGAGTTGGGATTGAGAATTTCATTCGCGCAAAGTATGTGTTTCAGTATTACCATTGATTTTTCCATTTTCTTTACGTACCATGTAGATTAGTAAATGATTGTTATCAGGTATGTAGACAAAAGATGGGTTTCGCGAGATCGAAAAGTTGAAACTCATCTAAGTACAGCACGGCAAGAGCATGTCCCGGTTTATAAGCCCGGCCCCCCAGCAAGTAGGGTCATGGTCCGTTTACCGGAGCCAATACAAAGCCCTCAGCTTTACAAGTCGAATAAAAGTGTAACTCCTCTTCCTCCTGGTGTTGTTGAGCAGAAGGTTAGCTAACTATCGTAGTTGACTTTTTATTGTTGACTTTCTTTGAAGAATTAAATAAGTTTAGTTGCATTAGTGGACCTTTGATGTGTATAGGTCATTGTTCAACCAAAACAAATCGAACAAAGATCAAAACCAGAGGAGCATAAAGTTGTTGAGAATGTGTCGAGTCAGAAGGTTGATGATTATCAGGCTACTAATCTTTTTGATATGGTCCCGGTGGATAGTAAAGTTACAGTAAATGGTTCCAAATTTTCTTCTAATGATGAGAATCCACAAGAAAGAGTCCAAAGTAAGTTTCTTTAGTTTTTCTTATGAGATGTACCTTAGAGGGTATCTTAGTTTTGTACTGCCCGTCAAACGCAAGTCTGGTTTTCAACTCTTGATTAAAAGTTTAGTTTGGTTCTAAAAATTGCAGCATCTGGTCCCATGTTAGCGGTGGTAGAACACAATGATGCCAATAAATCAAGTAACAAGGTGAAATCGAAGTTCGAGTTTGAGGATCTTTTTGATGGATTAGATTGGGTTTCGCCTTCTCTCCCCCAAGAACCACGTAAACAACTAAAAAGCGACATCGTGAGTCTTTCCGAAAAGGTATGTCATCTACACATTTCTTCAAACCAATTATTTTTCACCAAGGTTGCTTGGATGTGTGCTTTGAGAGTTAACAAAACAACTCTTATAGAATAGGCTGCTAAAAATATTGTTTGGGTGTGTGCTTATGCTGTTTAAGGTTGCAATAATGGGATACTAAATATTTGGGTGTTCACCAAGGTTGCTTGGATGTGTGCTTTGAGAGTTAACAAAACAACTCTTATAGAATAGGCTGCTAAAAATATTGTTTGGGTGTGTGCTTATGCTGTTTAAGGTTGCAATAATGGGATACTAAATATTTGGGTGTTTGGCAAATTATAATTATTTATTTATTTAAGAAATCACATGGTACATTGACCAAATGGGGGCTTTCCATTAGTATGAAAAAGATTATCTGAAGCTGATCATTTAGAGTTTGTTTAGCCAAATTTTATCAAAAGGATTGTTGCGACTTGAAATCCCAATAATCAGTTCTAAGCACACACCACATAAGTTATACGGAGTAACAGTTTAATCTGTACACATAAAATGCATACAAGATCTCTTCAATTCTGACCCATGTACGTTCTTTGAACTTTTAAACAGTCTATTATCGTGCCACCAATTTCCGCTGAGCAACAACTACCAGCAGTTCATACTCAACAACAGACTAAGCTCACGAGTAATCATCAAAATGGCATGAACGCGTTCAACCGTTATCCAAATCAGGTTTGTGGATCATAGCATCTGATGTTTATTTCAATCAACAAATTTCTCTTGGACGCGCGCCTGTGTGTGTGCGTGCATACGCGTGTGTGTGAAGTAACAATGACTTGATATTAAATGTTTGGCTGTTTGGGAAATTTGGACTATTTAAGAAATCAGCCGGTGAAATGACGCGAAGGGGAATTTTTATGCGAAAAATGCAGAGGCGTTTTGTTAGGTCTCTCAAATTACGTTAAGCTAAGAAATCAATCTTAAATCCATATATGAAAAGCTGATTATTGCGACATGAAATTTAAATAATCTGTTCCAAAACACAAATCCATACCCCCCTAAATGGCAACATTTGAAGGTACATGCTGCAAGTGTATACAAGGTTTCTTGAACTTCCACCTCTGTACTTACTTTGAACTTTTAAACAGTCTACTGCTGTACCACCGATTTCGGTTCAGCAACAACAACCAGCAGTTCATACCCAACAACAACCTAAGATCATGGGTAATCATCAAAATGGCATGAATGGGTTCCACCGTTATTCAAATCAGGTTTGTTAATCATAGGAAGTGATGTTTATTGCTATTATAAAGTTCATTTTTTGAACTTGGGTATTCAGCACTTTTACAAACTTCAAAACTGAATCCTATATTTTTTTAACTGTGTTGCAGATAGGAAACATCAAAACTTCACAACCTATTGGGAATCCCAGTTTCTACACAACATCCAGGTAAAACATAAATCTGCATTACGCTTTGTCCCTTGTGCAACTTTTCATTCCCTAATAGCAATCTGTTTCTGTTTCTCGTTTTGCAGTATGTACGGCACAAATAGAGTTGCTCCAAGCACAAGACCATTAGTAGGAAGTAGACCGGGCATGGGACCATTAGGCATTCCAACTCAATTAGGAGGCGAATACGACTTCTCATCGTTAACACAGGGAATGTTTACCAAACGATAAATGGCATTTCGGTCATTAGTTTTTAAAAGACAGAAATCCATACATATTTAGAAATAGAACCTTATAGTAAATTTGATTGCTTGAGTTGTATATTTGATTTAGAATAGCTTTTGCATTCATTTGAGTTGTTATTAATTTATGTTGCTACAAGCGAAATAATGAATATTTATTCTAATTTATTAATAGAAGAAAAATATAAAGTAATCATATGGCTTAAATTTAGGCAAGCCTGTTTAGCGTTTTTTTAAATAAAGTAATGACCTGTAATACATCTCATGTCTATCATATGTTCATGTTACTTTTACTGCTGTCTTTAATGTCGAGCAAATCCATCCGGAAGCAGTCTCTCAACTGTCGGATTTATCCTGGTGGTCGAGGTAGGATCTGTCTACATCCAACTTCCCCCTTACGGTAGGATTGGGTTTTGTTGTTATACTTTAAGAAAACTACTTGTGAGTTGCGAGTGATTTAACTTGATCCGCATTTCAGGCCTTTGACCCATTTGATCATAATCTATATGGATCCACATTTCATGCCTTTTGTCCTCTATGATGGTAGCCCAGCGGTACAATATTTTATGTATGTCAGTATCTTCCCGACCAAAATGCCCCTTTGCTCAGTTTCTATAAGATGTTGGATAGATTTATCATGCCTATATTATGAGATAAATAGTTTTTTTTTTTAAATAGATGGATACATTTATTTCAAGAAATAACTGTTTATAGTGTGCTCCTTTTGGGTTTGGACCCGGCATCAAATTTAAACCAATGTTTCCTTTTATATGTTTCTGGTGTCGAAAGCCTAAAGGCTAAACTGTGCTTTCATGACACTAGAACAATGGGATTGAATATGTGAAGCTTGAGTTGAGAAATTTATACTTTTTCATTCAATATATCTTTGGGCTTTGGCATGTTCAAACATACATCTTATGATTCATTTAGAAACTAAGATTAGTTTCCTTACATCTCATATGAGTCCTTTTTGCGTATCTTGGGTGAGAAATCCAAATCAGAAAAGCTCACCAAACCAATGGCCAATAGTTCTCAGCGGAAGATGCACTTAGGACCGGATTTTCAGTCTCTAAGTTTTTCTTTCCGTCCCCCTTACATGCCTTCAGGGTATGGAGCCTCATCGGAGCTTGAACTTGGTTCCAATAACCATTGCTACACGCGTTACCCGGGGTCGTTTAGGTAATTGATTTTCTGAATCCTCTAGATGGAGAGTAGATGGCTAGATTTGAATTGAGCAAAGTCTTTGTGCCAATCTACGTACTCTTAAATATGATCCTGAGCTGAATAGGCGGAAAGACAGATTTTGAAGAGGTCCTTGGTTGCTAGGGGTGTGTTGTGAATATCGCACATGCGTACCATATAACAAACAAAGAAAACACAAACAACGCTTGCAAAAAGTAAAAGACACAAGATGTAATGTGGTATTTACCACTAGGGAAGTCGTAGCAGTCCATGGGGTCGAACCAGAGAGATTTATTATAGAGAACACACACAAAAGATATCAGTTTACAATTATAATGAGGGGGGTATTTATAAGTGTGAAAACCCTAATCCTAACTTGCTCCTCCAAATTGCATCTTAAAGCCCGGACTAACTAAATATGGGGCAAGCCGATGTTCCAGTTTCTGCCCAGCGTGGAGGGAGCCTATAACTACCTGTTGGAGCCCTGCTTGAGAGCCTAGCTTCGGAACCTAGCTTTCAGAGCCTAGCTTCGGAGCCTATATATTGGAGCCTTCGTCAATCTTCTTCTGCTGTACTTAAGAGTAGGATGCTAAAGAGCTCATGCATAAGTAGATCCCTACCTTTGTTACGCTGCATCAAATTAACATGGGAGCCTCTGCGGGCTTCTATCAGTTTCCACAACTCAACAGGATGTTCAATGGTTCGATTATCGGGTAGTTCATTTAAAAATTTTCTGGGTAAAACTGAAAACCAAGCCGAATCGAATTCAAATTGAATTAAACCGAATCGAAAACCTAATTTGAATTCGGTTCGATTTTCGTGTTGACCAGAATAACCCGAATTACATAATTTATAACCTTTTTTCATTTATTTATATACCTTTTTAGCCTTAAAAATTTTCAAACCGAAAAAAATGTTATATATACCAGGAAAGAGTTTTAAAATGCTTTTTTTTATATAAATATATGAAAAATATATAGATTTATGTGAATTTGGTTTTTGGGTTTTCATTTTGCCAAAACTATATTCAAACCAAAAACTGAACATTTAATCTGGTTCAATTCAATTACAAATTCGGTTCAATTTTATTTGGTTCAATTTGGTTTCGATTTTCAATTCCTATGGTATTACTAAAATTGTGAACACCCCCTAAAATTTACCCATTGTTATCGTGCGTCAAAAAACATAGAATGAAATCGTTAGGGGATCATAAGCCCATGGTATAGATAATTATGAGGTTTGGACCATTTATGTAACATTATTGACATTGTTTATACATTGCTTGTACACATTACTATATATAGCAGGGTACCCGCGCGATGCGGCGGCGGGTACCTGTGACTATATTTTCTGACAATTTAATGTTATGTGGTCATACTTTTATTAAACAATTAAATTACAAATAACAATAACTTCAGTTATGACAGTGGAAATAATTCATCTCCCGTTAACCGAAGCTACCACAAACAAAATCTTGATTCTTTCCTTTAGCACAATCACTCTTCGTCAATTTTGGAGCCGACCGACCCAGTTCGACCCTCATGTTGCAATGGTGGCGACTTGGTCGGCGCAGCGGCGACCAAACCAGTCGACCGACCACTACGCGCAACCTAATGGCTTTATTTTTAAATGTTTGGCTTAGTAGTTTGATTACATTGTACACTGTGGTTAAATTGTTGTATATTTTAGTGAAGGGCTAAATTAAATAGTGTATTAATTGTATGTGTTGAATATTGTTTTTTAGTTGTATTTGTGCTTCAAATAGTTTGTACATTGTGTTTTATAAATTATACTTTTTATCAAATGGGTGTTTTAAGTATGATATTAATTACAAATGTTGACCAGTCAATATGTGTAGGTGGTTTATGCATAAAGTAATTGTACATATAGCTTAAGTAGTTGTATTTGCTTAAAATCTATATATGAAAATCTTAAAAAATTAGAAGAGAGAGGGTCATCCCTTCATTATAAGTAGTATAGATATAGATACTAATAGAGCGTCAACTGACGCCATCTCACGTCAGCTTTTGCAGCCCAGTCCATTTATCTTTTCCAGCCCGATCCGTTAGGCAATGTTAGGCGGTACAATTTTTTTTTAAGTTCTTGGGTATTAACGAAGTTACCGCATCTCTTTTGATACTTATCTTCTCTTCGCATCTCTCCTGGAAGTGCCGGTTTTGTATCTTCTGTACCTGATGCTTCGTTTCCGGTTGAAGTTGGGTTGTTTTTGGTCGAACACTGTTGTCTCGCTGGTAATATAAGGTTGGGGTGTTTGTGTCTCATTTTTTTTTTTTTTTTGGGTACTTGATCTATATGTGTATCTGTTGATTCTCTTTGGTCATAGGATTTCTGTGATATGTGTAGTTGTAGGTGCATATAATCTGTACTTTTGTTGTTTTTGCGCGTTTAGTGTTGTGTGCATCGTTTCTTTAAATATGAGAACCAAAAGTAGAGTTGTACCTAAACCTCAACACAACCAATAGCAGAGAAAAAACTAAACTAAAATTTTACAGTTCAACACTTTCAGAACATATATAACAAACAACCAAAAACACTCTTACAAATGCATGATAACCGCCCCGCCGCAACGCGACGACTCGCAGCCATCCTTGTTTAGTTTATGAGCAAATATCACTGATTACATGATATCAAAGCAATACCTGAAGTTAGGGGTGTTAATTCGGTACGAGTTCGGGTTAGCGGGTTCGGTTGACAGGTTGGTGAGAACCCGAACTTGACCCATTTAATTTATCGGGTCAGCTATATCAACCCAAACCTGTTTACACATAACCCGAACCTGACTCATTTAACCCGTATATATACTTGGGTTGGCGGGTTAAATAGGTTACACAGGTTTGCGGGTTGACCCACTTAACCCATGTAACCCGTACAATAAAATATGAATATATTTTAATTTAAGAAAACAAATTAAACGGGTTGACGGATCGACCCGCTTAATTATTCTCAACCCGAATCTTACCTGTTTAATAAACGGGTTATATGAGTCGACCCAAATCCGACCTGAAATCTATTTAGACTCAACCCGAACCTGTTAATTTTTAGAGGCAATTCCATATTTACCCAACTTAAATATGATAATGACATATTTATCCAAATCATGCTTTAAATGCATTGTACATAATCCATTCAAAAGTTATATTTTAGATAAATATGACATTTTCATGTTTAGACTGGGTAAATATGGAATTATCTCTAATTTTTATGTCGGTTTCAAATCAAATTTTGTATCGAGTCAAAAATTGCCACTCGTACCTGAAGTATATCTCTCCTCCCAAAACCATTTATTACAGAAAAGATTTGCATTCCTCCATAATCTTGCATCAAAAAATTACTCATATTACTTTGTTTTGTGATTAATTCCATTATAATCATAAAGAAAGTTTGCCTCTATAATATTGCAACATTTTAAATCAAAATGTACTGAGATCGTTAAATATGAACTAACGAGTGAGGAAAACCCGCGCGTTGCAGCGGGATTGCTTTTGTAGACGTGAATTTGGAACTGATGAATGACCGGAAAATTTGTTTGGACCGGCTTTGCAAATACAATTAAAACCTTAGGGACTATTTTCGCGGCTACAAAGGACTTACTTTGTAACGACACTTAAACCTTAGGGACTATTTTTGCCAAATTGCAACAGATAGCAATTAATGCTAAAGGACTTACTTTGCAACGACACTTAAACCTCGAGACTAATGTTTTGCCAAGTTTTCAAAGATAATTAATGCTAAAGGACTTGCTTTGCAACGACACTTGAACCTCAGGGGTTGTTTTTGCCATGTTGTGAAAGTTAGCAATTAATGATGCAGGACTAATTTTGCAGCGCCACTTAAACCTCAGGGGCTGTTTTTGCCAATTTGAGAAACATTGCATTTAATGTTTGGTGGTTACTGTTTTCTTCCCTTGTAATTAGTATATATATATAATTATACAATACCCAAAATTATAACCTTTACAAATTGATAATGTTAAGACTGAGATATTTTATTAATTTAGCGAAATATTATTATATAATAAACTAACAATTTATTAATTTAAAGAGGTTTTACGTAATATCTTTAAATTTTCAAGTTCAATATATTAGTTATAATATATACGAGTTAAAGATGAAAATTAAATTAAAAAAAAAAAAAAGTTTCGATTAACATTTTATAAATTCAAGGCATTGAAGAAATTAATGAATGTTACGAGGTTTAAGACATTGAATAAATTGTGTAATTTTTTAATAATTATTAATTTATAGTTTCGTTATAACCAATATATATGAGATGGAGTTTAAAAAAAATATTATCTTATTAATTTATCTATTTGTGTCCAAATTTGTACCGGTCCCAACTTGAGACAGGACAAATTATTAATTTTATCAAAATTATCAATATATCGAATATTAATTTATGGGAATGTCTAACCAATGCCCTAAGGGCATTGGTTAAGATTTGTCCTTTTGTGATGTATAATAACTATTTATGTAGGTCCCCCGTCCAAATATGTAATTATGTGTCAACTATAAGGACTATTTGTGTAACTAAAAACCACAATAGACAAATCTTAACCAATGCCCTTAGGACATTGGTTAGACATTCCCTTAATTTATAAAGGTGTTACTCGATACTATTTTTCAACAAAAGGGCCTGGGACCGATATTGTTAACAAAATCTAATCTGGTCATTTGAGTTCACTCAGACTAAAAAGCTTAAAAATAAATATACGTGTAATTGTGTAAAACCAACAATAAGAATCATAACGGTAGATAAAAGTTTGAAACGAAATGTAAGGTGGTTATAAAATATAGATGTGTTTTATATTGCAAGTGTCAAACATGGCACATAAATAAAATCTTTACATGTTCTCCGTAAAACAAGTGGATGGTAACTAATGTTTAGTTACGTATAGATATCTTGGACCCCGATGGATAGACTTTTTTAAGTCGGCTTCAGTTGTAAATTAAGGAACCGCGCACTCATAGCATGCAAAAATTGCAATATCCAATCTTGGATAAATGGACGGTGGTTTTCTTTGACTTCTCGTACCTTGACTCTCGTCTTGGTCTTGACAAATAGTCAAATATTACTTGACATTTAATCTTAACTCTTAAGAATAAGAAATTAAGAATGACGCCTTTCTATATTTTTTTATTTAAGATCATTTAATGATAAAAGATTATTTACATAAGGATCAATCTCCATTATTTATTTTCATTTGATCTAATGAATGAGATTAATCACAACAATTTAAAAAACACACTTTCATCATCCTTTTTCAAATTTTAATAACTTTCAAACTGTTAATCGTTAAGCGAAAAAAAAAAATAACACTGCGATGAGCATTTAGTTTTTTTTTAAGTTATCTTTCTATAGATAGACACTTTGATATACTTTCGACAAAATTTTTTTTTCGTATTTTTCACGTTTTTTTTTAAGTTTTTTCGTTTTTTTACGTTACTAAAATTTGCATTATGATTAAACACTAATTTGAATATCACATGTGATATTAGTGTTATATCATATATGATTTAACACTAATATCACATGTGATATTCAAATTAGTGTTTAATCATTTATGATTTTTTTTCATGCAAATTTCAAATAACGTAAAAAAAGATGAAAAAGGTGAAAAAAATAAATTTTTCTTCTTTTTTCAAAAGTATATCAAAGTGTCTGTCTATAAAAAGATAATTAAATGCTCTTCGCGACGGTGTAAATATTTTCACTTAACGATTAACGGTTTAAGAGATATTTAAATTAGACTAAAATACACCGTTGGTCCCTAAACTTGTTACTACGCATCGCGATGGGACAAAGTTGGACGTTATCATCGCTGGAGGTCCAAAACATGGGATTTATATGCCAAACTCATCCCTTGACCATTAACGCCGATGTCAACGTTATGTTGTTGAGGGCAAAACCGTCTTTCACTGTAGCGTACTCTATACAAATCGTCAGTTGTGTTTGTAGCTACTATATGTCCTGTGTACACCGGTTTGATCGCCGTTATCATCCATCCCTAAACTATCCCACAAAAACAGTCTTCTATAAAACGATAATCGTTTCAACATGGTACGTTGCTGGTGTGGTAAGCAAGCTATTATTTCGCACTTGGACCTCTCGCCAACCAGGTATGTCGATTCTTTGGTTGTCATGTTGAAGTAAGTGCGTCTTAATATTTATTGTATTAGTTTTCTTTCGCAAGCGGTAAAGTACATTGTAACAATGGTGGTTGTTTAATGACTTGTCATAATCATGAATAGGGGTCTTCTTGTCGGTGGATACGATGGTATGATCCTGAAATCTGTGCTCATTCAAGAATGATCATACCAAGCCTTTTGAGGGGGAGAAATGAGCTTGAGGCAAGATTAGTAGCTGCTCAAGGTGATGTGTGAAGTGAAAGATTTACTTGGTGCCTGTTGGATATTGTTCTTAATTGTTTATGCATTGGGATAACTTTTTAGCTTTTATGTAATGAGGCGAGATGGTTAATGTTCATTATCTTGAATTGTAGTAACGTTGTGTCCCAGAAGGTTATGAATCTTGTTATTATGATCGGTTTACCGTATGTTTATAGCTTTATGCACATGGTTAAGATTAAAGTTGACTTATAATTGTCAACATTGTTATGAAGTTTTCAGTTTGGTTTGTTTTTTACTTTCAATGCCTTATGGGTATGCAGATAGTTAGCAATTTCTTTAGGTTTGACTTTTAATTGTCAACATTCTTATGAGGTTCTGTTTACCTTTGGTTACTTTTGATGCAAATTATTCACACATCAAGCTTAGTCAATCTATAAAAATACACAATAATGACATGGTTCCATAGGTAATGCAAACGGATATAATTCCAAATGCATAAAATTGCATACTTTTCAAAGCATGAGAACTACAGTTAGACACACACACATATGTTTTTAGAGTACATAACTTGTCCATAGGAAATAAACTAGATGAAACATTGTCTAGCTAATTAGCATAACAGAATTGACCTATGGTGAGACCATCATTCTTTCCAGTGCAGCCTGCTGCATAGGCATTCTTCGCGGTAGCAGCTGGGTTGAAGCGTAACTGCTTGCACATCACTTGACCGCAACAGAATCGCATCTGGATTGATCATGTTGGTGGGATTGACACGATTGCTCATGCATGCCGGATCGGCAATTGCTTCATCTTGACGTTGCTGGGATTGGAGGGATTCATCTTGTATCCTCGGGATCTTCGTTGCTTCATCTTGATGTTGCCTGATTGAGACGGGATGCATCATGTATGATGGGATCTTCGTTGTTGATCTTGATTTTCATATTGAACACCACTTCCTTGAACTGCACTAACTTGACTTTCAACAACACCTGTACCTTTAGGATGTGTCTTTGTTGCTGCTACTTTGTTACCTTTAGGATGTGTCTTTTTTGTTGTAGCTTTTGTAGGCACTTGTTTGACATTTCTCTTATTGGCAGTTCGACTACTTTCAGCTCCACCATACTCTAGACATGTTTTCTGGTTGTGTCCAGCAATGCCACAAATACTACACTTAACACTCTTCCAAGCCCTTGACAGCTTACCATTCTTCACAATCTCTTCACTTTCAAGAGCTATCCTAACTCTTTTTCTACCTCTTAAGCTAGGCGGCTTTGTTTCGGATTTCGATGGAACAATTGTTTTTGGCACAGTTGATTTTTCCCAATGTTCGCTGCTAGTTATAAGCTCGACATGGTGATGGTAGGTTGCCTCCCAAGTGAGAAGATAGTAACAAGGATGAGCCCATATTTCTACAGCTCCTACTTGTTGCCCATTTAAAGCCATATTCTAATTGGTAGCAACAGCATGTTTACATGGTAAACCTGTTATCTCCCATCTTCTGCAAGTACAAGAATTTTGTACAACATTAACTACACATTGGTCACCCCCATGGTCCACTAACCTGAAACTTAGTTCCCCCATTCCATAAAACATTATACTTAACAACGTCTTTCTTAATACCCTCTAGCATGTGTTGTGCAGTTGGTGTTAGTGGCCCATCACTCTTCTCAATCACCAAAAGAACATGCATTATCCTCTTCATACAATATTCCCTAATGTATTCTAAGGCTGTAATAATTGGTTTATTTAAACCCTCAATTATTTTTTCATGAAACACTTGTGTCACAATTCTCAAATTCCGGTCATTTCTTAAATTAAATATGCATCATATTAATTCATTCATGGCATTTCATTTCACATTTAACGCGTAATTTTTATATTTAATAAACGTTATCGTGAGTTATTATCTTGAATGTTTAATCCGTTACTTTCAAAAATGACCCCGATATATTTTTATACTTACATTTAGTTATAAAAACTATATTTTGACTTTACCTAGTGTTTTGAATTTATTTGGTATATAAATCGTTAAAAGTTATATTATTACGACGTTTTTCTTAAAAATTATACGATAATTATTTTATCACTCAAATTGCACAAGGAATGTATTTTTACAATTTTTATGATCTTATTATACTCTACCTTGATCCATTAAAAGTTACTTTTACATAAAAGTTCCTTAAATACACTAACATTTTATATACAAGCTATTTATATAAACATTCTTACTTACACTTTTCTTACAACAACAAGTATATACATTTTATAAAAAAAAAATATATTTGGGAACCATTCCCCCTAAAAACCGGTCCTATGGGGTGATTGCATTTATTGATGGTTAAATTTTCCTACATATCCATATCTATACACAATGTTACTTGGATACTTCACACACAATAATACATTTTCTCAATCAAGATATTTTTTTCCTCTCTTCTTCTTCCTTTCCTCTCAAGAACCGGCCTCCTTGGGTGTTAGCAAGGAATTCATAAAATCTTTCAAGCTCAAGTTAATCACCATCTAGATCACACTCTTATTAAGGTTTTGAAATAAAAACCTAGGGTGTTTAGGTTTAATCCTTGGTTCTTATCACCTCATCATTTTAACTTGTAAGCATATTTCTTTAATTTTTCATCTTTTCTTATCATTACATATGTATTGTATCATTTTCATAGCAAACATGCATGCTTATGTTGAGTTATACCATTTTTACATGATTTTAGAGTTCTATATATATAAGGTCATCCTATAATTATCCCCTTGGTATATGTTGGTCTTGATGATGTTTAGGAACCCATGACACCCTAAGAAGGTGTATGGTAGGATTAGATTAGCTTTGGAGTTGATTTGAAGGGATTGGAATAGGTTTAGTACGAGAAAAACTATTTTCGATAAGTATATAAAAGTGTTCTGTCCTTGTTTTGTTTTTCTGGAAAATCCGACAGTAGGCACGAAATTTTGGCCTTGATATTTAGAAAATATACTTTAAAACGAATCCGTGGCCGCTTGAACGGATTAAAACGGAGTTATAACGAAGAAGTTATGAATTTTTCAAGTTTGACGACGATATATACATTTTCTGAAAATTTCAGCATACTATTTTTATTTTGTACGAGTCAAAACGAGCCTTAAGCTTCATAAATTATTTCGACTTGTCAAAAATATATTAGTATACTTTGATACGAAGCTAAGGACATATAATACGTAGAAAACGGATTTGAAACGACTAAGATATACACGTTTTCATAAACTTGCCGTAACTATTATTTTTAGAAAACTATATTATTTTTACGAGATAAGTGTTACGGTAACTAAAATCACCATATTTAACCTCTATTATCTTTATGTTCGAGACCTTTATGGAAAACTCACTGAATGAAACTTCTAGATTTCGATACAAACTTTCCAAAACTGTCGAGTTCGTTTTCTAACGATCGACGTACACCATTTTACGACTAGTTTTTTCGAGCTATTTTTGTCACTTTCATGAAAATTCCGACGACATTGTTTTACGACGAAAAGTGAAAATTTCACTATAAATCATTATAAAACCATTGTAGGATGACATTTTGACGTAAATACTTGTAAAGTGATTTTGAAGGGTCAAGACGTCAAAAGAGTATTTTTCGACGATAAGTATTATTTTCAAACTCACAAATGGTATAAATAACATACGAAATGCATGCATAACATTACATTGCAACTCATTACATATCATATCATTCATAATAGGTCAGTTTCGAGATTCCCGCTACATTTCGGTGTAACCACTTTTGTCGTCACATCTATTCATCAAGTGAGTAATCACATCCCTTTTTTACCGTTTTACTATATTTTTGGGGTGAAATGCATGACCCATATTTGAACTAAATTGATTATTACTTCTATGAACTCTTTAGACTTGAACTTTTGAACTTGACTTAGACTCTTGGACTTAATTATGGACTCATGACTTGTTTGAATATATTGAACCGTACGTGTTATGATCTAAAAGTCTCCGGATTTTGGTGGAGCGTTCTTGACCCAAAGTCTCGCCTTATTGGTGGAGCGTTCTCAATAAATCTCGTCTAGGTGGTCGAGTGACAAAGGAGTCTCCCTTGTTGGAGCAGTGCAAAGTCTCCCATGATCGGAGCATCACTATAAAGTCTCGCCATATTGGTGGAGCGTTCTCAATAAATCTCGCCTAGGTGGTCGAGTGACAAAGGAGTCTCCCTTGTTGGAGCAGGGCAAAGTCTCCCATGTTCGGAGCATCTCTAAATTATTATATACTTGGTACTATATTGTGAACTATTCTGACCGCTTACACTTGACTACTTGACGTACTATATTTTTGTGCAATGGGTTGTGTACACACAGGTTGCAAGTTTTGTATGGTAGCGAATTTGGAACTGAGTGGATACACAATGCCTTTGCTTTGAGAACTATTTTCGTTGACCGAAAGCTTTGAATATTTCTTACGAGTTTTCTTATTTTTGTTAAACGTGTTTACTCACCAACTATTTTCATAGTTGACCCGTTTTCTCTCATGCATTTCAGGTGATCGTTAGTAAGCTTTTTCTACCAGGTCTTGCATAATGAAGTTTTCACTTGTCGCTACAAGTCGCTTTGTAATAAAACTCAATATTTTGGAATCTAAACTTTGTAATATATTTGCCGATGACGGCTAATCTAGTTTTGTAATGGAGTATTATTTCTTTTAAATCTTAACACTGGTATGTTCTATTATCTTGTGCTTTTGTTCCTTTCCGTTACACCTCGTGTTTCGCCTCCGCGCAGGGTGTGAGATTGGTACTGAGCCAAAGGTTATAGAGAATGCCGATTTTTCAAAAATAAAAATCACAGCAGTATAAGGAAAAAAAAAAAAAAAAAAAATTATTTTATTAAACATTGAACATCATCCGAGTCATCTAGTCCTATCGTTGCATCGTTAATCATAAATTATACATAGCCTGATCAACTATGTCTAATTTATGAAGAACCATGCAATGATAAGAAGAGTAAATTTAAATCATGTTTAGTCGAGTCTTTTGAGTCCGGTCACCTGAAGTTGCATTGGTCGGGTGGGTATGCATAGCATGTTTTACGTTCACGTCTACATTACCGTACCTTGTTCATATCTTCTCTTTTCCATCTTTCGACTTGTTAGACATAGCATGTCTCTGTTCTTGTCATGTTTCGATCACTATAACACACATTACCACCGTTCTACACCTCATCTCGACGTTCGAATGTCGTTTGCTCAACCCGATGTTTTGGTCCTCAGAGGATCATGGTGCAAGAAACACACGCTCAGAGGTAACAACAACGGCCCAAACAACAATGACAATCCAAAACAACGCTGGCGGAATAGCGGATCTACTCTCCCAAATTATAACACAACTCGATGCTAGGCGAACCAACAACGGAGAAGGTACTTCAAACATCGGTCAAGGATGCACTACAAAACTTTCATGCCATGCAAGCCAATGGAATTTCATGGTACTGAGGGTGCCATTGGACTGCTAACCGGGTTCGAGAATGTTGAGTCGAAGCTTAGTATCACGAAATGTGCTGAAGGAAACAAGGTTGAGTTCTCTGCTGGTCTACTACATGGTCGAGCATTGACCTGGTGGAACAACCAACTACAGACTAGAGGAAGAGAGGCTGCAAATGCGTTATCTTGGGAAGCATTTAAGAAACGCTAACGATGAGTACTGCAGAAAAGATGAAGTCACGCGAAACCGGAAGAAGAATTTTGGAACCACTTGATGGTAGGAGTAGAGATCGACAAGTACACGATCCGGTTCCACGAGTTAACTAGGATGGTTCCTCACATGGTTTCCACTGTGGAGAAATTGATTGACCGCTATATATGGGGATTGATACGAGTTAGGAGGGATGTCACTTCGTCGAAACCAACCACTCAGAAGCCGTTGTGAGTATGGCGTATAAACGCTTGACAAATGATGTGATCAGTGCCGGAGAACTAACAAAAGCAAACGACAATGGACGAAAGCTTACAGGAGGATCACCGGGAAACCGAGACCGGAATCAACAAAACAAGAGGCAATAATAACCCAGAACTATGGGGCGACCACCCAGAGCGCCAAAGGATATGCGGGTCCACATCCTTTGTGCACTCGATGTAATTATCATCACTTAGGAGACTGCCCAAGGTGCGGCAAATGTGGACAGACGGGCCACTTCGCGAAAAATTGCTCAAACGAACGGAAATCAAGGACGAGGAAAGCATGTTACGAGTGTGGAAGTCTAGATCACCTTCGCAATACCATCCAAAGTGAAAAAGAACTCCCAATCAAGGAGGTAATCGCCCAAACCGGCATTGGCAATAGAAGGTCCACCGAACCCGAACATTGAAATTCCACCCGCACGTGGTCGAGCATTCTATCTGGGTACCGAGGAAGCCCGCAACGCTTAACGGGTACATTCTTTTGAACAACCACTTTATTTCTGTGCGACATGATTTTGAGTGCATAACTTCCTTCCAATCTTTACCACGTTCACGACCTTGATTAATTTGAGACCTATTGATATCGACCTTAGTTGTTATATATTTTGTTGATTGGATTTGATTGTGTAAGCAAATCGAATATCGGGCGAATCTTTCAAAAGACTTCATTCAAGGATGTGAATCCTACCTTTCTAACAACTTGTTTCCTAGCTTGATCTAGTGACAGTTCTTGTTTGATGAGTTGCGAAAGTCGAGCTAAGAAACAAGTTTACTCAAGTCGGTTTAGTTTAATCTCATGACAGTTCTTGTTTGATGAGTTGTGAGATTAGATTATAATCGACAACCTAAAGGTCTTTTGAGAGCTACGTTCGATATTGGGTAAGTTTACCCTATCAAATCTAATCACGGTCACGTACTTAGTTGTATGGGGAACATGCACGTATGGGCATTGATATGATCATTTAGACTGTTCAGACGAGCATGAACTTTTTGAACTCTTGTCGAGGTTCGGACCATAGTATCGTTAATCGAATCACGAGGACATGATTCCGCTGACATGGGAAGAATGTCACAATTCTCAAATTCGGTCATTTCTTAAATTAAATATGCATCATATTAATTCATTCATGGCATTTCATTTCACATTTAACGCTTAATTTTTATATTTAATAAACGTTATCGCGTGAGTTATTATCTTGAATGTTTAATCCGTTACTTTCAAAAATGATCCCGATATATTTTTATACTTACATTTAGTTATAAAAACTATATTTTGACTTTACCTAGTGTTTTGAATTTATTTGGTATATAAATCGTTAAAAGTTATATTATTACGACGTTTTTCTTAAAAATTATACGATAATTATTTTATCACTCAAATTGCACAAGGAATGTATTTTTACAATTTTTATGATCTTATTATACTCTACCTTGATCCATTAAAAGTTACTTTTACATAAAAGTTCCTTAAATACACTAACATTTTATATACAAGCTATTTATATAAACATTCTTACTTACACTTTTCTTACAACAACAAGTATGTACATTTTATAAAAAAAAAAATATATATATTTGGGAACCATTCCCCTAAAACCGGTCCTATGGGGTGATTGCATTTATTGATGGTTAAATTTTCCTACATATCCATATCTATACACAATGTTACTTGGATACTTCACACACAATAATACATTTTCTCAATCAAGATATTTTTTTCCTCTCTTCTTCTTCCTTTCCTCTCAAGAACCGGCCTCCTTGGGTGTTAGCAAGGAATTCATAAAATCTTTCAAGCTCAAGTTAATCACCATCTAGATCACACTCTTATTAAGGTTTTGAAATAAAAACCTAGGGTGTTTAGGTTTAATCCTTGGTTCTTATCACCTCATCATTTTAACTTGTAAGCATATTTCTTTAATTTTTCATCTTTTCTTATCATTACATATGTATTGTATCATTTTCATAGCAAACATGCATGCTTATGTTGAGTTATACCATTTTTACATGATTTTAGAGTTCTATATATATAAGGTCATCCTATAATTATCCCCTTGGTATATGTTGGTCTTGATGATGTTTAGGAACCCATGACACCCTAAGAAGGTGTATGGTAGGATTAGATTAGCTTTGGAGTTGATTTGAAGGGATTGGAATAGGTTTAGTACGAGAAAAACTATTTTCGATAAGTATATAAAAGTGTTCTGTCCTTGTTTTGTTTTTCTGGAAAATCCGACAGTAGGCACGAAATTTTGGCCTTGATATTTAGAAAATATACTTTAAAACGAATCCGTGGCCGCTTGAACGGATTAAAACGGAGTTATAACGAAGAAGTTATGAATTTTCAAGTTTGACGACGATATATACCTTTTCTGAAAATTTCAGCATACTATTTTTATTTTGTACGAGTCAAAAACGAGCCTTAAGCTTCATAAATTATTTCGACTTGTCAAAAATATATTAGTATACTTTGATACGAAGCTAAGGACATATAATACGTAGAAAACGGATTTGAAACGACTAAGATATACATGTTTTCATAAACTTGCCGTAACTATTATTTTTAGAAAAACTATATTATTTTTACGAGATAAGTGTTACGGTAACTAAATTCACCATATTTAACCTCTATTATCTTTATGTTCGAGACCTTTATGGCGAAAACTCCTGAACTGAAACTTCTAGATTTCAATACAAACTTTCCAAAACTGTCGAGTTCGTTTTCTAACGATCGACGTACACCATTTTACGACTAGTTTTTCGAAGCTATTTTTGTCACTTTCATGAAAATTCCGACGACATTGTTTTACGACGAAAAGTGAAAATTTCACTATAAATCATTATAAAACCATTGTAGGATGACATTTTGACGTAAATACTTGTAAAGTGATTTTTGAAGGGTCAAGACGTCAAAAGGGTATTTTTCGACGAAAAGTATTATTTTCAAACTCGCAAATGGTATAAATAACATACGAAATGCATGCATAACATTACATTGCAACTCATTACATATCATATCATTCATAATAGGTCAGTTTCGAGATTCCCGCTACATTTCGGTGTAACCACTTTTGTCGTCACATCTATTCATCAAGTGAGTAATCACATCCCCTTTTTACCGTTTTACTATATTTTTGGGGTGAAATGCATGACCCATATTTGAACTAAATTGATTATTACTTCTATGAACTCTTTAGACTTGAACTTTTGAACTTGACTTAGACTCTTGGACTTAATTATGGACTCATGACTTGTTTGAATATATTGAACCGTACGTGTTATGATCTAAAAGTCTCCCGTTTTGGTGGAGCGTTCTTGACCCAAAGTCTCGCTTATTGGTGGGCGTTCTCAATAATTCTCGCCTAGGTGGTCGAGTGACAAAGGAGTCTCCTTGTTGGAGCAGTGCAAAGTCTCCCATGATCGGAGCATCACTATAAAGTCTCGCCATATTGGTGGAGCGTTCTCAATAAATCTCGCCTAGGTGGTCGAGTGACAAAGGAGTCTCCCTTGTTGGAGCGAGTACAAAGTCTCCCATGTACGGAGCATCTCTAAATTATTATATACTTGGTACTATATTGTGAACTATTCTGACCGCTTACACTTGACTACTTGACGCACTATATTTTTGTGCAATGGGTTGTGTACACACAGGTTGCAAGTTTTGTATGGGCGGAACTTGGAACTGAGTGGATACACAATGCCTTTGCTTTGGGAACTATTTTGACCGAAAGCTTTAAATATTTCTTACGAGTTTTCTTATTTTTGTTAAACGTGTTTACTCACCAACTATTTTCATAGTTGACCCGTTTTTCTCTCATGCATTTCGGGTGATCGTTAGTAAGCTTTTTCTACCAGGTCTTGCATAATGAAGTTTTCACTTGTCGCTACAAGTCGTTTTGTAATAAAACTCAATATTTTGGAATCTAAACTTTGTAATATATTTGCCGATGACGGCTAATCTAGTTTTGTAATGGAGTATTATTTCTTTTTAATCTTAACACTGGTATGTTCTATTATCTTGTGCTTTTGTTCCCTTCCGTTACACCTCGTGTTTCCGCCTCCGGCGAGGGTGTGACAACTTGACACATGTTATTAAGTAACACATCAGAAGTAGCTCTCCCTAAAGATAAACAGTAATAAACATGTATTAATTATAACTGTTTATACTGCATTAACAAATACAAATTAACTGAAACAGATAGATGACTTACATGAAAAATGTGATCTTGGCCAATGGATCGGTGGTATCTTACTTAATCAATCATGGGATGGTTGATTAAATTTCTTGAAATCTGCCATAGCTTTTTGAAACTGTACAACAGTTGAGGCTGTTGCACATTTCCACAGATGCTCTTTGTAGGCCCTACCTTTCCATTGAAGTTTCATTTTCTCATGAATTCTTCTAATACAGAATATGTGTTTTGCATCTGGAAAAACATCTCCCAAAGCTCTACTTATATCATACACAAAATCAAATATGTTTACTATCGGTTTCAAAACAGAGAGACTTAAATTCATGAACAGATTAAGGGAGTACCTTTTGCATGTCAGTAATAAAAGTGATGCTTGAGATTGGCTCAAGTGCTATATCATCATATAAACAATGAAGAAACCAAGTCCATGATCCTATGTTTTCTGATTCAACAAAATCATAAGCTAAATGGTATATACCATTGTTGCTATCAATTCACACGCCACTGTCATCTTGACCATTCAAAGAACCACGAATTAGAAAAGCACCCAGCCCCAACAACGATCTCCCACACGCTTTAAATCCTTCCTTCGGTGCACCTAAACAAACATACACTCTCTTGAATTCTCGTTGGAAGAGTCTCATCTGCGGTGTCGTTCCACATTCATCACAACCCATGTTGTATTAAGGTTTGTCTTACGCAACTCTTGAACATAATCTCTCAACATGGTAAATTGTAGCTTGAATTGACCCCGATGGTCATTATTGCTTGCTAAGTTTTGGCCCTTTAAACCTTCTGCAGGGACACTTGAAGCTCGTATTGGTTGGTAAGTTGATTATGCATGCACTTGAGGAACCAGTGGATTGGTTTCAATTTGTGCTGTAATTTGCTTTGAGATATAGTTAAGGTCAAAAGCTCTGACTGCCCTTGATTGCAAACAAGTGTGTTGCTCATTATATGTTATGACTGACAATGTACATGTCTCACCATTCCTGCCGACAAACAATAGCCATGGGCGAGTATTTCGGGGTCCTTTTGCCAGAAAGCAACGCATTTATACCCCTTCTGCTTAATGGACTTCTAGATGGGCCTATACACAGTCCAAGACCTTCACTTGGGCCTGAAAGTGGATCACAACCCTTACATCTGACCCTTATTCTTGTTTTGTCATTCTTTACAAAAAAAAAACTCCCTCCTAGTTTCTATTGAATGCTCTCTTACCTTAGTTTTGACATCCACTTGCAAGTAGGAAACTCTGACAGAATAGAAGAATGTGGTATAGACTCCATTTGCAAAGTCTGCATGTTGGAAAGAAACATACTCACTGCAAAAGACATCATCAACCATCACAGGTAAATCATTTTCCAAGTGCATGTCATCACTTATATTACTGGTTGTTCCTGCTTCACCTAACTCATTACTCTGACCTACTTGGACCATAGAAAGTTGTGCATCATTCTCCTGACAAGTATTCTCTTCATTTGCTTGAATTGAATCATCAACTGCATTGCCTAA
Source organism: Chrysanthemum makinoi (assembly GCA_910596185.1). Taxonomy (NCBI): domain Eukaryota; kingdom Viridiplantae; phylum Streptophyta; class Magnoliopsida; order Asterales; family Asteraceae; genus Chrysanthemum; species Chrysanthemum makinoi. The sequence goes on along the minus strand of OU343225.1, from coordinate 245,003,976 downwards.
GTCACTAGTGTCACTCACTTGTAACAGAGTAACATCAACAACATGATCATGTTCCATGTTATTGTCATAAACAGATGCGCATCCTACAAAATGATTATCCTGAGTCAATTGAAACAGAGTTACATCCACATCAGGCTCCTCAAACCTATTATTGACATCAACTATTGCCCTTCCTACTTTGTCTAAGTGCTTCCCCTGAGTCAATTGAAACAGATTCACATCAACATCAGGCTCCTTAAACCTGTTATTGACATCAACTAGTGCTCTTCCTACGTTGTCTAAGTGCTTCCCCTGAGTCACTCGGAACAGATTAACCTCAAGATTACCAGGCTCCTTATTAGCATTGTCTTCATCAATAAGTACTAAAGCACGCTCACTGTTATGAACAGGTTGGCTAGCAAATGATGTGTCTAGGGTGGAAAATACACGCTCAATGTTTGGCAAATTGCTAGATTCACCAATATCATTGAGGTCCATAGGCACTTGTGTAAGTTGCATAAAAGGATCTAGTGCAGGGTCATTATCAAGATCATCTAACACCAATCGTCTACAACAAGATTGAATAGCAGCAGTAGCAACTTTTCTCCTATCTTCATCCATCTCCCAAAAGACAGTCTTAATAGATTGTGAGGACATTTCAGACAACTCTAATCTTGTCTTACCTATTTCGACATACACATCTATCAACTTATGGTCTTTGACAACATCTTTCAACAACTCAACATTAGCAGCTTCACGCAAAACTAAACAATCCGTCGTCCAATGTACAACCAGGCTTAAAAAAGTAGAAATAATTGGTTTGTCCAATCTCATAACCGATTTGGGTCATAAGAGCATTCATTTCATCAACGGATACCTCTTTTATTTCCACATGATCAACAAGGCATTTCTTGCCTCCTTGATATATTCTACATGGAAAGTATTTGAATGTAAACCTCATACTAAAGGATCCTGGTTGACCCGCTGTATAAAAAATGTACAAAAACAATATTACGATAAAGTTACCTAAAAGGGGAATAACTTAAACAATCGTACTAACATATGATTGTAATAGACTATAACCAAAAAACACTTACAATATCTCCTGATTGCAGCTTTTTCCTCAATTACATGGTCATCAAAGAAAGGATATTCTCTAATTCGCCATAGAGTAAATCCAAGGTTGGTGTTTGTTATTTTCTTACTTAGATTATTTGATTTGTTGATTGACATTACATTAGGGTTTTTTTGGGTAGGCTTCCAAAACAAGTTTGGTGATGAGTAATGAGTACACAGCTTTGTTATATTCTACATAATGGAGGAAAATTGGACAAGACATATGTTATACTACATTAAGGTAATAAGATTATTCTACCCTCAACAGTAACAGGATAACGAGGTTTTATGGAGTATAACGGAACGTTGACATCGGTGTTAATGGTCAAGGGACGAGTTTGGCATATAAATCTCATGTTTTGGACCTCCAGCGATGATAACGCCCAACTTTGTCCCATCGCGATGCGCAGTAACAAGTTTAGGGACCAACGGTGTATTTTAGTTTTTAAATTATAAAAAATATGTGAAATAATAAAATGCTTTTAATCTCAGTCATTGATTTCTTTTTAGATGGATGGTGGAGATGAATCCTTTAATATGTAAAAAAAGTTTGATATGTAAAATAACTCTTCTCATTTTGTTAATATAAAAAAAAACTACTCTCTTTGATTTGATATACGGTGTCGGTGTGGATAAGAGTCATAATACACATATCTTTTCATGATAATGAAACATGTAAATGTAATGCAAGAGATGATGGAAAAATGGTCGAGAAATCAATTGTCATGTCGGTGTTAGAGATTAGTGACGTTATAAGTCGCAAGTCGCAACTTTTAGACAATTTGGGTTTCAAGATGAGCTAAACAGATGACCAAGTTGCATACCACGTATAGAGTAAGAGAAAAGTCGGCCATCTTGAAAGTCTCGGTATAACTACTTAAACTTATACGTCATTTTGCATTTATTGCTAAAAAATCATACTTCACTAGAAAAACGTGTCATACAAGACTTGAACCAAATATAAATTAAAGATGCCTTTTAGACCCCATAGAAAACTATATTACCTATCGGTTAGTAATTAAAGTTATCATTTTTTGAGTTGGAAAAAAGATTAAGCATATTCTAGTCTTTTCTGAACATGTACGTGAAGCAGTTGTAGCTGTTTAAAAGAGGTGTGAAAAAATTTAGGTCATTCACTCACTCATGCTTTTAGGAATCGATTAGTATGAGATGGTTAATTATAAGACTAATGATTTGTACATTTTTATTTTTTATTTGCACACTCCAAACTGTTCTTTAAACAGTTGTACATTTAATATATGCTGCTTTTGAAGATTGTACATCGGAGTGTGCGGATCAAAAATCCGAGTGTGCCAATCAATACTCTTAATTATAAGGCTAATGATTTGTACACTCTCATTTCTTATTTGCACACTTCAAATTGTGCAATAAGCAGTTGTACATTTATTATATGCTGCTTTATCAGGTTGTACATTTGAGTATGCAAATAAAATTTAAGAGTTTGCCAATCAATTATCTAATTATAAGGGTACTATTATGGATAACCTTATACATCTTCTTTGACTCATTTTATCACTTTATGGATAAGAGAATACATTCATGCTTTTATTGTTTCATATTTTTTGTCTTTTATTACTTTTAACTTATCAAACTTTATATTTCAAGTTATTTTTAAGTAGTTTTACTCAAGGTTGTCAGGATCGGGATCCTACCTAGGATCATTTTTGGCTTTGCAAGATCGTGATCGTAGGATCGGATCGGGATCTTAAGATCCTATGAAAATGTATATTTTTTATAGAGGTACTGTAGTTCTATATATATATCTCGTCATAAGTCTACACTTAGTCAATTTATATACTATATAACGTTAAAAAATAAAAAGAATGTCCATACTTTAAAGTTTACTTCGTGGTGAACAATAAATAAACCAAGTTTTTGTTTGTCCTGTTTGAAATGTACATACGCAAGACTTAATATAAATTAATAAATCATATGTGTTGGTAAAAATAGCATGTAGTTGTCGTGAAAATATTGTTAGTCATTATCGTAATAATTTTGTACTAAATTTAGCCAATGCTAACACTAATTTCCTACAATGCATACATGCATCACTTTAAACCGAATGGTCATTTGTGAAAAACAATGAATTAAAGTTCCAAAAAAAAAGAAAAACAATGAATTAGTGATTGAGATTTGGCTTTTTGAATCAAACATGGGGCTTAAATGCTTCACATAGAAGAAAAAGTCAAAAATGGTTTAGCGAGCAGGATCGGATCGTAAATCGATCCTACGATCCTACGATCCGATCCTACGATCCTACGGTTCACGATCCCGTTGCGATCCGATCGTTTTTAAGTGTAGGATCGTAGGATCGCGCGATCTACTGCATCGCGGATCGCGATCCTGACAACCTTGGTTTTACTCATTTTATTAACATAAAAATATAGCTTTTTTTTTTTTTTTTTTTTGAGTAAATTACACCGTTCGTCCTTGTGGTTTGCGTTGACCGCAGGAGTTCGTCCTTTGACCAAAAAATTTGCACCGTTCATCCTTAAGTGGCAAACGTTATGCGCCATTAGTCCCTCCCTATAACGGAGCCCACTAACGGTCGTTAAGTCTTGTTAACCTAAGGGTATAATCATCATTTCAACACCATAAGACCACACAAACACACATACAAACACAACCATTCATCATCCTCACCACTTTTCTCTCTCTCCTTCTCTTGAAAACCCTAGCCGACCGAAAAACACACCACCGCCGCTCCACCGCGGCACCCACCTCACCGCCTACTCCAAAGACTCCCCACCACTCCCTCTTTTGATCTACTACATCACGCCCCAAAACCACCCCCACCCTCGTTTCTTTTGTAGCCCCCCTAACCCCAGCATAGCACCACCACCGGTTCATATTCATGAAAAAGATAAAGGTAGGGTCACACACGCGAGTATTAGCTCGTTATTCTGGTGGGAACGGTGACGGGTCTCGTGGTGGTGGGATCGAAGGTGTATCCGAGAGATTGGGGGATCTGGGTTAGTTTGGAATAAGTAGATCGTGATTGTAGTCTGTGGTTTTTGTATCAAAAGTATGTGCTTGATGATTCTTTTGGATTCACAGTAAAATAAAGACCTTCATATATGATTATTACATAACTCCATTTCTTTTTTTTTGAACAAATACATAACTCCATTTCACCAAATTCTTTTTCTATTAAAAGTATCATTTTTATTGGTTTTTAAAGCTTATTAAGTGAATTCTGATTTGGGTTGTGTTCAAAATTAGCTTGTGATTAATAAAGTGTGTGCTTTTTGATGATATGCAAGTGGGTTGTGTCTATAATGTCTTTAAAGTGCAAAAATTGTACAAGTGGGTTGACTAATTTCAAGATGAAGAAGGGTCAGTGGCTCGAAGTTGGAAAAGATGATGCTTTTTGTTGTTGCAAGTGGGCTTGTTTGGTTATTGATTGAAGGTTTTAATGTTGGCAAAGACCATTGTTTATGAAGTGGTTTCTTCATTCTTTGAGTCTAATCAGGTTTGCAGTTGAATGGTGGTAATGGTAGTGAAAGAGAAGGAAGATGAATTTGTGTATGTGTTTTTCTATAGGTGTTGAATGAAAAAAATAGTGGTGAACAAATGTTTTGATTTTGTTTAGATGTGATTTTTAAAGTGTGTTAGAGATTGGTGGTGGATGAAAATGAAGATGATGTTAGAGATTGGTGGTGGGGAAAAGAAGTTACCGGTGAGTTGGTGGGTGAAGAAAATGAAGATGTATAAAAGAAGAAGAAGTTAAAATATGAGGGGAAAAGACTCATATACCCTCACATGGGTGTCACATGTATAAACTTAACGAGCGTTAGTGGGCCCTGTTAGAGGGAAGGACAAACGGCACATAACGTTTGCCATTTAAGGACGAACGGTGCAACTTTTTTAGTCAAAGGACGATAGGCTGCGGTCAACGCAAACCACAAGGACGAACGGTGTAATTTACTCTTTTTTTTAATGGTTATTTGCTTAATATTTTTTTTGTTTTACTATTTTCACTTTTCATACTTTATATTTTATTTTCTTTATTTTATGATTTGCAGTTTTATAATGAAAATAAAATTATAAAATAAAAACAAAATTATAGAAAATTAAAAAAATTAAAAAGGTATTACAATCATTTTAAAAAAGTACCATAACCAATCACTAATTAAAATCCATGACTTTGTTTTCGCCACGTACGAATACGTGAGTACTTTCGCAATGTCTCCGTTAGGGTAGTGCAGTTACTTTTTTTTTGAACGGCAATTGAGATTATATTAAAAAGAGCTAGAAAGAAACTAGCAGTACAAGCTATACGCAAATCGATCCAATAGATCAAAGACAGTAGGGAACTAAATAAGCTCTAATAAAAACAGGACAAACATGCAAAAAACCGATGACAACTAGAATCAAAAGTAGAATAACATATCTTGTTCAACCGTGAATGTGAAACAGTTTCTCTAATCTTATGAATCATATTGATTACCATTTCGCTAAAATTTATTTTGTTTTTTTAATCTATCTGCCCCAACACATAGTATAATTAGACACCAATCTAAAATATAATTAAAAACAGTAGTATGAAAAAAAGTTTAAAGATACAGTTCTTTTGTATCAAAATATAAGTCTATTTTAATTTTTTGAAACTAACTTAGATGTTAAATATTTTTGTTTGTATTATACAATATTTGATGCAAAATATATAAATCGATTGTGTTTTAAATGTATTTTCATTGGTATAAATTTTTATCAAGTATTATATAATACAAACAAAAATATTTAAGGTTAAAGTTGTATTCAAAAAGTTAAAATTGACTTATATTTTAAAACGGAAGAAGTAATATGTTTTTGACCCAGACATGTGTATTTGATCGATCTTAAATTTGATTGTTAGAATTTGTGATATATGATACCGTATCAATATTAGTGTTCCAAGCTTACTAAATATATGCATGAATCAATTTTATTACCAAAACCTATCAATAAATACTTGATAGCGGCCCGACTACAATCCCAGGCCACACTGGGCCTGACGGAACTTATCAGGCTATGCTGAACACATAGTACTACTGCTCTACAATTGTTACTAACGGTTAAAATGTACCATTTAACGTTATACAGTGGGGACGCATTACAAGCATTACTTTGTACGAGCTAAGGAAGAGAGTCCACTTGTCCTCCTTGTCTGCTCTTCAGATGATCAACAATTGGCTTCCTCACAGCCATTGATCATCCCTCAAAGGTTTATCTCTAAACCCTATTCGTCTCTCTATAAATAAAAGACCTCACACACAACTTTATAACTTTCACACACTTAGGGCAAATACTGCTTCACACGCAGCATCAAGTGGTCTTTATTTAAGTGTTACACGAGTTTCATGTTCTCAATCATTCTCATCGAGTCCTTACGGTTTAACACGAGAAACCAGTCAACAAAATCATCCCAACTTATCTCTTAATACTAAGTTTACAAACCATATATAACAATATATATTTAATGTTCTATAGGAAAAGGATACAATAAGAATAAAAATTACAATGAGAATGTTGGGAATGATTTCTAATCACATAATAAAAAAAGAAAAAAGAAAAAAGGCATTTAATTTTGTAAATGCGTCTAAAATGTACAATTATGATTTTTTTTCAGGCTTTATATTTTAATTTTATTTCTTATTTAATCATCAGTTTTAAGTTAAATAAGAAGAATCAAGATTGTTCTTTTTAAAAGTTAAAATACCATTGAATAAATGTTAAATGTATAACTTTATATAAAATTGTTTAAACTAAAAGATTCTACATTTAAGTAGATAAGAAATTGTTAAATTGGGATATAATATTATTTTAAATTATAAAGGAAAAAAAAATTTGTTTTTCATTTTATAACATCATCTTTATAGCTTTATTTTAACTCTTATAATAATTTGAGCCAATCAAGTTAATATTAAAAAGTCTAAAATTACTTTAGAATTTACTAGTTATAAATCTCGTGAACGTACGAGTTACACATAATCAAATTTATTTTAAAATTTTAGTTTTGTAATTGTGATATAAGTACAACTAATAAGTATGCATGGGTTTTTACTTTAACGTTTTCATTGTGTATTAATATCGCTTAACTTGTGCTTTTATTTTGATATTAATAATCTCGTGCATATACATGAATATATCTATACTTGATAATCATATTTTTAAATAACAGCATAATGTTGTATTTAGAAAAAATATAAACTCTATTGGATATAAAGTCTAAAGTGATATTTGTTTATTTTTTTAATTTATTAAAAAATATGAAAATTGATAAGTTTACACTTAACTTAATATTATAATTTAACTACTAAAGTTTTATTAGTTACTTTTTTTTTACAAAATCGACACATGTATTTTATACATATTTATTTTGCTGAACTAAATTTAAATGAATTTGACAAAATCAAAGCAAATGTTGACTTTTATTAACTAATAAAAAAGCTCGATTTTGAAATTAAGCATTTTTATTTGTTAATAAAAAAAAAAGGCAAAAATGCATATATATTCCTCCTAAAGTGAATAATTGCATATATATCCTTTGTACACGTTTTTTATGCACATAGTACAATGGTTTTTATGCATGCTTTAGATATATATGTAATTTTGCATTTTCGGAAGGATATATATGCAAAAGCAAAATAAATTGCCACAATATTTTTCTCTTAATATATAAAAGGTTATATATATATTTGTATTTTTAATTTATCTTTCTACTCACATAAAATTAAAATATAAATACTTTTTTTTTGAACAAAAATATAAATACTTGATAATTGTTAAAGAGTCCACTAATTTTTTCTTCTTATCTCATATTATCATTTTGGCACATATTTTTTTTCTTCATATGATTAAGTAGACAAATAAGAATAAAGGATAGCAAGAAATATACAAACGGGCGGAAATGAATGATGGATGAAGAACAGGTCGTTACCACACTATCAAACTTAATTAACTGCCTATGGGTCCCAAGGTTATCCACGACCCCAAGAATTTGACTTCATGTCTTAGAATATGTAACCAAAATATTTAAATCTGTTATCTAACAACTTCCATATGTATGGTTATTTAAAACATTTGTTTTTGTAAGCGATGGTACTATTTAATTAAGTTTAGCAAGAAAATAATGATATAAAAAATTACAAATTTTGTTTTCTTATTACCAAGTGATTATAGATCTAAATATGCAACTACATTATAGCTTATCACCTCGTGGTAATTGCTATCAAAACTAATTTAATTAGAAAACAATAATATAATGCTTTTAAAAAATAGAATTTGATTTATATATCTTTATTTATTTACATATTTCAATAACATGTATTCTATTTTATTTTCTATAATCTCATCTATGTGCATGATTTTTAGTATTGCATTTAATTTAATTAATAACTATAATCGCATATACGAAATACACCGACCTAAATTAGATACATTATTATTATCATCTTAAATGCATCATAATATGTTTTCTACTATTAACAAGATGTATACACATATATTAGACACATTTTTTTTTCATGATTAATCTTTTTTTTTTTGTTCCACCTGTGATGAAATCATAAAAATCAATTTGCACAATTTTCACTTTAAAATAACTTTCGAAACTAAAGGGGTGCATCTAAATAAATAGAGTTACATCTAATTAAAGTTGTTGATCTCAAATGTGTGGTCATAGTCAAATGTGTGGTCTAATGATGTGTGAGTTGTTCATCAATCTAGAGATGTAAGCTACGTAAAACATAAAATCATTACCTTTTAAATGAGGGTTACCAAAGATTGCTCGCAGGTCACAGGAAGTTTTTGTTCTTTTTTTGCTGGGAGTTGAGATTTGGGGTAGAAAGAGATGGCATTAGGTTAAAAAAACAAATATAGGATAAGTGATTTGTACTAATAGCAGGGGACGATTAATAAAAATGAAGATATATGAAATACCCTTAATGCCCCCATTCATTTACAAAAGCTCCATTTATCTTATTTTTGATGACACAAATGGCACAAATTATTGCATCCATTAATGAAATGATCTAATAGCTAAAAAGTGGTGCTTGCAGTTCTTACACTTAAAGTAGATTTTGCAAACAAATCTTATATATATATATATATATATATATATATATATATATATATATATATATATATATATATATATATATATATAGGGTCCAGATCTGGTGCGGATTAGATTCTACGTAGGAATGGTGCGGATAATATCATAATAATTTTTTTTAAATAAAAAATATCTAGAAAAATCAAAAAAAGAAATAGGATAACAAATAATTAAGAATCGCTAGAACAAAATTCAAAAAAGAATCGTTTTCATGGTTAAAAAGTATTATGATACTATGTTTTTTTTTAATATCACAGTAACTATCATACATCTTTTTTGAATTTTTTTAATATCACCGTACGTATTTTAAATATTGCAATAAAGAAAAAAATGCTATTAAGTTTTTTACTAATATCAAAGTAAATTTTTCAATAAAATTGTTGATATCGCAACTCCTTTTTACATGTAAAACAAATTTTTTTTTTTTTTTTTTTTTTTATTAATATCATAGTAACTATCATGATTTTTTTTAAACTTTTAATATCACCGTAACTATCATGGGTTTTTAATATCACGACTCATTTTTATATAAAAAAACTTAATATCACGGTTGGTTTTATAATATCACCGTTTCATAATATCGTTAATATCCTCATAATCAAAAAACAAAAACGAGCTCAGGAAAATATGAAAAAAATAACAAATGAAAGAAGCTATCAATAGTAAGGATCGCTCTAAAGGAAAAATATTTAAAAAATCATTTACATGGTCAATTGATACTGTAAAGGTTAGCGCATATCTTGACTTTTTTACAAAAGTTAATATAAAATCTGGAACGGGTGGTCCATATCTGTCCGTACGTCCGTACTAAAATGAAAAATCTGCACGTGATCCTAACTATATATATATATATATATATATATATATATATATATATATATATATAGTGAGGATATGACGTCATTAAATAAGTGGCATGATTAATGCCACCTCATCTCCACATAAGCAACACATGCCACCTAAGCAATGTATAAAATTTCGGATTTATTTTCAAAAAAATGACACTTGTAGGATTCAAACCTAGGTATTGGCCTTCACACACGAGCGTGTCAACTAGTGGAGCATGTGAGTTAATGTGATTTGATAATTGAATAATTGAAAACAATTATGTCATGCTTTAATAACTGCTGCGTTCCCTAATAGATATTCATAAACCTGTAAATTATATAGCATATATTTCTACAACGTAAAACCCTAATCTCACATTCGTTCATAATATACTTTTTCTCCAAACCCTAATTTTATCTTTTTCTCAGCCTTTTTTTTTCCTCAATTCTCTCAGGCTGATCTTTTTTGTATGTGTGCAGGTTTGAGAATACCGTGTTTTTTGGAGGTAGCATGGTAAGTTTGCTCATGAGTTTTATTTTTATTTTACTGTGATCTTCTTTTTGTGTTTGCACGTTTATCTGTGTGCACACTTACGATGTTTTACGCTTTACATGAATTTTTACGGGTTTATTGATATCATGCTATGTGGAACGAATCAGTATGTATATATGTCTCCCTTCTCAATATATCATGTTCACCTAGGTCTTGGCATACACATACCAATGTCTCAACCTGTGAAGCAAGTCAGTTATTGTGATAAACGTTTCAAAACAATGTCATGTAACAAATGACATTCCTAATAGATATCATAAACCTTTTCCTTAAAATTACTCACAATCCTCTCAATCTATTCCATAATTACCTATAGGAAATCACAGTTAATTTTATTGGATTTTATCTATAGGAAACACACAATATTATCCCAAATTAATATTAATTCCGATTTTAAAACCCTACTTACGAGAAAGGAGTCCAACTGCAATTGCAAAGTTGGTATCCACATATGATCCATAAACCAAGTTTCATTTGGAATCAGGTTTTGATTAGTTTTGATTAAAGGTAATAATTTTGTTTTTATTTTTTGGATATCTCAATTTTTGATTATTTGTTAGTGATTATTTATTGTGTGATTATGAAATTAGATGTTCGAATTGGGAAATTCAAATGATATTGATGCTGCTGCTCAAAGTGTTGTATTCTGTGAACAAGTATGACCAAAATTAATTTTTAAGCTACTATATCCTTTTTATTTTATCATTTTATGTTGAGTTTGATGATTTTAAAAACTATATTGGTTATACTTTCACGAAATTGAGATGCAGAAAGTTATAGTCAATCAAAGGTATGATATGTTCTTCATCATAATATTCTAATTTGTTTTTGCAGATTCAAGATGTCTATAACAGCACATTGCTAAAGACAATAATAGATGCTGGTCTTCTGGACCGTGGAAATCTGTTGCAAAAAGTAGGAGAAAAATATGAGCAGTGGAACCTGTAAGTTTGTGTTTTTCTCTCTTTCTGTTAAAGTTTTATCATGAATGGTACTTGTTTTTTTTTATTAAACATGACAGGTGGAACCATCTGTGGCCTTAGGTTAGTTTTGGATTACTTATTGAGAAGGGCTCATCCCATTTTAAATGTCCAAATGCTTGAAAGTGTGTATGTCTCTAACAGCACACTAAGCCAGTAAGCTGGGAAAATAGGCAATTTGAAACGTCGTTATTGGTATACATGCTCATTGACCTAAATTTCTATGCTTTCAACTAACATTGATTCAATTAATCGTGTAAGATTCGTAAAAAGAAGTCTATTTATTCCACTCTGAATATGCTCTTCTTTATAGAAAAATCATTAATAGAAACGAAACTTTCAAACTCACAAGTGTGATCTAATTTGTTTTTGCTGATTCAAGATGCACGGGAGCGGGCAACAACAGACTCAAACTCACAAGTTGGTGCTATATTCCAGGTTTTGAACACTAAAGAGTCGCCTCCAACGTATATCCCGAAAAACAAGTTTACGAAATCCTTTTAAACAATTTTTTATCCATATGGGTGAGAATTACTTACGCATTGACCTTCGTTAATGATTTATTTCTATTATTTTTCATATTGGCAAGCATTTAATCTGCTGTTACTGCAGGGTTGCCAAGTACCAAGAAGCAAATCCCAGAGTATATACTATCGTCACATTTCCATTTCTATTTTCCGTAATGTTTGGTGATTGGGGTCACAGTATATGCATCCTACTCACAACTTTTTTTTATATCCCGGGAGAAGAAATACGCTAATCAGAAGCTTGGATACATTATCGAAATGACGTTTGGGGGTCAATATGTTATATTATTGATTTTCCTTTTCTCAATCTGCTTGGTTTGATCGACAACGAGTTCTTCTCGGTTCCGTTTGAGTTATTTAGTCCTTCTGCGTACGTATGTCATGATGATGCTTGCTGGTATTCATCATACCCTATCTCTGTTTATGCATTCATATCATATCATTATATTTACCTCTTATCTGCAGTGAAACTACAGTTGATACAGGAGAGAGATATGTAACACCCCCAAAGATCAACATAGCAGCGGAAGGCTAATCGGGGTGTTACTTGATGGAAATCACAGTAAAAAATCATAGAAAACGGCTCAAAAGAGACGTTTTAAGAAAAATTGTTATCATTCAAGAAAAACTCATAGTTTGTTACAAAATACTTCCCAATTTTTTTAGATGGTACACAAAAGATTGATCATGAGTTTGTAAGAAATGATAACGTTATGTTTACACCACAAAATAAAGGTCTTGCATTGCCCGCTCCGTGCCATAGGTATGATCTTCAATGATTACCTGAGATAACATGCTTAAAAGGTCAACAAAAATGTTGAGTGAATCAATAGGTTTTAGTTAATCAGTTTGAACACAAGAACATGAACATGATAATTGTAAACTAATAACTTATCATTAAAAAATCACAGATTATTATGCGCTAAGCTCATGCAACCAATACTCAACTGCATACACCGAACTACTGGTGTACGTTAAGAGTTTACCCCCAAGGAGGTAATAGCCAATTACCTAATGCAATTCAAATATGATGTGCCCCAGTTATTTCCGATAGCCAAGACGGGGTCGTTACTCCCCATAGTACTATTCACGATATCTGCGTTCACTCGCAAGTGACTAATGGTCCATGATGCAGGGGTCTTTCGGCTAAATACTTAGGCAATTCCAATAATCAAGTAGCGAATAGTTATAAAAATCTTGTGTTCTAGTTTAGAGCATGTATCACCTTCGCAGGGTTTGTAAATATAAGTAAAAGCGAGGCTATGAACTCACCTTAGCGGAAATGAACAAGCACAAAGAGATTAAGCACGATATAGCTGAGGCTCCAACTCGAAACCTAAGAACGAGATGACAAGTCTTAGAATAATGATAAACCTTTGGTTCACGACCAACTGATAGAGCATTGAATATACCATTCAATAGAGCATTGAATATACAATTCAATAGAGCGTTATAGTGAGTGTGGATAGTGCTTATTGTTTTAAGTTCAAAATACGCGCTATATCAACTTAGTTTGATATTTATCAAAATTTCACACTTACATATAAGTGAAATGTTCTCCGTTGTCGATTTATGAAAATAACGATGTTGTCAAGTGTTTTAGTTTATTTACTTTCAAGTTTGGTTAATTATCTACGTAATAATATTTGTTATACGCTTTAGGTCATCAAAATACTCGTTCTTATGAAGTCGTTATAAGTTTACAAGTTTTCTAAACATTTTCCCAAATTTACACTTTTTACCCTCAAGTTTCAAAATGTACAAGTTTGGCCCCTCAACTTTGGTAAAATGACAATTTACACCCAAAAGTATTTTATACTCAAAGTTTCTGGAATTGACAGTTTTAGTCCCTTGTTAAAACTGTTTTTATAAAGGTATTCCAAAAATTATATTTTACACCTTTGGTCCCCAAGGTTTCCAAGTTTACATTTTAAACACAAAACTTTTATTCCCTTTTAAACTAGTTTTCCAAATTTACAATTTATACCCCGAACTTTATCATTCGTGCGCAAAACGTACAAAAGTAACCTTTAACTTTTGAAAACTTACATAACGTACCCTTGACTTTTCATGCATACTCTATAACGTATAAATCAACCTTCAACTTTAGAAATCTTACACTTTTAACTTGATAGGGACATAATTTGCAAACTTAGTCCAAAATGCACTTTTTGACCTACTAATCTTATCAAACTTTTTCAAAAGCTCTTTACTAGCTTATTATAGTTTATGAGCTTATTCTTATTACAATTGGGCCGATTAAACAGTTGGGCCGTGGGTTTTCGTGTGTTTGGGCCTTAAGGCCCATCACAGGATCCGTTTGGTTTAGAGTTTAACGAGGCATGTGTGTGTGTGTGTGGGGGGGGGGGTTAAGGGTTCCTAAGATTATTTATAGTGTTGTAAATTTGATCAATTATGTTGCTATTGTTCCATATAAGTAAAATGTGACGTTTCAAAAATTGTAGTCGCGACATATATTTAAGATATAAAGACAACGAGAGTTTAGGTTCCTAGAGAAAACATATAACGACGGTTTATATTATAGTATGAGCCATAAGATATAAGTTTAGCGATCATAAACATATATAACTTGATTTATTTTGTTGCTAGTGTCTCATTAGTTTACAAAATGTTTTATACGCTTGATCTTTATGGTGCAGTGAACACTTATATCGTGATATGAAACTTATAATGAGTTAAAAAAAACTTAGAAATGAAAACGAAGAGACTTACAACACTCAACTGAGTGGTGATGAATCAAGAGAAAGGTGAACGTGATGAATGTGATCAAGAGAACCCTTCGTTCCTTATACCCAAGCTACGACCAAACACTTTGCGTTTTCGTTTTCCTTCTTGCCCGAATTCCACCGGAGACGAGTTGTGAATGTGAGAGATGTGTTTTTGAGTGAATTAGCTTGTGAGAGTTGTGAGATTTTTGTGAGCTTTGAATGTGTTTGAGTGTGTGTTATATAAAGAAGAACTAAGCATGAAGTTTTGATTATTTTATGCTTGCACTTTCAAGGTTCCAAGAAAAAGCAAAAATGGGTTTTGTTTGGTTGAGGCATGCTCGAGCTGCAGCTGGAAATTGGGGCATGTATTTGGTCTAGTCGTTTCACAAGGGGCAAGGAAAAAAATATTAACCATTGGTTTTAGAAGTGAAAATGAGGTCAAGGGGATTAGACTAATATTATAAGGAGCTTAGGGTGGCTTGAACTTGGTTTTTGTATCTCCTTTATTCACACACACGCAACATGTAAGAACAAGGTGTGATATATTTGTGTTTGTGTTTTGCTTGGCTCGATCGATCACAGAAACATAGAGATACATCTACAAGATTTGAACCTGTGTTACCATTGTGTCACAAAACAATTTAAGGTTTGTTTTGGCTGGGTAGGGAACCGGATGGGCTTGGCCCAAGGGTGTAAATGGATTAGGTTTGGATCATGAGTAGAAGAGAGCCCAAGAGAAGAAGTAAGGGTGGAGTGGATTGGGCTTGAGGCCCGGTTTGGAAAGAAGTAAAAAAAATTATTAAATGTTTTATTATATATAATTTATATAATTTATTTATATAAATTAAATAATTAATATTAACGAGATCGAGGTAATTTTGATCGGGTCACAACGGTGCAATTTTGAGCTTTTAATTCGTGTTTTACTATGCACTTGCCAAATGATATGCAAAAACGATGTCAAGAAAGTTTTCATGGTTCTATGATCCGTGCTTTATTCATGATTAAACTGTTAATGTTATATGAAATTTTTTGGGAGCTTACAGGATACATACCCATTCTTTGTGAACCCTACTTGGCACATGAGTCGCATTGAGTTTCCGTTCCTTGACTCATTGAAGATGAAGATGTCGATTCTTCTGGGAATGTGATAATAATGAGCTTTTACAGCCTGTTGTACTTTAAGAATGTTGTAAACATTTGGTTTCAGTTTATCCCTCATATGATCTTCTTGAACGGTTTGTTTCGGTACCTTTACATCCTCATCATTGTGAAGTGGTGCATGGATTCAAAAGGTGATTTGTACCATGTGATGATATACATGTTCCTCATTCCTACTGATGATCATGGTGAAAACGAGTTTTTTGCAACCCAGAAAAAAGTTCAGGTTCTGATGCGTGGGTTTGGGGTCGAAAGACTTCCTTTTCAACGAGCAAGCTTTACAACCCACTAGAAAGTGTACCTAATCGTTGCAGTGAGTATGGGTAAGCCTAGGGGGGCTGATCATTTTCTAGGGGAATAGAGATGCTAGTAGAGATTTATTTCTTTTATCTTTTTTATAATTTTTTGAAAGCAAATAAAATCTCTGGGTTTGAAGAGTGGGGGTTTGGTAATTCTAGCAATTTAACTACTTAACAAATAAAATAAAAAACTGATTAACTAATTAAAGGTAAAAGCTATGGATTTATTGAGAGTGTTTCTTATGATAATTAAAAACGTGTTTACTTAGATTTTCTTACGCCCTAGTTATCTCTTATTGGTCGGTTGAATTGTCACATCCTCATTCTAATTGGTGCATTGTATTATGTGTTAGTCATAGGGGGTACCTAATTCCCTAGTTCTATGAATTGTAAATCTCCTTTAGACTATCTTGGATCGCCAAATACCGTAGTATATCCCCCGAATACTCTATTATCCTTAAGCTACAACTCACGCAATAAACACAACGATAGCCTAAGTGCACTTTCAAGTTTTTTGCTGCTTATGACGTTTAAGCTCGCTATAGTTAAAGAAGAAGCCATATTTCCTTACTTTAGAGTCTAACAATTAAAACAAGAGACAACCATACAATAATCAACAATTAGGTTTCACTAGATCTAAGCAACCACTAATTAATTTAGTTAAGCATGGTAGTAAGCAAGAACACAAACAAACAACAGAACATAGAACAAACATGGTTTGGAACCTGTTAATACAAATAAGCCGTAAAAATGTTTATTTAAATTTTACGATCTTCTAATGTTTTGTCGATAACAAAAGTAAAATCATTTTAACGAAACAAATAAAATTGGTAAATGGTTTAAGCCAATAGTTTACTAACACACTTACATTTTCATATAAAACACTAAAAAAGTAATAGTGTTTACGTTTTATAGATATGCATATGTATAACAACTAGTGTTTACATAATGGGTATATATATATATATATATATATATATATATATATATATATATATATACATACTTAGTATGTATTGTATTGGGTAATGTAATAGGTAAGAATCTAAGTACTTGACCCATTAACTAGATACATTGAATGTAGTTGGGTAAAACCCAAAGTCCATGTCCCATACCCATGGAGCATGATCCATAACCCATCACCCATTGAATGACATCATGCATGAAGTCATGTTGGGTATTATCCATAACCCATGGAGCTAACCCATGACCCATTGACTAGAGGCATTGCATCTTCTAGATACATTGTATCTATTTGGATACCCATGAAATAACACTGGACGGATCCCTCAAGCAAGGGATCCGTGGGATCCGGGGGACAGTAGTTGATTTTTGCTTATAAATAGTGAGCCATTTCTTCATTGTAACCAACCCCCTTCACACACATTCTCTCTTAGTGTTATAAACTCTCTAACATTAGATCCAAAGGATCTTTCTATGTAGTTTTGTGTTTGTGTGACTCTCTAGGTTCCTCTTAAAGGCGAGATCACCACCTCTTGAAGTCGAGCAAGCTCAAGTCTATGAGTTGCCAAGCTTTGTCATCATCAAGACTACTGAAGTTCTCTTGTTGATAGTTCTTTCCTCTCTCATTAGAAGTGTTATGTTGAAGACATATGTGAAAGATGTCTAAAAAGTCAAGTCAAATGTATTAGTGAAAGGTGCCGAAGATCCGTGTCAAAGGCATTAGTGAAGGGTGCTGAAAGTCCATGTTGAAGGCATTAGTAAAGAGTGCCTAGGTGTCGTGTCAAAGGCATTAGTGAAAGGTTCCTAGGGTGTACATTCGACATGGTGCATCAATGTACAAGATAGATTAGTTTGGGTAAAGGATATTGATATCCTTTATGATGTTGTAATAAGGAGTGTGTCTCCTTTGGGATTGGTGTTGTGTAGTGTTGGGTAGTAGTTCATCCTTTGTAATAGAACTCGGTATCTAGCCTTGTACCGGATAAAGTGTAGGGGACGTTGTGATAGGTTTGGTTCTACATCGTGGAAGAACCCGATGTCTAGCCTTGTACCGGATAAAGAGTAGGCGACGTTGTGAAGGCTTCTCTGCCACAAGGGGATTGTTTTATGTAGTGATTACGAACTCTCGAGTAGGTGACTCGGGGAGTGGAGCAGAGCAAGGAATGTGTCCTTGTAGCCGAACAACTATAAATATACGTGTCGTGGTTTTGTGCTTCTTACTCTTTATCTTTGCATTGCTTACTTATATACTTTTCTTTCAACATCCAACACACACATTTAATAGATTGACATAATTCGATCTAAATAGTTTAAAATGAAGTTTTAATCGGTAAAACTATTCAACCCCCCCCCCTTATAGCTATCACAATTGGTACTAGAGCTTCGTTACCAAGTCTTTTAGAGTATATTGTACTTTAAAAACTTGACACGATCCGTGTATAATTGAAAACTACAAAGAAGGCTTTTATAAAAACAAACACCATGTCTTAAAAACACTTTTGTAGAATGTTGATTGGATGACAACATCATATTTTTTATTTCTTAGTTTATCTTACAAAAAATACACTAACCTTCCTTGTCATTTTGTTTTGGTTAAGCTCATATTCATCAAGCCATAGGAATTCCTTGGTAACAAGATTACCTTTCCTAAGAAGGTATCTTAAAACTACCACCTAGATCTCGAAGGAACCATAGTTGTCTATTGACATTTTTCTGTCAAAAGAAAAGGACATACATAATTGCATTAGAGGTATGACTTTCTTAAAACCTATCTCTAAATAACATTAGCTTTGAATAAGTATGCTTGCATAGGAACCTATATGGTTATATTTTATTTTCTTAGTTTTAACATATGCTTTAGTGATATACGTGGCTTCATTAGGAAACCTTCTTGCATACATGTTTCTTCTTTTATTATAAAATCTAGGTATATAAATATGTGTTACCTTAACCTAAATATCAAACCTTTCTAATAATAAAACAAAACACAAATCTCAAAAATTCATCCTTCCCCATAAAACCCTTTCGCCGTTCCACAACCACCAAACCCCATTTTTTTCAAATCTTCCACTTTCAAAATACCTCTCATTCAAACTTCATCTTCCTCTTCATCTCATTTCGAATCAAAACCAACGAAGAATTTCATCATCATGGTTTATATAAGCGCCCACGTGATCATCGTCTTGACACTCATTGCTCTCGTGTATCCCATGATCAAGTTTTCTAATGGAGACATGTACTTTGTGTTGTTAATCTACATTTGTATCATATATCCAATCCTTTGTATTGCTCTTTGCATTTAAACGAAATATTACTATTGTCTTAGTATATCTCGTTTATTTCTCATAATGTGTTTATCATATTTTCCCCATAGTATTATTCACGATATCTGCGTTCACTCGCAAGTGACTAATGGTCCATGATGCAGGGGTCTTTCGGCTAAATACTTAGGCAATTCCAATAATCAAGTAGCGAATAGTTATAAAAATCTTGTGTTCTAGTTTAGAGCATGTATCTCCCTCGCAGGGTTTGTAAATATAAGTAAAAGCGAGGCTATAAACTCACATTAGCGGAAATGAAAAAGCACAAAGAGATTAAGCACGATATAGCTGAGGCTCCAACTCGAAACCTAAGAACGAGATGACAAGTCTCAGAATAATGATAAACCTTTGGTTCACGACCAACTGATAGAGCATTGAATATACCATTCAATAGAGCATTGAATATACAATTCAATAGAGCATTATAGTGAGTGTGGATAGTGCTTATTGTTTTAAGTTCAAAATACGCGCTATATCAACTTAGTTTGATATTTATCAAAATTTCACACTTACATATAAGTGAAATGTTCTCCGTTGTCGATTTATGAAAATAACGATGTTGTCAAGTGTTTTAGTTTATTTACTTTCAAGTTTGGTTAATTATCTACGTAATAATATTTGTTATAGGCTTTAGGTCATCAAAATACTCGTTCTTATGAAGTCGTTATAAATTTACAAGTTTTCTAAACATTTTCCCAAATTTACACTTTTTACCCTCAAGTTTCAAAATGTACAAGTTTGGCCCCTCAACTTTGGTAAAATGACAATTTACACCCAAAAGTATTTTATACTCAAAGTTTCTGGAATTGACAGTTTTAGTCCCTTGTTAAAACTGTTTTTATAAAGGTATTCCAAAAATTATATTTTACACCTTTGGTCCCCAAGGTTTCCAAGTTTACATTTTAAACACAAAACTTTTATTCCCTTTTAAACTAGTTTTCCAAATTTACAATTTATACCCCGAACTTTATCATTCGTGCGTAAAACGTACAAAAGTAACCTTTAACTTTCGAAAACTTACATAACGTACCCTTGACTTTTCATGCATACTCTATAACGTATAAATCAACCTTCAACTTTAGAAATCTTACACTTTTAACTTGATAAGGACATAATTTGCAAACTTAGTCCAAAATGCACTTTTTGACCTACTTATCTTATCAAACTTTTTCAAAAGCTCTTTACTAGCTTATTATAGTTTATGAGCTTATTATTATTACAATTGGGTCGATTAAACAGTTGGGCCGTGGGTTTTCGTGTGTTTGGGACTTAAGGCCCATCACATGATCCGTTTGGTTTAGAGTTTAACGAGGCATGTGGGGGGGGGGGGGGGGGGGGTTAAGGGTTCCTAAGATCGTTTATAGTGTTGTAAATTTGATCAATTATGTTGCTATTGTTCCATATAAGTAAAATGTGACGTTTCAAAAATTGTAGTCGCGACATATATTTAAGATATAAAGACAACGAGAGTTTAGGTTCCTAGAGAAAACATATAACGACGGTTTATATTATAGTATGAGCCATAAGATATAAGTTTAGCGATCATAAACATATATAACTTGATTTATTTTGTTGCTAGTGTCTCATTAGTTTACAAAATGTTTTATACGCTTGATCTTTATGGTGCAGTGAACACTTATACGTGTGATATGAAACTTATAATGAGTTAAAAAAAACTTTGAAATGAAAACGAAGAGACTTACAACCCTCAACTGAGTGGTGATGAATCGAGAGAAAGGTGAACGTGATGAATGTGACCAAGAGAACCCTTCGTTCCTTATACCCAAGCTACGACCAAACACTTTGCGTTTTCGTTTTCCTTCTTGCCCGAATTCCACAGGAGACGAGTTGTGAATGTGAGAGATGTGTTTTTTGTCACACCCCCAAATTACCCGTTTTGCAGCGGAATGGAATTCCTGGGGGTTGACTGTCATAGCATCACAATCACAGTTATATTGAACGACCTAAAGTGTCGTTTGGAAAACACATCGTTTGATTTAATAAAACAATCAGAGTTTACAAAGTATAGGTCCCAAATGAAATTAGACATGTGCGGAATTAAATTTGTTACAATCCAAACGATGTTTTAAAGTTCATAAAACCCAAGTGAGACGCGTCGTCACCGCGACTCTATGATATGTCCACATGCATGCCATGAAGTGAATGCCTTAGATACCTGAGATAAAACATGCTAAAAGTGTCAACACAAAGGTTGAGTGAGTTCATAGAGTTTGTGTTGCCATGAAGAAAACCTTTAAAGAATGTTCATGCAGCAAAGGCATTGCAAATCCACTTCAGTCCAAGTTCCGCCCATATAAAACTTGCAACCTCTGTGTTTACAACCCACTGCCAAAATGTGTATAGTTTATGTTCAAGCGCATGATGTCAAATGAAGTCTCATAATAGTACATTACTTAATGCATCAATATTCAATTGATATAACACATATGAGTGTTGTTTCAAATAATTCCAAGACCATTAGTTCATGATTATACCAAGACCGCTAGTTCTATGATTATACCAAGACCGCTAGTTCCAATGATTATACCAAGACCGCTAGTCCAATGATTATACCAAGACCGCTAGTCCAATGATTATACCAAGACAATTAGCCTAATGATTATACCAAGACCGCTAGTCCAATGATTCATGATATAGAAATTCTAAGTATGGCGTCTTGTTACCATGACTAAACATTCAGTTCAGATAAACACATAGTTTGCAAATAGACATGAATGTCATAAAAGTTGTTGAGCATGTATCTCCCCAAAAGAGTTTAATAAAAGCATTAAAACAATTGAAAATGGGGCTATAGAACTCACTTGGACAATGATGCGATGGCAAAAGTGATTACACTAAAATGTAGCGTGAATCTCTAACCTTGACCTATTATGAATGATATGATACATAATAAGTTATGATGTAATGTTATGCATGCAATTCGTATGATATCTATACCACTTGTGAATTTTTGAAAAATAACACTTATCGTCGAACAATAATCTGATAACGTCTTGACAACTTATAAATTACTTTACAAATATTTATATTGAAATGATATCCTACGATAGTCATTTAGTGATTTATTATGAAACTATAACTTTTCGTCGTAAAATAATGTCATTTGACAATTTCATGAAAGTAACTAAACGGCCTTGAAAAGCTAGTCGTAAAATGGTGCACATTGAGTGTTAGGAAACAAACTCAACGGTTTTGGAAAGCTTGTAACATTATCTCAAAGTTTTAGCATTTGAGTTTTCATCGTAGAGGTCTCGATCATGGAGAAAAACATAGGTAAAGTATGGTACTTGTGTCCAAAATATTGTTTAAGAATGGTTTTCGGCAAAATTTAAGTGAACGTATTTTATTCGTTACAACTCCGCTTGACGAACGGTTGGACATTTTGGAAAATATGCTAGGCGAACTTACTTTTACTAGAAGACCTCATGTTATAAAAAGTACTACATCCATGTTAAAAACGACCCTCAACATGGTCACTTGTTGCCGTAATACTTGTCTAATAGAAATATACTAGTTTTTCTTATATAATAAAGTTACGGCAACTTTGTGTAAACGTGTATAATTTAATCGTTACAAGTCCGTTTTCGACGTTTTATATGTCCTTAGCTTCGTATCAAAATATACTAATATATTTTTGATAAGTCAACACAATTTATAACGCCTAAGCCTCATTTTTGACTCGTAAAAGTAGGCGTAACATGCTGAATTTTCTGGTTTTACACTTATCGTCGTCAAACTTGAAAATTCATATCTTCTTCGTTATAGCTCGTTTTAACCCGTTCAAGCGCCACGCGTTTTCGTTTTAAAGTGTTTTTTCTAAATATCTAGGCCCAAAATTTTTACCTACTGTCGAAATTTCCAGATTTCAAAAATATGGACAGACCCTTAAGTAAACTTGTCGAAATGAGTTTTCTCGCGCCAAACCTATTCTAACCAATTCAAAACAACTCCGAAGCTATTCTAATCCTACCATACACCTTCTTAGGGTGTCATGGGTTCCTAGACATCACCAAAAGTGATATGTTTCAAGGAGTAATTATAGGATGATATATATATATATATATATATATATATATATATATATATATATATATATATATATATATATATATATATATATATATATATATATATATATATATATATATATAACACTTAAAAACATTTAAAGTGGTATAGCTATCCATATGACTTGCATATTTTTCTCAAGCATGATAAAATGAACATAATATGAATATGAAAGATGAAAATGAATATGAAATGCTTACTAGTTACTTGATGAGGTTTAAATGAACAAGGGTTAATCCTAAACACCCTAGGTTTTTATTTTAAAACCTTACTTAAGAGTATGCCTAGATTGTGAATTTACTTGACTTGAAAAAAAAATATGATCTCCTCTTGGAACTTCAATATGGCCGGTTCTTGGCAAGAGGAAGAAGAAAGAGTTTTTGGTTTTTACACTTTGAGATATTAAGTAAGTATGTGAAGAGTTAGAGTATAAAACAATATAATGAGAAGATATTTAGCAACAATGAGTGTGAGTCATCTTAGTATGTAGACCAACATACAACATTTAAAGACTTGTGCATTTTGTATAATTGAGTATTTATATGTAGAAGTAAAGGTGTAATTACTTAAGGATAATTGATAACTTGTATATTTATTTAAGCATTTAAGGTAGCGTTAGCTAAAAATAAATTTTAACGGATCAAAATAAAATATATTGAAGTCATAAAAATTATAAAAATACATTTCTTACAAAAATTGAGTTAAATAGTAATTATCGTGTAGTATTTACGAAAATCGTCGTAATTATATAAATATAACAATTTATATACAAAATAAATTTAAAACACCGGGTAAACTCATAATATTATTTTTATAATCTTAATATGAGTATAAAAATATATCGGGATAATTTTTGGAAGTATCGGATCAATTGTTCAAAATAATTAATTACGCGATAGCGTTTATTTAATATGAAATTATACATTTAATGAAAAATGCAAATCCATGCATGAACTAATATGATGATAATGATGCTAATGATATGTAGACTAAACCTAGTCTATATGAAATGTCCTTGATGATTGTTCATGAATTCGCAGCTAAACCACTTAAGGTTACGCGAATTTGATACTCGTAAACCTAGTTTACGATAAATGATGAATAGTGAATCATGAATAGTGATTTTCTCCGGGAATGAATAGTGTTTCGTGAATAGTAAAATTTTAAAATACGTTCTGAGAATATCAAATCGACTTCAAAAATGATGAATAGTAAATTCCCGGGATGAATAGTGAAATTTTCAAAGTTTGTAAAATGACCTAAAATTACGAGTTGTCACATTCGCCCACCCAAAAAGAATTCGTCCACAATTCGGTTCATTGTCTCTCAAGTTTAGGGTTTGATGTGGCAAACTTTCCCATTCTCGAGCAAAACCATCAAAAGACTTTTAGGTAACCAATTTTTACTTAATCTCACAACTCATCAAGCGAGAACTGTCGTGAGATTAGGCTAAATTGGTTTGAAATTGACTTTTGAAAATTTGGCTTCGATTGAATAGCTTACATATGAGACTACTAATCCTTTCATTGCATGATTCTTCCTGAATTAGACATAGGTGATCAGGCTATGTATAATTTAGGAGTAACTATGCAATGCTTGGACTAATCGACTCATATGTTGTTTGGTGTTGAGTCATAAACCCGCATGTAAAGTGAATATGCACTTATGATGAAATGATGAGATGCTATGATGATGTAGTTATAGTCTAGGGTCAATGATGCAACCTAGTTCTCTATAACCGACTCACGATGCCAATCTGTCACACCCCAAATTACCGTTTTGCAGTGAATGAAATTCACGGGGTTGACTGTCATAACACCACTATCACAGTTATATTGAACGACCTAAAGTGTCGTTTGGAAAACACATCGTTTGATTTAATAAAACAATCAAAGTTTACAAAGTATAGGTCCCAAATGAAATTAGACATGTGCGGAATTAAATTTGTTACAATCCAAACGATGTTTTAAAGTTCATAAAACCAAAGTGAGACGCGTCGTCACCGCGACTCTATGATATGTCCACATGCATGCCATGAAGTGAATGCCTTAGATACCTGAGATAAAACATGCTAAAAGTGTCAACACAAAGGTTGAGTGAGTTCATAGAGTTTGTGTTGCCATGAAGAAAACCTTTAAAGAATGTTCATGCAGCAAAGGCATTGCAAATCCACTCAGTTCCAAGTTCCGCCCATACAAAACTTGCAACCTGTGTGTTTACAACCCACAGCCAAAATGTGTATAGTTTATGTTCAAGCGCATGATGTCAAATGAAGTCTCATAATAGTACATTACTTAATGTATCAATATTCAATTGATATAACACATATGAGTGTTGTTTCAAATAATTCCAAGACCATTAGTTCATGATTATACCAAGACCGCTAGTTCTATGATTATACCAAGACCGCTAGTTCCAATGATTATACCAAGACCGCTAGTCCAATGATTATACCAAGACAATTAGCCCAATGATTATACCAAGACCGGTAGTCCAATGATTCATGATATAGAAATTCTAAGTATGGCAGTACTGTTACTTCGCATGACTAAACATTCAGTTAAGATAAACACATAGTTTGCAAATAGACATGAATGTCATAAAAGTTGTTGAGCATGTATCTCCCCCAAAGAGTTTAATAAAAGCATTAAAACAATTAAAAATGGGGCTATAGAACTCACTTGGACAATGATGCGATGGCAAAAGTGATTACACTGAAATGTAGCGTGAATCTCTAACCTTGAACTATTATGAATGATATGATACATAATAAGTTATGATGTAATGTTATGCATGCAATTCGTATGATATCTATACCACTTGTGAATTTTTGAAAAATAACACTTATCGTCGAACAATAATCTGATAATGTCTTGACAACTTATAAATTACTTTACAAATATTTATATTGAAATGATATCCTACGATAGTCATTTAGTGATTTATTATGAAACTATAACTTTTCGTCGTAAAATAATGTCATTTGACAATTTCATGAAAGTGACTAAACGGCCTTGAAAAGCTAGCCGTAAAATGGTGCACATTAAGTGTTAGGAAACAAACTCAACGGTTTTGGAAAGCTTGTAACATTATCTCAAAGTTTTAGCATTTAGGTTTTCATCGTAGAGGTCTCGATCATGGAGAAAAACATAGGTAAAGTATGGTACTTGTGTCCAAAATATTGTTTAAGAGTGGTTTTCGGCAAAATTTAAGTGAACGTATTTTATTCGTTACAACTCCGCTTGACGAACGGTTGGACATTTTGGAAAATATACTAGGCGAACTTACTTTTACTAGAAGACATCATGTTATAAAAAGTACTACATCCATGTTAAAAACAACCCTCAACATGGTCACTTGTTGCCGTAATACTTGTCTAATAGAAATATACTAGTTTTTCTTATATAATAAAGTTACGGCAACTTTGTGTAAACGTGTATAATTTAATCGTTACAAGTCCGTTTTCTACGTTTTATATGTCCTTAGCTTCGTATCAAAGTATACTAATATATTTTTGATAAGTCGACACAATTTATAACGCCTAAGCCTCATTTTTGACCCGTAAAAAGTAGACGTAACATGCTGAATTTTCTGGTTTTTACACTTATCGTCGTCAAACTTGAAAAATTCATATCTTCTTCGTTATAGCTCCGTTTTAACCCGTTCAAGCGGTCACATTTTCGTTTTAAAGTGTATTTTCTAAATATCTAGGCCAAATTTTTTTACCTACTGTCGAAATTTCCAGATTTCAAAAATATGGACAGACCCTTAAGTAAACTTGTCGAAATGAGTTTTTCTCGCACCAAACCTATTCTAACCAATTCAAAACAACTCCGAAGCTATTCTAATCCTACCATACACCTTCTTAGGGTGTCATGGGTTCCTAAACATCACCAAAAGTGATATGTTTCAAGGAGTAATTATAGGATGATATATATATATATATATATATATATATATATATATATATATATATATACATATACATATATATATATATAACACAAAAAACATTTAAAGTGGTATAAATATCATTATGACTTGCATATTTTTCTCAAGCATGATAAAATGAACATGATATGAATATAAAAGATGAAAATGAATATGAAATGCTTACTAGTTACTTGATGAGGTTTAAATGAACAAGGGTTAATCCTAAACACCCTAGGTTTTTATTTCAAAACCTTACTTAAGAGTATGCCTAGATTGTGAATTTACTTGACTTGAAAAAAAAATATGATCTCCTCTTGGAACTTCAATATGGCCGGTTCTTGGCAAGAGGAAGAAGAAAGAGTTTTTGGTTTTTACACTTTGAGATATTAAGTAAGTATGTGAAGAGTTAGAGTATAAAACAATATAATGAGAAGATATTTAGCAACAATGAGTGTGAGTCATCTTAGTATGTAGACCAACATACAACATTTAAATACTTGTGCATTTTGTATAATTGAGTATTTATATGTAGAAGTAAAGGTGTAATTACTTAAGGATAATTGATAACTTGTATATTTATTTAAGCATTTAAGGTAGCGTTAGCTAAAAATAAATTTTAACGGATCAAAATAAAATATATTGAAGTCATAAAAATTATAAAAATACATTTCTTACAAAAATTGACTGAAATAGTAATTATCGTGTGGTATTTACGAAAATCGTTAAGTAATTATATAAATATAACCATTTATATACAAAATAAATTTAAAACATCGGGTAAACTCATAATATTATTTTTATAATCTTAATATGAGTATAAAAATATATCGGGATAATTTTTGGAAGTATCGGATCAATTGTTCAAAATAATTAATTACGCGATAGCGTTTATTTAATATGAAATTATACATTTAATGAAAAATGCAAAACCATGCATGAACTAATGTGATGATAATGATGCTAATGATATGTAGACTAAACCTAGTCTATATGAAATGTCCTTGATGATTGTTCATGAATTCGCAGCTAAACCACTTAAGGTTACGCGAATTTGATACTCGTAAACCTAGTTTACGATAAATGATGAATAGTGGATCATGAATAGTGATTTTATCCGGAAATGAATAGTGTTTCGTGAATAGTAAAATTTTAAAATACGTTCTCAGAATATCAAATCGACTTCAAAAATGATGAATAGTAAATGATGAATAGTAAATTCCCGGGATGAATAGTGATATTTTCAAAGTTTGTAAAATGACCTGAAATTACGAGTTGTCACATTTTTGAGTGAATTAGCTTGTGAGAGTTGTGAGATTTTTGTGAGCTTTGAATGTGTTTGAGTGTGTGTTATATAAAGAAGAACTAAGCATGAAGTTTTGATTATTTTATGCTTGCACTTTCAAGGTTCCAAGAAAAAGCAAAAATGGGTTTTGTTTGGTTGAGGCATGCTCGAGCTGCAGCTGGAAATTGGGGCATGTATTTGGTCTAGTCGTTTCACAAGGTGCAAGAAAAAACATATTAACCATTGGTTTAAGAAGTCAAAATGAGGTCAAGGGGATTAGATTAATATTATAAGGAGCTTAGGGTGGCTTGAACTTGGTTTTTGTCTATCCTTTATTCATACACACGCAACATGTAAGACCAAGGTGTGATATATTTGTGTTTGTGTTTTGCTTGGCTCGACCGATCACAGAAACATAGAGATACATCTACAAGATTTGAACCTGTCTTACCATTGTGTCACAAAACAATTTAAGGTTTGTTTTGGCTGGGTAGGGAACCGGATGGGCTTGGCCCAAGGGTGTAAATGGATTGGGTTTGGATCATGAGTAAAAGAGAGCCCAAGAGAAGAAGTAAGGGTGGAGTGGATTGGGCTTGAGGCCCGGTTTGGAAAGAAGTAAAAAAAATTATTAAATGTTTTATTATATATAATTTACATAATTTATTTATATAAATTAAATAATTAATATTAACGGGATCGAGGTAATTTTGATCGGGTCACAACAGTGCAATTTTGAGCTTTTAATTCGCGTTTTACTATGCACTTGCCAAATGATATGCAAAAACGATGGCAAGAAAGTTTTCATGGTTCTATGATCCGTGCTTTATTCATGATTAAACTGTTAATGTTATATGAAATTTTTCGGGAGCTTACAGGATACATACCCATTCTTTGTGAACCCTACTTGGCACAGGAGTCGCATTGAGTTTCCATTCCTTGACTCATTGAAGATGAAGATGTCGATTCTTCTGGGATTTGCCCAAAGAACCCTGTGATAATAATGAGCTTTTACAGCCTGTTGTACTTTAAGAATGTTGTAAACATTTGGTTTCAGTTTATCCCTCATATGATCTTCTTGAACGGTTTGTTTTGGTACCTTTAAATCCTCATCATTGTGAAGTGGTGCATGGATTCAAAAGGTGATTTGTACCATGTGATGATATACATGTTCCTCATTCCTACTGATGATCTTGGTGAAAACGAGTTTTTTGCAACCCAGAAAAAAGTTCAGGTTCTGATGCGTGGGTTTGGGGTCGAAATACTTCCTTTTCAACGAGCAAGCTTTACAACCCACTAGAAAGTGTACCTAATCGTTGCAGTGAGTATGGGTAAGCCTAGGGGGTTGATCATTTTCTAGGGGAATAGAGATGCTAGTAGAGATTTATGACGAAAAGGTGAGGTTGAGGGTAATTCTTTTATCTTTTTTATAATTTTTTGAAAGCAAATAAAATCTCTGGGTTTGAAGAGTGGGGGTTTGGTAATTCTAGCAATTTAACTACTTAACAAATAAAATAAAAAACTGATTAACTAATTAAAGGTAAAAGCTATGGATTTATTGAAAGTGTTTCTTATGATAATTAAAAACGTGTTTACTTTGATTTTCTTACGCCCTAGTTATCTCTTATTGGTCGGTTGAATTGTCACATCCTCATTCTAATTGGTGCATTGTATTCTGTGTTAGTCATAGGGGGTACCTAATTCCCTAGTTCTATGAATTGTAAATTTCCTTTAGACTATCTTGGATCGCCAAATACCGTAGTATCTCCCCCGAATACTCTATTATCCTTAAGCTACAACTCACGCAATAAACACAATGATAGCCTAAGTGCACTTTCAAGTTTTTTGCTGCTTATGACGTTTAAGCTCGCTATAGTTAAAGAAAAAGCCATATTTCCTTACTTTAGAGTCTAACAATTAAAACAAGAGACAACCATACAATAATCAACAATTAGGTTTCACTTGATCTAAGCACTAATTAATTTAGTTAAGCATGGTAGTAAGCAAGAACACAAACAAACAACAGCACATAGAACAAACATGGCGATAGATTGGATAAACAAACTTATCTTTGAGTGTAAAGAAGGGTTTGGAACCTGTTAATACAAATAAGCCGTAAAATTTTTTATTTATATTTTACGATCTTCTAATGTTTTGTCGATAAAAATAAAAATCATTTTAACGAAACAAATAAAATAGGTAAATGGTTTAAGCCAATAGTTTACTAACACACTTACATTTTCATATAAAACACTAAAAAAGTAATAGTGTTTACATTTTATAGATATACATATGTATAACAACTAGTGTTTACATAATGGGTATATATATATATATATATATATATATATATATACATACTTAGTATATATTGTAATGGGTAATGTAATAGGTAAGAATCTAAGTACTTGACCCATTAACTAGATACATTGAATGTAGTTGGGTAAAACCCAAAGTCCATGTCCCATACCCATGGAGCATGATCCATAACCCATCACCCATTACATGACATCATGCATGAAGTCATGTTGGGTATTATCCATAACCCATGGAGCTAACCCATGACCCATTGACTAGATGCATTGCATCTTCTAGATACATTGTATCTATTTGGATACCCATGATCCAAAGTCCATAACCCATGACCCATGATCCATGACCCATGATCCATGACCCATGACCTATTTAGGAGGAGCGTCTGGCGGATCGCAAGGAATACACAGGACGGATCCCTCAAGCAAGGGATCCATGGGATCCGGGGGACAGTAGTTGATTTTTGCCTATAAATAGTGAGCCATTTCTTCATTGTAACCAACCCCTTTCACACACATTCTCTCTTAGTGTTATAAACTCTCTAACATTAGATCCAAAGGATCTTTCTATGTAGTTTTGTGTTTGTGTGATTCTCTAGGTTCCTCTTAAAGGCGAGATCACCACCTCTTGAAGTCGAGCAAGCTCAAGTCTATGAGTTGCCAAGCTTTGTCATCATCAAGACTACTGAAGTTCTCTTGTTGATAGTTCTTTCCTCTCTCATTAGAAGTGTTATGTTGAAGACATATGTGAAAGATGTCTAAAAAGTCAAGTCAAATGTATTAGTGAAAGGTGCCGAAGATCCGTGTCAAAGGCATTAGTGAAGGGTGCCGAAAGTCCGTGTTGAAGGCATTAGTAAAGAGTGCCAAGTGTGTGTCAAAGGCATTAGTGAAAGGTTCCTAGGGTGTACATTCGACATGGTGCATCAATGTACAAGATAGATTAGTTTGGGTAAAGGATATTGATATCCTTTATGATGTTGTAATAAGGAGTGTGTCTCCTTTGGGATAAGTGTTGTGTAGTGTTGGGTAGTAGTTCCTCCTTTGTAATGGAACTCGGTATCTAGCCTTGTACCGGATAAAGTGTAGGGTACGTTGTGATAGGTTTGGTTCTACATCGTGGAAGAACCCGGTGTCTAGCCTTGTACCGGATAAAGAGTAGGCGACGTTGTGAAGGCTTCTCGCCACAAGGCTTGTTTTGTGTAGTGATTCTGAACTCTCGAGTAGGTGACTCGGGGAGTGGAGCAGAGCAAGGAAGGTGTCCTTGTAGCCGAACAACTATAAATATACGTGTCGTGGTTTTGTGCTTCTTACTCTTTATCTTTGCATTGCTTACTTATATACTTATCTTTCAACATCCAACACACACATTTAATAGATTGACATAAGTCGATCTAAATAGTTTAAAACGAAGTTTTAATCGGTAAAACTATTCAACCCCCCCCCCTTATAGCTATCACAATTGGTACTAGAGTTTCGTTACCAAGTCTTTTAGAGTATATTGTACTTTAAAAACTTGACACGATCCGTGTATAATTGAAAACTACAAAGAAGGCTTTTATAAAAACAAACACCATGTCTTAAAAACACTTTTGTAGGATGTTGATTGGATGACAACATCATATTTTTTATTTCTTAGTTTATCTTACAAAAAATACACTAACCATCCTTGTCATTTTGTTTAGTTAAGCTCATATTCATCAAGCCATAGGAATTCCTTGGTAACAAGATTACCTTTCCTAAGAAGGTATCTTAAAACTACCACCTAGATCTCGAAGGAACCATAGTTGTCTATTGACATTTTTCTGTCAAAAGAAAAGGACACACATAATTGCATTAGAGGTATGACTTTCTTAAAACCTATATCTAAATAACATTAGCTTAGAATAAGTATGATTGCATAGGAACCTATATGGTTATATTTTATTTTCTTAGTTTTAACATATGCTTTAGTGATATACGTGGCTTCATTAGGAAACCTTCTTGCATACGTGTTTCTTCTTTCGTATAAAATCTAGGTATATAAATATGTGTTACCTTAACCTAAATATCAAACCTTTCTAATAATAAAACAAAACACAAATCTCAAAAATTCCTCCTTTCCCATAAAACCCCTTCCGCTCGTTCCACAACCACCAAACCCCATTTTTTTTTCAAATCTTCCACTTTCAAAATACCTCTCATTCAAACTTCATCTTCCTCCTCATCTCATTTCGAATCAAAACCAAGGAAGAATTTCATCATCATGGTTTATATCGCCTTCGTGATCATCGTCTTGACACTCATTGCTCTCGTGTATCCCATGATCAAGTTTTCTCATGGAGACATGTACTTTGTGTTGTTAATCTACATTTGTATCATATATCCAATCCTTTGTATTGCTCTTTGCATTTAAACGAAATATTACTATTGTCTTAGTTTATCTCGTTTATTTCTCATAATGTGTTTATCATATTTTTCCATTCGTATCTTTAAAAAAACCTTGACATATTTTCGAAATCTACAATGCATTCTTAAATAGTAATT
The DNA here is from genome assembly GCA_910596185.1 of Chrysanthemum makinoi. Classification (NCBI taxonomy): domain Eukaryota; kingdom Viridiplantae; phylum Streptophyta; class Magnoliopsida; order Asterales; family Asteraceae; genus Chrysanthemum; species Chrysanthemum makinoi. The sequence goes on along the minus strand of OU343225.1, from coordinate 244,970,266 downwards.
ATTGGCTAAAACACACCTCTTTCTATAAACCTAAAAGTTGCAAAAATCAATTTTACCTCAAGATTATTTTTCTATCACTACAGATCTGCGGATCCCTAAAGTTTAACTAGCCGGATCCCTTTTAAAAGGGAACCGGGAGAACCGTGGAACTGGGAAACAGAAACTCATGCATCATAAAAACTACTTCATAAAAACCTATCATAAAAGGAAAAATCCCTACTAGAATGTTAGTACAAAGTAAGTTAATCGTCATTGTTAATAAAAATAAGGATAGTCAAATAAAAACATTAGGGGATCATTTTCACCTATCAAATGTTTTCTCTTTTTGATGCATCACTTTATCTTAACTTGCTCATATAAGTTATTCATTTCACTTCCATAGGTCTCATCATGACTCATGAGTATGAATTTGACTTTCAACTCACTTATGTCTACATTCCTAATATCTCCCTTGAGCCTAACACACCTGGAAATCATGTCCGTGGGTTCAATAATCTCGAAACTCGTTACTTTCATGAAGAACGTATTGTTGAATCACCTCTACTATACCAAGAAGGTATCAATACTTCATTCAGTGCCATAGGACTAGAAGGCCTTCTCAGAATTAACGAGAAAATCTGTCCAAGGTTTGTGTTGGAATTATTCCGTCAAGTTGAACTCGTTCGTAACGAGGATCGATCTCTATTACTATGGTTTTGGATCAAAAACCAAAATTTTGTTCTAACTCTTGGGCAATTTGCTCACATTCTTCGAATTCCAAATCATGGACAATGTGCCTTCACTGAAGATTGGTCTCTTGATTCTCTCTTCAACTACCGTGAAGAAAATAGTCTATATTGTTCACACATACCTTTCTCTCAAGAATTAACTTCATGCTATGCAAACCTCGATCCAATTACTCGGATCCAAACATAATCTATACGTGATATCGAGATGATCCTAAACCTCTCGCAGTCATTCTACGTGAAAATGTTTGGAGTCTTAAGGGAAACCGAGAAATTCTTCCCACTTGTTGTGCTCACATAATGTATTTTCTGCTAACCCAACAACCATACAATCTCGCCTATTTCTTCGCTAGATGAACTGTAAATCTTCAAGGCAACAAGAACAAACTAATTCCATACGGAATGTTCCTGACATACCTTTATCATCATATCATGTACTTTCATCCTCAATTTCAAAGTCCTTTATATGTACTTGTGAACAAGATGATGGAACCATTGAACACATCTCACATCACGTCATTCTTCGTTCCTGAATCTGCAAATACTCATCATCCATTTGACGATCCATCAAACGAAAACGCACAAGAAACCTAGTCTATTCTACAAATACGTTCAATCCTTAGGGTTCATCTTTTATCTTTGTAATATGATCATTCTCATGAAATAAAAAATTCTTCATTTGATATGTCACTCATATAGATGTTTAAATTTTATAGAAATCACTGGTCTTAATATACGACACCTTTATGCAAAATCTGCACACTTTTTGTGAAGGTACTGGTCTGCAGTAGCCGGATCCCTGGGTTATAGCTAACTGGATCCCTCATATGAAGGATCCTTGGGATCCGGGCAACCAGAAGTGGATTTTCAGACCTCCACACTTCAATCCATTCCTCTAGACCGCATCATACTAGCTAATCATGACTCTTTAGGAACACCTAAGTCTTCCTCAACCTCAGTAGGTCTCACACTCACTCATAGCTAACTTAGGATCACATTCAAAGTGCTTTTGATTTATCACTTCACCTAAACTCACCATATTTCCGCTCTAATGCTCGCACATCACTTCTCACATCTCAAGACACCTAGTTTGATATTTCTTTCAATTTTAGCAAATTGATTTTAGTCATCTTTACCTCAAAATGGGCAAAAAACTAGTTTTTCATTTATCATGATTTTTAAAGAATTTTCCAAATTTCTTTTAAGTTACCATCTGATCTCTAGGATCATTTGACTCCACATGACACTCTCAAATTTCTTAGTGTCATCTTTGATTACCCATTGGTGCCCGTAAAGCCTCATTTCTTTCCATAAAAGGCAATCATTAGCTACCATCAATCATTTCTCTTGATCATTTAAGACCCTCTTCATTTAAGACACCTAAGAAGACTGAAACACTCAAGATGTATAGGTACTAGACCTTACAAAACATCTTTTCCCTTTTTTCTTGGCTGCTGAGAGCCGGATCCCTAGGCTTAGCCTAGATGGATCCCTCATTGGAGGGAACCGTTGGAACGGCGATGACTAATCCTAGCTAAAACAATCATTTCAATCTTCTCTTGCAAACTTGAACACTCCATCTTGTCTTAATTGACTTCCTTGTTCAGTGCAACTCTGAAGTTGACTCTTGTGCATGCAAATCATTGCAATTGTAAGGATCTTAGTGGCTTAAGCTTTAAATTCACTAGCCAAATTCTTTCCTTTATAAACCACCATGTTAGTACTTCTAAAATCACCATCTACAACATCATTCTCAGCAACTAAAAGCCTCTATCTCACTATCCATTTATTATTTCATCATGAGGAAAGCTCCTAGTGCTAACTCATCCACCAAAGGACCACCCAAGAAACTTGCTCATGTTATTCATGAAATTTATTCCGCCGAATCATCACCCGTTAAATCCACAAACTCTAGGATTTCCCCTCCACCAACTCAACCAATCAAACCAATCCTTAAAAGGATTGTTCCCACAAAACTACCATTGTCAAACACTACTATACCTCCTAAACCAAACTCCCCTATTTCTACTAAACCATCACCCTTGGTGCCTAGATCCATATCATTCACCACTCCACTTTCATCTCCACACCTCTACAACTTAGAGGACTTGCCTTCTAGGCCATCTCATCCTCCACAATTGCCAACATTCTCCTCACTAGAGAGAATAGTCCAACAACAAAACCATGGCGTTGAAACGACACTAGCACCGGTTTCCTTCTCTCCATCACCCTAAAATAGTCCATTTTAGATTATGAGGAATCATCAAAGTCAACTACCCGATCACATGGAAGTAGATACCTCTCTACCACCATCCTCGACACACATTCCACCACCATCACCCTTAGTTGATCCACCTCAAAATATACCTCCACAAATCCCTCATTCTTTTGAGAATCCTCAACCTTCCTCATTCAACCTTTCATCTCAAACCATTCAATTTCTACCACCACCACTTCCAAGCCATGACAAAGATTGTTATCATTGTCAACATGTTGAAGGTTTAGTACATGAACTACGTGAAGAGCTACGTTTCATGTGTTATCACCTCATCGAACGTTTCGATGAGGTCAACAAACCTAAACAACCTTGAGCTTAAGGTTTCAAGTGGTGTCCTAGTCTTAAGCTAAACTTAGATTATTTAGGAATCATACTTCATGTTTTTGTCATTCTCTTAGTTTTAGAGATTTGTATATCATTTCTCGTATTTTTATTGAGTGAAATTATATGTTATATGCCATATTGTCTTGAGAATATGTTTGGTGCCTTAATAAATGACTCACATGAACCGTGGGATCCGTGCAACAGAAACAATTATTCTTACTAATTTGAGTCTTATTTGCAGGAAATTATGCATCATATACTTGTTTTCTAACATTTGTTTTGTAGATTTTCAATATACACTTGAAGACTTTGACACCCTCAACAAGGGGGAGTTTCTTGTGAAAGAAAAACGTTGCAAAAAATGCTTGCAATATTTTCACATAGGAGTACATTACTACTTGACGTCCTCCTCTCAAAGGAGCACTCGTCAAGAGGGAGTAAATTCGTCTAAAAGATGAAACCATTTGCAAACGATATTGCAAAAACACTCGTTTAGTCTTCCTAATTACGTGACGCCCTCAACAAAGGGAAGCACCCGTCAAGGGAGAGCTAAGACGAGAAACCTTCTCTTCTCTTACTCTCCATTTTTCATATTTTTACTTTTCACATGTTTTTCTTCAAACAATCTGTTAGTTTCTTTTTGACAAAAAGGGGGAGAAGAGAGTAAAAACTCCAACTCAAACTTTTACGAATTTTAGTTTTTCTTGAAAATACTCTTATGTTTTGTCATCAACAAAAAGGGGGAGATTGTTAATATAAATAAGCCGTAAAAAAGTTTATTTATATTTTACGATCTTCTAATGTTTTGTCGATAACAAACGTAAAATTATTTTAACGAAACAAATAAAATACGTAAATGGTTTGAGCCAATAGCTTACTAACACACTTATATTTTCATAAAAAAAACTAAACAAGTAATAGTGTTTACATTTTATAGAAATGCATATGTATAACAACTAGTGTTTACATAATGGGTATATATATATATATATATATATATATATATATATACTTAGTATATATTGTAATGGGTAATGTAATGGGTAAGAATCTAAGTACTTGACCCATTAACTAGATACATTGAATGTAGTTGGGTAAAACCCAAATTCCATGACCCATACCCATGGAGCATGATCCATAACCCATCACCCATTGCATGACATCATGCTTGAAGTCATGTTGGGTATTATCCATAACCCATGAAGCTAACCCATGACCCATTGACTAGATGCAATGTATCTTCCATATACATTGTATCTATTAGGATACCCATGATCCCAAGTCCATAACCCATGACCCATGATCCATGACCCATGACCTATTTAGGAGGAGCGTCTGGCGGATCGCCAGGAATACACAAGACGGATCCCTCAAGCAAGGGATCCATGGGATCCGGGGACAGTAGTTGATTTTTGCCTATAAATAGTGAGCCATTTCTTCATTGTAACCAACCCCTTTCACACACATTCTCTCTTAGTGTTTTAAACTCTCTAACCTCAGATCCAAAGGATCTTTCTATGTAGTTTTGTGTTTGTGTGATTCTCTAGGTTCCTCTTAAAGGCGAGATCACCACCTCTTGAAGTCGAGCAAGCTCAAGTCCATGAGTTGCCAAGCTTCGTCATTATCAAGACAACTGAAGTTCTCTTGTTGATAGTTCTTTCCTGATGCACGTATAACGCGTTTGGGGTCAAAGGAACTTCCTTTTTGTCGAGCAAGTTTTTCAATACCCTAGGCAGTGAACCTAATCATTGTAGTGTAGTATTGGGTAAGCTTCGGGTATTGATATCGTTCTCTAGGGGAATAGGAATGCTAGTGAGAGATGTACTACGCTAAGGTTTGAGGTTAAGGAAGATTGTTTTTTTTTATCTTTTTATAATTTTTTTTATAAAGCTAAGGGTAAAATCTTGGGGTTTGGATTTGGGGGTTGGTACTTCTACCGATTACTCTACTCATCTAATTATTTAAACTAAGGGGTAGTCTATGTCTATTTGATGTGTGCTCGTATGATGATTAAAAATGTGTCTACCTAGATACTATTACTCCCTAGTTATCTTTTATTGGTGGTTGAATTGTCACGTCCTTATTCTTAACGCGTTGTGTTTTCTAAAGTTGTAGGGTATGCTTTTATCCCTAACTCTTTGAGAATACCTTACGGTTATTGCCTACGAGATCTCTAGGATTCATAAACTAACACTAAGGTTATCTTTGGATATTTAGCCTACAATTATGCTAGGTGGTTATAAACTAAGGTTCACAAAGATTACTCAAGCATTAAAAACACAACGATGGCCTAGTGCAATCCTAAGCCAATTACAATTATGATAAGAGACAACCAATCAATAATTAATAACTAGGTTTCATAGATCTAAGCAAACACACAAGAAGTTTAGTAGGACATGTTAAACATGCAAGCATACACACACACAATTGAAGACATAATGAAATCAATGAAGTAAATAGCTTATCTTGATGTAAAATAGGGTATGAGAACCCTAAGATACTGTCCAAACCGGACCAAAATCGTTTTAGGTTTTTACTCCACAAGTCTACCTCTTAAAATTCTAAAAATTCAATTTCTATATATAATTTTACAACTGCGAAGGCGTCACCTTATAGCTGGGACACCATCAGATCGCCGTCATTAGGGTTTTGTCTTGGCCAAGTCATCATTGAGACGGTGTCACGTTGTGTTTGTGACACCGTCAGTCTTTAGCTGTGACGTCGTTTGAATCTGGATCTAGGCCGTTTGAGAAGAAAAGTCTTCGTGATGCCCTTACTCTTCAAAGCCTGACGCCGTCAGGTGTAAAATAACAAATTCGCTACTGAGTCATCACAAATTCAATTACACAAAGAGGGACGGCGTCGCCCTCTGTTTTGGACGCCGTCAGGTGTAATTCCAGCAGCTTGAGTGTCTTGATCTTGACTTAACCATTTTCTTCATATATTCATTCTTTTTCGTCCAAAAATGCTTCATTCCAGCATTTTGCTTCCAAGAGATCTAAAAAGTGAAAAGGAACGAAATTAAGTGTTGGGATATAGAAAGTCAAAGTGCTGAAGAGTCAAAGTACTGAAGAGTCAAAGCACTGCTAAATAAGAAAGTCAAAGTACTACTTATTCATCAAAGTACTGCATGGTTAAAGGACTGCTATGCAAAATCGTTAAGGATTATTATGTAATTCTAGAATGTTCTTAAGTTTAGTTTAGTATTACTTGACGTAAAAGGAATAGAATTGTAAACCGACCAGGGTTATCCTTATGCCTATAAAAGGACCCCTAGATTGGCATTAGAGATACGAATGTACGTGCATTATTAGAGAGTATTAGAGTTTATCAAGTTCGATATTAGAGTTGTTAGTGAATCTGTATATCAAGCAGGTTCAGAGTTTTAATATAATCGTTAAAGTAAAAGTTAATTCTTCTTAGCTTTATTCAAGTAAATTCCGCATACTTAATAGAGTTAATTCAGTGTTTCATTGTTAGTGACTTAGGATTTATCCGAGGTTGCTAAGCCCTTACAAGCTATATAAGTTAGTTTTGTTAGAATACATTGATCCAACAAGTGTTATCAGGGCTTGTGTGGAAACTCTGATTAAGAAGAAACCCTTAAAACCTAGTTAACAACAAACCCTAAAGATGTCGATTGAAGCTGCACCACCCCCATCCATCACCTCACTAAGAATTCCTATCATCAAGAAGGAAGAGTATGATCTTTGGAGCATGAAGATGAGGTAGTACATTGCTATTACAGACCATGCACTGTGGAATGCAATTGTCAATGGTAATGAAGTTGTTGCAGATCCTATTGAAGTTCCTGGACAACCTAAACCACCTAAGGCTGTCTTCCCAGCAGCTACAATAAGGAATCAAGAAAAGGCTCTCAATATCCTGTTGTCTGCTATACCTGATGGTCACCTACTCAAGTTTCATGATGCTAAGGATGCTAAACAATTATGGGCTTCTCTCAAGACAAGGTTTAGAGGTAATGATGCTTCCAAGAAGATGCACAGAAATCTGCTGAAGCAACAGTTTGAAACATTCACTGTTGGTGAAAGAGAAGGTCTTGATGCTGCCTATGACAGATTCCAAAATCTTCTTAGTATGCTTGAGTTATACAAAGCAGAGGTATATGTTGAAGATGCAAATCTGAAGTTCTTAAGAAGTTTGCCATCTACATGGCATGTAATTTCTACTATGATCAGAGGACAACCTGGTTTGGATGTTATGGACTTTGATGATATCTACAACCATTTGAAGGTGTATGAGCATGAGATGAATGGATAAACAAGTTCAAAATCTCACAATATTGCTTTTGTGTCATCTGAAAAGAGAGGCAGTACTTCCACTAAAAGTACTGCTTATCCTACTCAAAGTACTGCTTATCTTGCTCATTCTATCACAACCATCACCAACCCCACATCATTACCAACAAACACCATCCACTCTGATGAAGTTGTATGCTCATTCTTTGCTCAGCAAGCTACTCTACCTGTTACCTATGAAGAGGATTTGTCACAAATTGAAGAGGATGCTCTTGAAGAAATAGATATAAGGTGGCAAGTTGCTATGATCACTGCAAGGATCAAAAAGTCCATGAAGAAAACAGGAAGAGGAATTGACTTCAAAACCAAACAAGGTATCACCTTTGACAAGTCAAAGATTGAATGCTTTAACTGTCAAAAGACTGGACACTTTGCAAGGGAATGCAAGTTTGCTAAATATTAGGCAAACAGGATGACTGAGAAACCTTAGCTTGAACTAAAGGAAATCCCTATAACTGAAACAAAAGCTTTGGTTGCTCAAGAAAATCTATCAGAGGTTGACTGGAGTGCTGAATTTGATGATGAACCAGTAACCTATTGTATGGTCGCAGTGGAAGAATCAGTGGAAGAGTTTGATTGGAGCACAACTTTTGATGAGGAACCAGGATTTGCTGCTATGGAATCTAGAGATGGTCTTGAAAGCTTTGATTGGAGCATGGAGAGTGAAGATGAACCTGTTCTGCTGGCTTTGGTAGCTACTTCACCAAGTTTACCCCCCATCTATGAGATATGCTCTAAGTGTCATGATTTTTATCAAAAGGTGCTTACTGATTATGTAACTGAAAGAGATAATTGTAGAAGGGCTAGGTCTGAGGTAGCTGGTTATCAAATTACTTTAGAGTCAATGGAAGCCAAAATAATAACACATGAAAATAATGAAATGGCTTGGGCAGAAAAGTATGAACAACAGGATTACCAATTAAAACTAAGTGCATGGAAGTTAGGATGTAAGGTCTCTGAATTAGAAAAGATGACTAAAGAAAGGGATGAGTTGTTAGAAAATTTTGCTGCTTGGGGACAATCTGGCCTTTCACATGTTAGTTTTGTTGAAAAACAGAAAAGAGCACACATTAAAACTGGCATAGGTTTTGGTATGGACTTTAGTAGCATAGAAAAAAACCCACCTAGTGATGAGGACCAACTTGATTTTGAGGATATAACAACTAGTGATGATGAATTCATTAACTATGTAGACACATCTAGTAATGAGGAATCTATTAGTCAAAAACCTCCTGAATTTAAGAAAGATAATGGTTATCATGCAGTTCCTCATCCCACTAGAAGTTTTCAACCACTTAGGGCAGATGTTTCTCGTTTTGGAGTAGACAATCTAGAGTTTAGGAAAAAGCTTATTGGTCAATCTAATTCTGAAACCTCAAAAGAAACAGCTAAGAAACCTAAGGATGATGATGTTAAGAGTCAAGCAGTACCTTCAACTCAAAGTACTGCTACACGTTCAGCAGTACCGTTAAGAAAACCTTTTCAAAATACTGCTAAACTTTTTTGGGATAATTTTGGTCAAACAGTTTTCAATTCAAAAAGACAGTTTTTAATCATAGACAAAGAAAGATTTTTTGGGAGATGGGTCAAAAATTGTGTTTTGTTTGTTAGTCCTGATCTTATTGGACTGGACTTTCACTCAGGACTTAGAAATTCCCAAAGACCAGAACTGCCAACCAAAAACCAAGGGAGAATAAACCAGCTGGATTTCACATAGGGAACCACAGCAATTTCTACTAGACCATGGTACTACCAGAGAATATCTTTTTCAAAATCACCAGTACCTTCTCAAGAGCTAGATTTTCACCTAATCAAGACTGCTAACACCTAAATGGAATGAAAGCCCTAAATCTAATTACTATCAATCTAGAACTACACCTCAAGGTATCAGATCAAAGAACTCAACACCAAAGTTAAAACATTGGGTTAGAAGGAAGTTTGGGAACAAACAGTACTTTCAGAGTGGGTGAAAGAGATTTTTGTTGAAAATAATAAAGAAACGGATGAAAAAGAGATTTTTATGAAAAACCAACACAAGTTTGGAACAACCAAAGATAATTGTCATATGCTTAAGATAGTGGGAATTACATACTTAAATAATTTAAGTATGTAACTCCAAAAGGGGAACACAAGTCAGTAATGGCTTGGGTTCCTAAAATTAACTAACTTTTTATCTTTGTCAGGGCAACCCAGAAGAGGAGCTTAAAGATCTCTAATTGTGGATAGTGGTTGCAGATCTGGTCTGCATGACAGGAGACACTGAGATTCTGTCAGATTTTAGATCTTATTGTGGAGGAAGAGTTGCATTTGGGAATGATGCTGGTGGAGGAAGAATAACTGGCAAAGGAACCATTAAGGCAGGAAGCATAGATTTTGAGAATGTTCATATGTAAAGGAGCTCAAATTCAATCTTTTGACTCTCAGATCTGTGAAAGAAGCACCCTGTCTTATGACACAGAATCTTTCTTTCCCTGAATTCAAGCTTGTTAATGATAACTTGGTAGTACTGAGAGTACCAAGAACCAATGATGTGTATAGTCTGGATATGAAGAGTCTTCACTCTTCTGATAGAGCAACATGTTTAGTAGCAAAGGCAACACTTGAAGAAGCACATCTGTGGCATAGAAGATTAGGCCATGTGAATTTCAAGAATATCAACAAGTTGGTCAAAGGCAATTTAGTTAGAGGTTTACCTTCCAAAACATACAGGAATGATCACTCATGTTTAGCGTGCAAGAAAGGTAAACAGCACAAAGCTTCATGCAAGAAGATTGAGGAAAGATCCATTAGAGAACCTTTGGAGCTGCTGCACATGGATTTGTTTGGACCTGTTTCTGTTGCTAGTCTAAACAAGAAGAAGTACGGTCTGGTTGTGACAGATGACTGCAGTAGATTTAGTTGGGTATTTTTCTTGGGATTTGAAGATGAAACCTTTGACGCTATTCATGATCTTATAATAGCCCTGGAAAACCAATTGAGACTCAAAGTAAGAGCTATTAGATGTGACAATGGGACTGAATTCAAGAACAAGCTTATGGATGAATTTTGTGCCAAGAAAGGGATCAAGAGGGAGTTTAGTATTACTAGAACTCCACAACAGAATGGTGTTGTAGAGAGAAATAACAGAACTTTGATTGAAACAGCCAGAACAATGCTTGCAAATTCCTTATTACCTATTCAATTTTGGGCTGAAGCTGTAAGTACTGCTTGCTATGTGTTGAATAGAGTATCAGTCACTAAAACTCAGATGAAGACACCTTATGAGTTGCTTATGGGAAATAAACCTAACATACGTTTTATGAAACCTTTTGGATGTCCTCTGACTATTCTTAATACTATTGATGCCTTGGGAAAATTTGATGGCAAGTCAGAAGAAGGATATTTATTGGGATATTGTACCAACAGCAAAGGATTTAGAGTGTACAATAGAGTCACCAAGAAGGTTCAAAATTGTCTTCATGTTGAATTTTTAGAAGATCAAGAAAATCAAAAGGGTAAAGGTCCTGATCGGATGTTTGATCTTGAGGTTTTGACTCCTTCTATGAATTATGTTCCTGTTAGAGAAGAAAATCAAGTTGATCACAAAGAAGAAGATTTACAGTACATTGTTCATGGAGTCAATATTAGACCTGATGTTGTTCCTGATGAAGAACCTATAACTGTTGAGAAGAAAAGTACTGATGAACCAAAGTCCACTTTGTCTGATGAAGATCAAGCTCTCCAAGATGAGCTTGCTAGGATGCTTTTTCAAGAAAAAATTGCACAATCTTATGATGATGATCAAAGAAGAGCTTTTGAAGAAGCAAAGAAAAAACAAGACTGGGTAAGTTCTCTCACGGTACTTTGAATGACAGTACTTTAGATCAAAGTACTGTGCACCTTGACAGACACTTTGGATGATTTATACGATCCTAACATGCCTGGCTTAGAAGATACTGATGATGAGTTTGAAGATGAAGGTATTTTCTCAGATTCCAATGAAGATGTTGATTTCACAAATTTGTGGGATAATCTTGAAGTTCCACAGACTCCTACATTAAGAATTCATAAATATCATCCTACTGGTCAAATCATTGGACCTTCTACTCATGGAGTGCTCACAAGAACCAAAGCTAAAGGTTTTTTACCCACATAATGCTCTACTTAGCTTTGTATATAAACAGAACAGGCTGAATCATAAGGATCACCAAACATGGTTATTCACTTGCTTTATCTCTCAAGAAAAACCCAATAATATAGCTCAAGCATTAACTAAAGAAAGTTGGGTTGAAGCTATGCAAGAAGAACTTCTTCAATTCAAACTTCAAGAAGTTTGGGTACTATGTGATCTACCAGATGGAAAGAAAGTAATTGGTACAAGATGGGTTTTCAGAGTCAAGAGAGATGAAAGAGGGAATGTCATCAAGAACAAGGCAAGGTTAGTTGCACAAGGATATAGACAAGAAGAAGGAGTAGATTATGATGAAGTATTTGCTCCTGTAGCAAGGATTGAAGCCATTCGAATATTCCTTGCTTTTGCATCATATATGGGATTTCAGGTTTATCAAATGGATGTCAAGAGTGCCTTTCTTTATGGCAAGATTACAGAGGAGGTCTATGTTAAACAGCCACTCCGGTTTTGAAAGATCTAGCATCCAAACAAAGTCTACAAAGTAGTTAAGGCTCTTTATGGCCTTTATCAAGCACCTAGAGCTTGGTATGAAAGGCTCTCTATTTTTTTATTGCAACATGGTTTTACAGATCTATGATTGGTTGTCTTATATACTTAACTCATCTAGGCAAGATATCATGTTTCAGCTGTCTCTTTATATTACTACGATATCAAGTCTCACCTTAATATCAAGTCTCACCTAAGGTCTCTCATATGAATGCAGTGAAGAGAATTTTTAGTTATTTGAAACAACAACCTAAGTTAGGGTTGTGGTATCCAAAGGATTCACCTTTTCACTTGGAAGCTTTTTCAGATAGTGATTATGCAGGTGATAACTATGATAGAAGATCAACCACTGGAGGATGCCAGTATCTTGGAAGAAGATTAGTCTCATGGCAATGTAAGAAGCAAACTATTGCAGCAACATCATCCACTGAAGCAGAATATGTTGCTGCTGCAAGCTGTTGTGGACAAGTGTTATGGATGCAGAATCAACTTTTGGATTATGGGTTCAACTTCAAGAATACTCCTATCAACATTGATAATGAGTACAATTTGTATTTTCAAGAATCCAGTTTATCACTCCAAGACCAAGCACATTCAGATTAGGCATCACTTTATCAGAGATTGTTATGAGCATAGGCTCATTAATGTTGTCAAGGTTCACACAGATGATAATGTAGCTGATCTACTCACAAAAGGTTTTGATGTTTCAAGATTCAATCACTTGGTAGTGAGCATTGGTATGATTAATTACTAAGCTACATTTAAGGGAGGACTGATTAGTTCGTTAGACAGTCCTATGCATTGCTTGAGGGGAGGCAATTCAATGCCTATTTGAAGAGAATGGAAAAGTATTGCTTTTTGGTTATATGAAAGTACTGCTCTGAAAGTACTGCTTTGGAAAGTACTGCACACGTGGAAAGCACTGCTTGTCTTATCAACGTACTGTTCCAACGGTCAAAAGATGGGTTAAAATTCAAATAGGTACTTTGTTATTATGGGCTGTGATTTTTTAAATCTCACCTATAAATAACTACCCTCCGATTTTCCCTCTCATCTTTATACTTATCAATCTTTTCCATATTTCTCTCTCTTTCACATTTACTATTCATCGAATCACTTTCTTTGTAAACAAACAATCAATGGCGAATCGAAACACAGTTTCTAAACACAACATGGTGGCTAATTTGGATAAAACTGAAGCTAATGTCGCATTCCATGACATCATTGATTTTCTCACTGGATCTCCAATCAGTTATGCACTTTTGGTAGAACCAGATGTTATTGAGCCATGGATTCAACAGTTTTGGGCGACTGCTAGAACTCACATGGAGAATGATGAGTCATATATACAGGCTAAAGTTGCTGGAAGGATTGTGAAAGTTAGTGAAGCCTCAATTCGAGAAGATCTATTATTTGATGATGAAGAAGGAGCTATCCGTTTTGATAAACAGCTTCTTTGGGATACTTTACGAGATCTTGGGTATGAAGGGTCTTTAAATGAATTAACATTCAAGAAACCCTTGTTTAGTCCACAATGGAAGTACCTGGTTCATGTTCTACTTCATTGTATCAGTTCAAAGAGTACTTCATGGGAGCAATTTGGATCCAATATAGCATCTGCTTTAGTGGGATTGGCTACAAATCGTATCTTCAACTTTTCAAGACTCATTCTAGATGGTATGCTATCTCACATTTCTATTGGATCACCCTGGCTAATATATCCAAGATTTATTCAAGTTTTCTTGAATAAACAACTTCATGATGTACCAAAGCCTTCAAGCTTATTACCAGTTGTGGTACAACCTGCAAAGATTTTCACCTTTATGATCATTAAGAATTCCTATCATTAAGATTTTCACACTTCCCCTTGAGTGGTGCATGAACATCAAATGATTCTTCAAATCTGTAAGCTCCTTGTAATGATCACGTGTGAAGAAAATCAAATATAACTCTGATTAAATTCTATCATTAAGAGTGATAGATTCTCTGGAAGAACACTCCTTTGACTACTTATATGATGGAGATTGTTCAAGCCATTCGAGATGAGGCTGCTGCAAGTGAAGAACGAGAAGGTACTGCATCTTCTCAAGGTACTGCTTCACAAGGTACTGATACACAAGAAGGTACTGCAGCTTCGCCTTCACCATCTCCACACGCACCTACTCATGGTGATTCAGAACCAGAGGTAAACCCACCATCCTCTCCCAATGATTACACTTCAACAGATGGGCTTCAAACATCTGGAGGAGATGAGGGAGATGTGGCATATGAGGGTCAAGTTCTGGATAACTATGCTTTGACAAGGGAGCTAGTAAGATTGAAGAAAGACTTTGAAGCTCAGGCTGCACAACTCAAGAAGTTGAAACTCAAATTTAGAAGATTAAAGAAGTTTGTCTGGCCTGATCAACATCACAGATTGTGGGTCAAGTCTCAGAGGAAACTTAAAAGGGCTTCAAAAGGTAAAAAGGTTCAACAGCATTCTTCATTCAATTGGGGGAGGATGGAAGAAGAGAATTTAAATGAAGATGCTCAACCTCATACAGATAAAGATACTGAACCTCAAGGTACTGAAACTCAAGGTACTGATGTTCAAACTCAAAGTACTGAAGCAAAAGTAAATATTTAAAGTACTGAGCCTGAAGAAACTGAAGTTCAAAGAACTGGTGTTCAAAGTACTGATGATCAAGGTGCTGC
>OU343225.1:244832894-244955169 GCA_910596185.1 Chrysanthemum makinoi | reverse complement strand
CCTCTTGAAAATCCACAATTGAATGTGACAGGAGCACTACAACATAACTCCTTAAAGTGATAGTTATTTTGTGGTGGTAATCCAATTCCCAAGTGGTAAGAAAAGGAAAAGTCACCCAAAATAACTAGATTTCCAAGTCTTTGTTTTTGAAAAAAGCTTCGAACAAGGATCTCTAAGAATCTTCATCCAACCATCCCCGATACCTTCAGATACTAAGTATACTCGCCCGTGATATTTCACTTCAACCTCAAATAAATAATATTGAATTAACGCCGTTGTCACATCTTCTGATTAAAACTCAAATCTAGCCTCCTTTGATGTTTTAACTGAACTATGATGATGGTTTTCATCCCGACCATGGTTAAAAGCATATAACCCAGTAAAACCATGAAATAACCAAACTGCCACGAAAATATCCAGAAATCCAAACAAACACCCAATTCATGAAGTACACCCTTTTATCCCTTCTTCGAAGCAGAAACGTTAGCACCGGCATCGAGAAAATATCGAGAAAATACACTTTCCTTTCTCCGGGATGGTTTTATCATCGGGTTTTACAATTCTATGGTTTAAACAGAGAAATAGATTCTTTTCGTGAGTTTTATAAAACCAGAATAAACCATAAGATAGATCGAAATGCACATTACTTTAACCGGGATGTTTTCATTGTCATAAGGATTTTACAAGTCTATGATTTAAACGAGAAATAGGTTCTTTGGCGAGTTTTACAAAATCAAGACTAAACCGTAAACAATGTTAGCTTGAACGTGTTATGACAACTCTGGTTTCGGTGAATATCTGTTTTTAGGGGAACATGCAGCGGTTCATAATCCAACATCAACAACATCATCAACAATTCTTTACCCATATGTAGACTGCTTCACAAACCATACTAAGTAGAGTAGTATACACTACTTCCAGGGTTGACCGTAAAACATCAAAGTAAACGTTTCTCCCCATGATGGTTTCGAACTTTCGAAGCATCATTAACGATAATACAACCATCGCACGAAAAGTTCTTGTCATAAGCAAACATCTTGAAAGATCATGAATGGATTGAGAAGATTTTAGAGATTTTGCTTAGACTGTGAAGTATCATTAACATACAATAACATCGAATAATCTATGGGAATTGCTGATCACATCTCATCTTCCACGTATTCTGTCGGCTAATGCTGTGATCATATAGTGAAGTAAACCCGATATACCAAACTTGATCATGAAGTAGAGTTCCCCAGATTTGTTACTTAAACTTGTACTAATCCTCGTGAACAAGAAACGGTGTACCCAATGTACAAATCTCTTGACATATCCTCAACTGCGTGAGACACCGAAGTGATGGCTACGTTATAGGTTAAGCGAGAAAGAATCACAACCATAACTAAATAGCCAAGTCTTTATCACACTCAATAAATGCCCAAACAAGTCATCTTCGCAGAAGGGTAGAAAGAAAGAAGACGAAAATAAGTAAACGTGCCCAGAAAACCTCACTTCAAATTCAAACAAGAGACATCGTACAAACAACCCCGTAGTCAACGTTGTTCCAATAACAATTCAGGCCGTGACATAATATTTTCCATGAAAATGTATAACCAAATTATCACCTCACACATCACAACAAATCTCAATATCAACTCTAATCATCAAATCTCATCAACAGGTTATCATCAAGGATCAATTTATAACTTGCAGCCCATAAATAATTAAATTATAAATCCAAATTCACGATCAGGAACCAATATCCAATGGATGTCCGGTCAATAGATATATCCAATATTACACGACTCGATCCAATTTAGCACAAAATGATTTGGTCCATTTACCATGAATCACATATTTCAACTGCAGCCCATGTAAAATTCGGATCCTATACATTACCACTCTAAGATACCAAATAAATGTGTATCCAAAATTTTTAAAAAATTAGGATAACAATCGTTATTTGATATCAGACCAATGAATCCTATCACTCATATTCGCTACCCACTTTAGAATGAATCCCACCATTACTGTGAAAAAGCAAATACGTGAAAGGCTTGAATACACCAGTCCACAAGGGCCCATATCCAACTATGTGAAAAAGCAAATCCAAAACAAATCCAGTCCATCGAAAAAATTAAATCACACATCCTATGTAGTCATGATCCAGTAATACATCACAACACCTCAACCCTAGAGTATTTGGTGTATATATACACATAACTCACACTAATAACCCTAATACTTCTCACAATGATCCGCCCCCATCTTACCACATATGCAGAAAATCAAAAACTTAATCCCTCTTAATACAAAACATCCGCCCCTCTCCTAAATTCCTCACTCAAACCTGAATTCACAATGGCAGACGCCTCCCACCTTTTATTCACATATCAAAACGAAACAAAGCTAACGTATTACATCATCAAGACGCTCCTATGAAAACCTTCTTGTTAGCTACTCATATTGACCTCGCCATAGGGATGGCTGGAGGATGGACCTAGTACGACATAGCCACAGGGATGGCGTGAGTGACACGAATCTCCTAATGAATCGGGTAAGTGTAAATATTGGAGTCGCCTTGTTATTTATAAGTATATAATTGACGAATAAAAAAAATGAGGTAACAGTTTTGTTAAAATCACTCTTTTATATTCGGATAAAAGATGTTTGATCAATGATGGTTTGATTGCTTCGTGTACTAGACTCTTGATAGTCTTGGATTTTTCGTTAGAGATCCACGAATGAACAAACTGAGATCACACCTTTCATATTTAAATTTAAACGAACATGAGGAGATGATGAAATTAAACTGTTTTGTCCATTCCTCACAATGTTTGGATAGATGATGAAGCTTTTTCTTCGAAATTGATCCATGATGATAATTGTTCAACGAACAAAAATCTTATAAAGATTAAAGAAAAACGTTGAAACAAATCAGAGATTATGTAGTTTTTCTGATTTTGTATTGTTGGTTTGAGTGGTATTTAAATTTTTTTTTGGTTTTGCTTTGTTTGGGTTGGCTGATGATGGGTAGGACCTGAAGTCAACTGAGATAGTTTGAAGTAGCAGTCATGGGTGGAACCTGGGATAGTTTGGTTTTGATTTGATTAGGTTGTGATTTGTTATTTGTTGAGGCTGTTGAGTTATTGAGATTGTTATTTTATTATTGAGATTGTTTGTGATTCATTGAGGTAATTTGGATCTGTGATGGTTTAACAAACTGAGGTCCAAATACATCTTTGATATTATGGTCGTAGTGAATGGTCAAACTCTTCTTCTTCTTTCATTTCTGTCAAGTCGGTTCAGTAGTTGAGCCAAGTCCATCCATGTATTAAGTCGCTTACTGTTTGGCAAGTCGCTTTTGTTGTTAACCCTCTTTAGTCCTTGTTATCAACTCGCTTTTGTCTTTTGAGTCTCAAATCACTTTTGTTATCAACTCGCTTCTGGTTTGGTTAATCAACTCGCATATATTTTAAAACATTGATAAACTGCATCAGCTTTCATTGCATCAATATGCAACTCACATCATAAACCAACTCTCATGACCAACTCGCATCATTTTTAGTTCACAACTCGCATACTTCCATTAGTAAGCAACTCGCAGTTGACTAAATAGTCAACCCGCATCCATAAAGCTAGTACCCAACTCGCATCCTGGTTCACTGAATCTGGACATGGTGAAAAGCTGCATATTGTACTTTTCACAGACAGGCAACTCGCAACATTTTGAAACATGACAGCTGATACTTTATAACAGCAACTCGCATCAATTTTTTGACTTTTAGGACCACTTGCTTATGATACTTTGAATCTGGACATATAACAGCAACTCGCTCAGTAGAATGTGACCACAAACCGCTTAGATGAACACCAACTTTTCAGACCAGAACTGCAGTGAAGAACTATCAACATATTTGACCACAATTGTTATGACTATTTGATACCCCAATACAGTTTAGAGACATGTTCAAAAACAGGGAAAAGTAACATTTTAAATCAGTAATAATCAGATCTCAACTAGCATAAAAACTTGTTAAAACTCAAAAAACAACAGTTATTTAACACCACACAATCGATCAGATTCAAATGACATAAAAAACTAGGTTCAAAGGGCCATATCAAATAACAAAGATGCATAACCAACTTCAAAAACATGTTTCCAAACACCACACATATCAAACCGCATACACGAACCACATAAAAAAACCATGCAAATCATCAAAACAACACAACCTTGGCTCTGGTACCAATTGTAGGATCTTAATATTATGTTGTTTGATGATTCAGGTGGTCTAGGATTGTGATGATATAAGAAAGCCATTAGAGATGAAAGTGAGAGTTATTTCTTAAAGAGAGTTGCTTTACAAAAGTGAAGGTTAGATTCAAAAGCAACACCCCTTCCAAGGATGGAAGGGGGTATTTATAATTACAAATAATAAGCCCTCGGCCGGTACGTGGATCAGGCATACACAGTGGGTAAGGCCGTCCTTCCTCCACGGTGTTGCACTAAACTAAACTACGCTAATAACTAACTAATAAACTTAACAAATAACGTAATTAACGATATGTCTACGAGCTAACTTATGCTAGATAATATTTGGGGTGACCGACTCTTCACTCTGAAATTTCTAATTCCTAACAACCACCACAACTTAGCAATATAGACACCACTATATGGTGCTAAAACCGCTATTTGAAAACACCTTGTATGTTTAAACGATATATAATATTACATGTCCTAAACGAATAGCTATATCATTGACCATCGTTTCCGTATCGTCATTGTATCGTGATGCCATTTTTTAAAGCAATATTGTGCAGTAAAGTTGTTCCATTAAGTTATCGCCATGTGTTAAGTTAGCATCATGAAAAACATATAATCGCGTGGACACCCTGCTATAAATGCATTTTATTATGTTACTAAATGCGTAAGTAAGAAAACAAACTAATTTCAAATTAATAACCTCTATTAGACATTCTTTTTTTTCCTTCTTTAAAAGTAATGCATCGGAAAACCTTGTTATCGCAAAAAAAGTATAATAACAGGGGTACCCGCCGCCGCAAAGCGTGGTTACCCGGCTAGTGTGTATATATATATATTCACTAATTATATATTACACGAACTTATGTATATTATTCTATGTTTACACGTTATGTAATATGTGACCAATATTACACATCATTTATTTACTAGCAAGCAACTTTCACCGTCAATCATGACAATTTCGTAATACTACTAACTACCATTTTTGTATAGCTATTGCATCGCTGTTAGGATTTAGTAAATCCAGTTATTAAAGTGTCGGTCACCTCAAGTATATGTAATTGTTAGAAAGCTCGGAGTCATAGTTATTTAATGTTAAGTAATATTTAGTTAAGTAACACCGTGGAGGACGGACTGGTCTTTACCCACTGTATGCCTGATCCACAGCCCGTAGGTGGAGTTTTATGTAAGACTATAAATACCCTCTACCTCCCAAGGTAGAGGGTTGGAGCTCATAATAATACTTTTACTTTCTCTCACTAAAGTTTCCAAACCTCTAACTCTTTTCTCTCTCAAAACCTAATATTATCGCCTCTATTGATCATGGTTTAATGTGTTTGTGAAATCAATATGTTACAAATGGTATCAAGAGCCATGGTTTGATCATCTCTTACATATCCTTGGATTTCTAGTGGTTTTATATGGTTTTTGGGTTTGAAAAGTTTAGTGGTTTTTGCATCATTTGGATCATTTCTTGTGTTAAAGTTTGAATTTGGAGTGTACTTTTGTATTTAGAATCATTGTAAGTGCTTGGGTTTTGATTTGGAAAGCTTGAATCACTGTGGTTGAGCTTGTTTTGGATTGAAAAGGGTTGTATTTAAGTTGTTCAACCTAGCGACTTGGTTCTTGGATAAATATTCTTCATAGCGACTTGCTTTGTTAGTTGGTAGCGACTTGTAGTTGAAGTGGTAGCGATTTGAGCCCTAGCTACTTGTCTATGGAGACAAGGCGACAAGCATACAAAGTAGTGGAGACACACCGCCTTTAGCGACTTAGTTGGCGTGGCGACTTGTCTTTATTATTTCTAGCGACTTGTCTTTGTTGTTACTAGCGAGTTACTCTTTAGCGACTTGATGTTTTAGCGACTTGTTCTTTAGCGAGTTATTCTTTAGCGATTGTGTCTATAGCGAGTTGTTCTTTAGCGACTTGTCACCTTAGCGATTTCTTTGTTTTAGCGACTTGTGTTTAGCGAATTGGTTCATAGCGACTTGTGTCTAGCGACTTGATTCACAGCGACTTGAGCCTTTAGCGAGTTGCTACTTAGCGACTTGGTGTCTTAGCGACTTGTCTTCAATGGTGATAACGACTTGGTTGATTTTGTTTCTAATACGGTTTTCTCTTGATTCAGTAAAATCCCGTGAAAGAATCTATTTCCGGTTTAATCATAGAGTTTTAAAATCCGTGAAATCTGAATCATGTCTACCAACATACATACAATCATCTCTTATTTCTTTGAGGGCGTTCAAGCATGGATCGATACTCGTCCACCTATGCTTGACAGGCTGACTATGACTCATGGGCTCAACGAATTAGGTTTATGCTTGTTTGGGAAGAAAATGGAGTCAACATTCTCAAGTCAATTGATAAAGGACCGTATCAAGTTGAGACAACCAGAGACATACTCGATACAGTGCGTGGACGGTGATATTAGGAATGGACGGACCTAAAATGTATGATGAGCTGACTTATAAGGAAGAATCACGATGCAGAGACATCGGGCTTCTAACATCATACTTCAGCTTACCTAAGGACATTTACAAGCGATCAATCACAACACTTGAAGCTAAGGCGGTTTGGGACAATGTCAAGATGCTTCTCTCGGGTTCGAACTAACCAAGGAAGACAGAGAGAATCACAAGCTGTATGATGAATTTGAGCATTTTAAGATGAAACCATAAGAAAGTGTCTATGAATATTATGTGAGATTCCACAAGCTTGTAAATGACATGAGGAACATCAAAATGACCATGCCAAATATTCAGCTGAACTCAAAGTTTGTGAACAACATGAATCCCGAATGGCACAAATTTGTCACCTCTGTGAAGCTAACCAAAGGATTAAAGAAAACCAACTATGAGCAACTGTATGCCTTTTTTTTCAGAATGAGAGACATAATGTTTGAACGAAGGATTCTTGAACAGTTCAAATCTAAATAGGGAGAAAGAAGTTCATCAAATGATTCAACTTCCTTTTACACCAATGTTGGAATTACCACCAAAGCTTCTCAAGTCATACCCACGGGTAATGGTAATTACAAGCTCATTCCTGATCCATCATATAAGCCTCCAGACTCAAACACACTCATGGAAAACTTCATCAATCAACTGTCTCTCATGGTTAGTAAAAATCTGAATTCCCACCGCCACACACCAACAATAACCCGAGCTGCATCCAATCCACACAATCAAGCTACCGTCCAGAAATGGGAAGGTTATGGTGCAACCAGTTCAAGGAAGGCAGTATGAACAAGGAAGAGGTGGAGTTGGTAGAGGGTATGTGGCAAATCGAATCGTGGAAGGAATGCCAATCAAGGACAAGTAAAGCCAATCAAGTGCTACAACTGTGGTGGTGATGGACACATTGCATGGAACTGCACATCTCCAAAACGCCCTCAAAATGTAGAAACTTCCGAGGACAAGATCTTTGCTAGTGCAAGCTCGGAGACAATGGTCGGTTTTGGATGATGAAGATTGTTGTTTCTTCTTGAGGAAATGCCAAAACATGATCTTGATGATGTGGATGGCCGATTCAGGCATGGGACAACATCATCCAAATGCATTTCAAGGTGATTGTGATGCATATGACTCGATGTTGATGATGAACCAAGCGCGGACAATCTTCTTGCATTTCACCAATGGTCTCTCCAAAGGTCTCATCACCACAACAGGCTGGTCCATCCAAAGATTCAATCATTTGAGGTATTAAAATTATATGATGAAGTTGATGAGCAAAAGATACATAACGAAGTACAATCTCTTGAAACTAATGAATCAGATATTGATAATGAGGGTAATAGTAACATTGTCCCATATGATCAATATGTGACACAAAGTGAAAGTGAGATTGTAGCAAGTGATGTATCTTAGCGATCAATGATGACTATGTTTTTGATGAATACCTTGCATGTGCCCACATGATTACTGTTATCTCAACTTGAATGCCTATAAAGAACAAATTGTTGTTTATGAACAACGTGCTAAGTTTGAGTTAACTAGCATGCTTGAGAAATGGATGACCAAATGCGTACAATTATTAGAAAAAGTAATTTTAGAGAAGTTTTAAAACAAGAGTTAAACTCCTTACAAGAAAAGCTTTCTAAAGCATTAGCAAAAGCAAGAGCTTCAAGATAATGTTAAAGTGCTTAAACAAGAATTCAATGCTAAGGAATCAAAACTTTTGAATGAATTTTCTAATCTAAAAACTTTGAAAAACAAGCATGAGAATAAGTTGTATGCGTACAAGGAACACCATTAGACGCTCACATGATCACTAAGCATAGAGTCTTAGCGCTAAGCACTATTCCCTAGTAGAGGAACCAAATCGAGTATTGCAAAAGCTAAATCTTTCCATAAGATTGTATATGATGGTAATGAGATCCTTAAGCCTAGGCAAACACCTTCATGTAGTGGAAGCCTGAGAAGAGGATAGAAAATTAGAAGATGCCTCTAGGGAGAAAATGGATAAGAAACTAGAAGATCCTAAGTGTAAAAAGACTAACATAACGATCAAACCCCATGATTACACTAAAGAAAATTGGATCTTCCTGAACAGGTTTAAGCCTCAAACTCAATTAACCCCAGAACAAATTTTTTGGAAGAAAAACGTGGATAAGCAAAAGCAAGCATTACTTGTTGAAACAAACACTCCCTCTAGGAAAGTGCCTCGCGACCCTTTGTGTATCCTCCTAATACACCAATGCATTTAGTTCCTAGAACTATTGCCACTAATAGCAAGACCTTAATCAGCCTATATGTTGTTTATCAATTATTCGTTGATTTTGAAGACATGTAAAGAGAATCACACCTACGAGGGATAGAGAGGGAAGGGGTTTTGAGCAAACTAAAGAATTTATTTCTTAGGTCATGCCTTTCTTTAAACAATTAAAGGCCAATTTGAAAGTCTTCAAAAGGGATAAACTCGGATATTAAAGAAATGGAAATGGAATTTGATGCAATGATTGTTGAAGTCAATGATTATGAGCGGGAACTCAAATATAATGAAATTGAAAGGAAGAATTTGCATATCCTAAATGAGAACTTAGTATTAAGTTGTGTGACTCAAGATGTGTTTTATACTGTTACTAAGCATTCTATTACTGTTTTTCAATTTCATGAATTGCTGTTGCTTGGAAAGTCTCCCATGATCGTGTCATTGAGCTTGTAAACAAAAACTCAAAACTAAATGAGAAAATTGATCAGGATGATCACGATAATTTGGTAAAACACCTTTCTAAGCTAGAAGTTGAACATTTTGATTTGCAATTAAAATATCAACATCTCAAGGAAAATGTCAAAACCTCAAACATCAAGACATCCTCAAATGTTCCAGATTTTGATGCACTTTTTAAATATAAACAAACGTGACTGAACAGATTCAAGCTCATTGTAACACGATCAGAAAGTTGAAAGCCCAAATTTCACAATTAAAGGGTGAAAAGAACAATGTGACTGGCTCCCAAATGCCTCCTCCTTTAGATTCTCTGTGCTCTCAAACTTTTCATCTTCAAAACTTGGTTAATGTTTTACAAAAGGAAAATGAGAGTTTTCTAGAAGAAAATAAAAAGGTTAAACGACACTTTAAAGAGTTATATGATTCAATGAAAGTCACTCGTGACAAGAACAACGAAAAAATAACATCTTTACAAAAGGAAATTGAGAATCTGAGGAGTCAGGAAAAAGGGAAAATGCCACTTGTCTTTAATGAGAATATTGCATCAAAGTCATCTGCAGACTGCAAATATACTTTGATTGTTAAATACATTCCTCCCCATCTTAGAAATAACGAACTTATGTTTCATAACTATTTCACTCACCTTAAGGATAGTCTAGAATGTCTCCGTGAGATTGTAGAAGAGGATTTCATAAATAAGCCACTTGATAGAGAGATTAGGTTTGCTTGCATTCAAGCCAAACGATCTCAAATTTCTAGAATGTTTAAGAGCAACATGTCCTAAATCCTTAGGTGCAAAGATAAGGCTGTGATGCCTTGTTCTATGCCTAGTGCCAATTATGCAACCCATTCTATGCCCAGTATTAAGAGAGTGAACTCTAAAGTGCCGCAAGTAGTTCGATCCATGCGTCTAGTTCAGGAATGCAAAAAGTAGCCCAACCAACTAATGTTCCCATAATTCCCTCTACAAGAGTAATCAGTGACATAAAAGCAAGCGGGTCAAAGCCTCCGGGCAATACAAAGCAAGATAGGACCTCGCAAGCTAAGAATGTGCATTGGAAGAGAGTAGAAGACCACCCTAGGAAGTTTATGTTTGAGTTGAATAAGCGAATCGTGTTGATTCTAGTATTAGCTATAAGCGTCTTTGTAATTAATTCGAATTCTGCTACTATCGCAAAACCATGTAATGATGATTGTTTGATTTCTGTTACTGATCATGAATGTGGTGTGAATGTTTTGCTTAATGCTGTTAAATGCCCAGTTAAAGTTGTTAATGTAAAAAATCAAGCTAAGAAGGCTAAAGGCAAAAGCGAAAGAAGTTAGAAAACATTGGAAACCCACGGAGAAGAAAATTTAGTAATATAGGTTATCAATGGATACCTAACGGCCGTAAGTTTAATCTTAATGAGTTTTGCCCTAAATTTGCTAAGTCAATGCCCATTAAAAATGGATGCCTACTGGTAGAACTATTCCTTTAAGTGAACTTACTTTAAATAGATCAAATCTGGGACACTAGCACTACATCTATTTCTGATGATTCCATTGTTTCTACTTCTGATGTGGGTGTTCCAATCACCATTACTAACCAAATGGAACCCATTCTTGCATGGGGATCCCAATTATCCAGTTATCCATTCTTGTCTGTGTTCAACTTCATATCGTTCAAATCGTTACGTGGTACACGGACTCGGGTTGTTCCAAGCATATATTTGAGATCGCTCGCGACTCATGAACTTCGTGAGTAAATTCATCAGGATTGTTAGATTCGGGAACGACCATTTTGGAGCAATTATGGGTTATGGAGACTATGTTGTCGGCAATAGTGTAATCTCGGGGTATATTATGTTGAAGGTCTTGGTCATAACTTGTTTTCGTTGGTCAATTCGTGATTCGATCTAGAAGTGGCATTTAGAAAACATACTTGTTTTGTTAGAGAACTTGATGGTATGGAACTGTTAAGAGGAACTCGTGGTTCAAATCTATACACCATCTCTATCGAAGACATGATGAAGTCTTCTCCAATCTGCTTATTGTCAAAGGCTTCAAAAACAAAATCATGGTTATGGCATCGTCGTCTCAATCACTTGAACTTTGGCACCATTAATAATCTTTCCAGAAAGGATCTTGTAAGAGGCTTACCCAGATTAAAGTATGAAAAAATCATCTTTGTTCAGCATGCCAATTGGGAAAAAGCAAGAAATATGCCCACAAACCCAAACCACAAACTCTTCGATGTGAAGTTCGCATACCCTTCATATGGATTTATGTGGACCAATGAGAGTGCAAACGATAAATGGGAAGAAATATATTTTAGTCGTAGTTGATGACTACTCTCGATTTACTTGGGTAAAGTTTTTGAGGACAAAGGATGAAACTCGAGATGTCATAATCAAACTTATCAAGCGACCGGGTTCGACTTAACAATACGGTTAGAATTGTTCCAGAATGACAATGGACGAGTTTGTTAACAAAGACTTAAGTCAATTTTATGAAAGTGTTGGAATCAGTCATCAAATAAGTGTTCCACGAACTCCTCAATAGAACGGTGTAGTTGAAAGACGAAATCGAACTCTTGTGGAAGCCGGAAGAACAATGCTAATTTATTCAAAGGTTCCAATGTTTCTCGGGCTGAAGCCATTGCCCTTTGCTTGCTACACCCAAAATCGTTCCCTCATACACACTTCTCATGGAAAAACTCCATACGAACTTGTCCATAAACGAAAACCTGATCTCTCCTACCTTCGTGTGTTTGGTGCGTTGTGCTATCCAACGAATGACGGTCAAGATTTAGGTAAATTAAGAGCTAAAGCGGACATTGGGTTTTGTAGGTTATGCATCAAACAAGAAGGGTTACTGAATCTATAACAAAAGAACTCGAGATATCATGGAAACTATTCGTCCGCGTTCGATGAGCTGTTCGGGCAAATGGCTCGAGGACAATCCAGTTACGGACCGCATCTCAACCTTCATCAAGTAGTCCCATCAGTTCTACTCTTGTACTAAATCCCTCACCAGCATCTCATTATGTACCTCCTTAGGAAGATGATTTAAAGAAATTGTTTGATCAATGTTTGATGAACACTATGAGCCAAGTGCTAATGATCTGTCAATTCCATCAACAGTTTGCTCTATCTGTCAATGAAGTTAACCCTTGATCTCTATGTCATTAAGTCAAGCTGGCTGGCGATCACTCTGTCTCATCAACAAATCATCAATCATCGAGTGTACATCATGGAATGTGTGCGGCACCTATGATGGAGATAATCCCTTTGCTACTCTGAAGATGCCTTTGAAAATATATTTGCTCACGAATCATCATTAGAACCATCTTCCTCGAGGAGAAATCGACTTTGCTACTTGGTTCCTCAACAACAACCCCACGAACACCTTAGAAAATGGACACATGATCATCCATTGGACAACATCATTGGAAATCCCTCTCGTTCAGTATCCACTCGTAAACAACTTGCAAGCGATGCCTTATGGTGCTTCTTCAACTCCGTACTCTCTAAGGTCGAACCAAAAGATGTTAAATCTGCCATGAATGAAGGCAATTTGGTTCAATGCCATGCAAGAAGAAATTCATGAGTTTGATCGACTTGGTGTATGGGAATTAGTACTGCTCTAGCGTGCTATGATCATTGCTCTAAAGTGGATCTTAAAAGTAAAACTTGATGAGCATGGTGATGTTTTAAAGAACAAGGCTCGATTGGTTGCAAAAGGATACCGTCAAGAGGAGGGTATTGACTTTGAAGAATCATTTGCTCCGGTTGCTCGTATCGAGGCAATCAGAATCTTCTTGGCTAATGCTGCAAGTAAGAACATGGTAGTCTATCGGATGGATGTAAAGACGGCTTTTCTTAACGGAGATCTGAAAGAAGTCGTATACGTCGGTAACCGAAGGTTTTGTGAATCAGAGCATCCTACTCATGTCTATCGCGAAGGCTCTTTACGGTTTGAAGCAAGCTCCAAGGGCATGGTATGATACGTTATTAAAGTTTCTTCTATCTCTTGGATTACGCAAAGGAGAGTTGATCCGACATTGTTCACGAGAAAGTCGGGCAAAATTTAATTCACGTTCAAATTTATGTTGATGATATTATTTTGCCTCGACTGATGAATGTGATCGTTTTCTAAGGAGATGGTCTCCAAATTTCAAATGTCAATGATGGGACAAATGTCATTTTTCTTGGGATTACAAATTTCACAAAATCCCGGAGGAATTTTTATAAATCAATCTATATGAGATTTTAAAGAAATTTAGATTTGATTCTTGTGACCCTGTTGACACTCCCATGATAGAGCGTACTAAACTGGATGAGGACCACTCAGGGATCATGGTAGATCAAACAAAATATCGCAGTATGATTGGATCCCTAATGTACCTCACAGCAAGTAGACCAGATATTATGTTTGATGTATGCATGTGTGCTAGATACCAGGCTAAGCCTACCAAAAAGCACCTTGAAGCGGTTAAACAGGTCTTTCGGTATCTTCAAGGAACCATCAACATGGGACTTTGGTACCCGAAGGACACCGGTATCTCACTAACAGCCTATGCAGATGCTGATCATGCAGGATATCAAGATACTCGTCGAAGCACGTCAGGAGGTGCTCAGTTTTTGGGTGATAAGCTTGTGAGTTGGTATTCTAAGAAACAAATGAGTACTTCTATATCCTCTACATAGGCTGAATACATAGCCATGTCATCTTGTTGTGCTCAAATCCTATGGATGAGATCCCAATTATCTGACTATGGCTTTGAATTCAACAAAATCCCTCTATATTGTGATAACAAAAGTGCCATTGCTCTCTCATGCAACAACGTTCAACATTCAAGAGCAAATCACATCGACATTCGACATCATTTCAGTTTGGAACAAGTGGAAAAAGGTGTGGTAGAACTTTATTTTGTGAGGACTGAATACCAGTTAGCAGACATCTTCACCAAAGCTCTTCCTAGAGAGCGTTTTGAGTTTATCCTCCCACGACTTGGTCTAAAGAGTCTACAACCGGAAACACTTAAACGTCTTCAAGAGGAAGAAGAGAAGTAAAAGGTTTTTCTTCATCCATCTCTTGTAAATAGTTATTCAAAAAAAACAAAAACAAAAAGCAAATACAAATTACAAAAAAGCAAATATAGAAAAATATAAAATTTTCAAAATCCATAAAAATTAGAAAATCTTGAAAAATCCCAAAATATTGTCATTTTGTCATGTTTTTCCTTATTGATATCATCTACGGAATTTGTGTTGACATTCAAAAGAATGTCACGGGTTTTAGATGTTCTTCGAATGTACATAATTTAATTTAATATATATATATATATATATATATATATATTGAGAAAAGTGAAACAAAGGCTTATAGTCATTTGGTCTATAACCCGTTTTTTAAAAGAACAGAGCCATGCTTTATCTTATTTTTCAAACTCATGCGATTCTTAAAATAAATGTTTGTCACTAAAGCGACAAATGTTTCTTCACAAGTATTTTTCCCTCTAAAAATTCTTCTAAAAAATATTTGTTATCTAATTGAAAACTAATAAAATAACTTCGGTCTCAATTTTTGAAAATCATCTGGACTTGACATTGGTCAAAATCTCTATCTCTTAATCAACAACATATGTCATTGATTGAGGGGGAGAATGATTTCATTTCAATCAAAAGGTTATTTGTCATACAATTGGTTCGGACCACGGTTTATGTCATGTTTTCAAAAGATACTCAAGCATGTTTTGGAGTTTAAAGTCTCAGCTTTGATCCTTATCGGTTAAATGTTTTCATAAGCAAGTCACAATTCTTCTCAAAAGCTTTTAAAATCAATTTAAATCTACAAAGATCACAAATCTCAAATGATTTGAAAATTGTGATCGGGGGAGAATTTGTGATTTAAATTAGATTTAAACTGATAATTCAATAAATGATTTTATAATGATTTACAAGCTCTCCTCCCATGTGCCAAACGATTTCAAATTTTCCATGCACATGTTGAGGGGGAGCATCTATTTCAAACCAAAAAGGATTGACACGTGATTGATTTGTTTCAATGTGCAGGTTTTCCCTAATATGTGCAAAACACTTCCAAATCTCTATGCACATATTGAGGGGAAGCAACTTTTTGAAAACCACATTCTTTCCAAAAATTATCCTTAACAAAGTATGAAAAATGTTAATTTTGATCAGGAAAGTGATGTTGATATCTTTTAGAAAATGGTAATCAAAGAAGTGAATCCTTCCTCTTGCCTCCGTGTGCCAAAACGATTTCAAATACATGATGCACATGTTGAGGGGGGGCTCTTTTTTCTAAAATATCAAAAACAATTCAGGTACAAAATGCTTTGATAATATATCACAAGTATCTGGATTGATTTTCAAATGGTTTTCAATTGGTTCCAATGGCAGATGAACCATACCAAATAGACCGACAAAATTTACTTTATGTATGGTGATATAAGGATGGTTAGGTTAGGTATTCGTTCCCACGATCCCGCCAGAGCCGGAGGGATCTACCCAGGGACAATCCACTAGATAGTGTAGAGTCCTTAGGTATGATGAAAAAAAGGAGAAAAGTGAGATATGGGAAGAGTGCGGACTGAGATAGAGCTAGAACTGGAATAAACCCAACTAGGTTCTAGTTATGAAATCATTAGCTTGAAGGGGTTGAAGAATGAAAAGAATTGAATGAGAAAAGGGTGAAAATAAATAGCCCTCCAATTATTCAACCTTAGGGCAGAAGTCGGGTTCAATACATATGCTACTGGTTGTTACTAAGGTAACACCGGTATTGAAGACAAGACGTCATGGACCCAGTGACGAACTGCACTACAACTTCCCAGGCTACTCAAGTTTCTCTTAAAAGGAACTTGTTTCATTCTCACGGGGAACCGACATAATCTATCGACTTTCTCTTAGAGATTGTTGATATTGAAGAAGGAGACCCTCTCCCTAGTTTCCGGCATAGGAACCAAATGTGCAATATTGAGTCTAGAGCCAAGAGATCATCCATAATATCTCATTAGGACACTGTCAATGAAGACTCTCTGTTTCACACAATGTGGAAAGAGAGATTGTATCTTAAGAGTCCTACGCATTATCCTTGTGGTATTGCCAGAACATCTCAGTGATATGCAAACATATTCACAATGAAGATGGAAAGCCTTCTAGAGCCAACATCAAACAAGCTCTTGGTAGGTGGCATGTGAGATCTATCCAATAGATCAACCATGTGACAACTGAACAGGAACAATGGGGCGATTCAAACTTTGAATCAATCACGGTTCGGTTATGGATTGACGGATACCTTTGAAAAACCGGTCGTTGTGCTTAAAAACAATTTTCTTTAGCACATCGTGTTAATAATATTTCAAATATAAAGGTGTTTATGATTGATGATTGATTTTTCTCAAAAACCCTTGTTGTATTGCAAAAACACTTTATTGAGCAGTACTCGATTGTTTTCAAATCTCTTTCATCAATCGATTGAATCTCAAATTCGGCGGTTCACTCACTCCGTGTTGTCTTCTTTGAGGCGTTCGGTTTGAAACGACTAGAGCAGGCTGCGAAACCAGTCAGGGAGATTCTTGAATTATACCGATCACGCGGCGTACTTGTCTTGATCAGCGAGGAACCGTGGGTCGTGTACCTCAATTCAATGAAAGTGATCAAAGACACTTTCGTGTGCTTTATTGCTAAGCATTTGTATCGAGTGCGCCCGACTTTTAAAATTGATCGGAATGGAGAGGTCAATCCATAGCCGCATGCTCACTCATCACATTCATTTCTAAAGATATCATGATAAGTGCATCACGACTCGATATTTTCACTCCATGCTTCTTCTGGCTGCGCAAATATCATGAATCAATTGAAGCTTCCGCTACTCGATGAGAAGATATCATGATCCAAATGTGAGCATGTGGGTCCATAAGTCACAACACCACAATGGAAGAGTCAGAGATTCATGTTAAGCTGATAATCTCAATCTTGGCTCAAAACTCATTATCACGTGGATCGGTTAAAGACCTCCACTTGGATTAACCAAACATGCAAAAATGAAGAATGAAAACTACGAGACTCTGAGCAAGGAACATTAACAAGAATCCAAGAACAATCTTAATGTAATATCTGTTTGTATTCAATGTAATTTGAGGTGACCTCCCTTAGGGGGTGATTGTTAGGATTTAGTAAATCTAGTTATTAAAGTGTCGATCACCTCAAGCATATGTAATCGTTAGAGCTTCGTAGTCGTAGTTATTTAATGTTAAGTAGTATTTAGTTAAGTAACACCGTGGAGGACGGACTGGTCTTTACCACTGTATGCACGATCCACCTTGTAGGTGGCGTTTTATGTAAGACTATAAATACCCTCTACCTCCCAAGGTAGAGGGTTGGAGCTCATAATAATACTTTTACTTTCTCTCACTAAAGTTCCCAAACCTCTAACTCTTTCTCTCTCTAAAACCTAATATTATACGCCTCATATTGATCATGGTTTGATGTGTTTGTGAAATCCAATATGTTACAATCGCGATGCACAAGAACTCCGTCGTATTTATATGAGATAGTGTGCGATAAAATTATTCTATAAAATTATCGCTATACGTAAAATTATTATCACCAAAAAATATATCAAATAATATTATTTGTTAATGCCCCCCATGGCTTGTTGAAAAAGTTGAGATTATAGTATAACTTTTTTTTTTTAATTTTGACATTTTTTCAACATACTAAAATCCAACATTCAACACTCTACAACCTTATAAATCCTTCATCTCTAAGTAAAAATACACGATTTATCATTACGATCCTAGTTTTTTTTCGCATTTCATTGCTATTGTAAAAAACAAATTTTGCCCTTCAAATCTTATTTTTCTGAATCCGTCACTGGCAACACATGAATACCCTCCTAATTTGTAAAAGTTCGTTTGGAGCAACTCTTTTAGTCAGCAACGAATAGTTCTTGTAACCGTTAGTGGGGTTAACATACTATTTTATAATACAATAAAATAATATACCTTCTTCATTAATCCAAGGACAAAGGAGGTCTAGGGATTGGCAGCCTTTTCTCGTTGAATCACGCTCTCATTCAAAAATGGCGTTGGAGATTCATAAATAATCCTCATGCTCTCTGGTCTCGATTGATAGTGGCTATTCATGGTCTGAATGAAGACTCCTCTACTTTTTTCTTGCCACACATTAAAGCAAAGGTATGCGGTATAGAATTGTTGGTTCTATTAACAGCATGCATGAGAAAGACTTTATCCCCCTTTCTTCTATGTAGAGACGGGTAAATAACGGGGCTGCAACAAAATTCTGGCACGACACTTGGACGGGTACAACTTCTCTTAAAACCCAATTTCCTCGGCTATTTCGTTTATCTATGAATAGAGTGAATGGATAGAATTTGTTGGGATAATGGCATCTTGAATGGGCCTTGAGATGTCTCACGAGGTACTATCGCTAATCAACTGGATACCCTCCAAAATAACATCTCTGGTATGTCTCTTAATGATATAGAAGATACCTGGGTCTGGACTATCGGTACTACCTCTTTCTCTGTTAAAAGTGCTCGGCATAAAATTGATAGGGGTTTTCTTCCAGATGGGCCACGCACTAGATGGAATAGCCTTCTTCCAAAGAAGATTAATATCTTTATTTGGAGGTCTCTTCGTGATCACCTCCCTTCCCAGTGGAATCTCAGTCGTAAAGGAATTGAAGTGGCTTCTATTACTTGTTCAATTTGTGATCATGGGGTTGAATCTGCTTATCATACTCTATGGGATTGCACGCTAGCTTCTACAGCCAGGTCTTGTGTCTTTAAATGGTTGCACATCTCTCCCCCTATTATATACAGTTTGACTGGTTTGTATGATTGGATTGATGGCCTTCATTCTACATCGAGCAAAAGAATCATCTTGGATGTTGTTTGTGGTGCACCCTTTGGTCCTTATGGAGATTCGTATGAGAAGTGATATTTGAATTTTCAATCAGCCCTAAGCGTAGCATGATTTTGATAATATTGTAGATTTTTCTTTTAGATGGTATTCCACTAGAAGTAAAATGTCTTCCATATCTTGGAACAACTGGATTCAAAACCCTTTAGTGGTTTATTCCTTGTAATTTCTTTCTAGCATCTTGCTAGTTTAATAAAATCTTGATGTTCAAAAAAAATCCAGTAGTTGAGCATGCATTAAAGGGTGGGATTTGATTTAATGGCTCAAATCAAAAAAACTTCTATTGATTTGAGCCATTGGATCAAATCCAATGGCTCATAATACACCAACTTGAGTTAAGATGTGCTTACAACTTAAAAGGATCCTTGTTCTGCATTAAAACCAAGAATGTTTGGAAGAAAGCTTCATTAATTTAAAATGAATTTGTAATCTATCTCCCCGAAACAAAAGATTTACATTTACTGACACAAAGTAAGTATATGTTTGGAAAAAAGCTCCATTATTTACACTTTTTACACATAAAAAGTGTAAATAAAACTACAATGATTTATAATTAAAAATAAATAAATAAATAAATAATAAGGCGTGAAAATAAATATTTGTTTATTTTCCTTTTGTAATACATTTTATTAATAGTATAATATTTATGAGGGTTAAGAAAAATTATAACATAGTAATTGGAGAAAAAGTTACGATCCGCTTGTGAGTGGCGGATGCATGCATAAAAAATGAGATTTTAGTGTTGAGTCTTTTTCGAAAGTGTTCTTTACCGAAAATTCAAAATTTTCTTCAATCACATAATAAAATCCAACATTTAACACTTTAAAATTTTTTAAATCCTTCTTCTTTAAGTTACAATACTCGATTTATCATTTCGATCATAGATTTTCTTCCGAATTTATTGCTATTGTAGAAAAGAACATTTTGCTCCCTACAACCTATTTTCCAGGTTCCATCAGTGCTGCCACTCTATTTGTGTTTAAGATTGTAAATACGGTGTTTTGTCACTTGAATTTAACTTGTGTCACAACAAACTTTATTTTTAGCTATTTGACTTTTATCATAATGGCAAAAGTTCAATATAGAACCAAAATTTACCATAGATCCAATCAACCAATAATAGACATTCATTTTTTTATTATGATAAACTTTCATCTTTTTTTAAAAAATTAAATATCTATAAAACCGTTAATCGATTCTTGATAAAAATTATACCATCGTGGCGAGTTAAATTATCTTTCTATAGATATACTACTATATATTTTAACAACTTTTTTTTTTTCAAATTTCGGTCAACAAAAATCATATATGATTTGTGAAAATCATATATGATTCGATATTTACGAATCACATATGATTTTTGAGAATCATATATGATTGTAAAAATCATATATATGATCGTAAAATCGAATCATACATGATTTTAAAATCATATATGATTATTAAAATCATATATATTGATTTTTGGACGAATTTTGAAAAATGT
The DNA here is from genome assembly GCA_910596185.1 of Chrysanthemum makinoi. Taxonomy (NCBI): domain Eukaryota; kingdom Viridiplantae; phylum Streptophyta; class Magnoliopsida; order Asterales; family Asteraceae; genus Chrysanthemum; species Chrysanthemum makinoi. Next base: position 244,934,316 of record OU343225.1, on the reverse strand, counting down.
TTGTCGAAAATATGTAAAAGTGCATATCTATAGAAAGAATAATTTAATATCAAATCCCGCGATATTATATTTTGAAGATTTACCGTTTGTAAGATATGTTGTTTTAAAAAAAAAGGTGGAAAATGATTTTGTATTAATTTAGATAAAAAATGGATGGTTATGATTGGTTCATTTGTTCTATGACAAATATGAGTTCTATATTGATCTCAACTCATATCATAATATGTTTTAACCAATATTAAACATATTAATGAAATGTGAATGAGTATACAAAATTCGGTTTATAGTCTCTATGATTTATACAAATTTAATAAAAAGAAGCAACCAAGCTTATAATAAATATGTCCGTGCGTTTAGCGGTACTATGTAAATAAAATTTTATGCGAGTAATGTATCGAATTATATATTTTCCATGACGAATGATGATAATATTTTGAAATTAATAGGTAATCGTTCATTGTTTCCTACGATAATAAATATAACAGTGGGTGTTTAATGAAAAGAAACGTGAATATGGGAAATGCGACATATATGACCATTGTTTTGAAAACCGGGCCGGCTCGTTCAATTAGGAACTCGTTGGTCCGGAATGGTATGAAACTCTCTCAGTTTTCCTAATTCAAAACAAGTTTGTCAGAGGAAAGATAGAAAACAAATTGTTTATCTATAGGACAAAACAAGATGTGATACTGGTCCAAGTATATATTGATGACATCATCTTTGGCTCGACAAACTACACTCTTTGCAAACAGTTTGAAAAACTGATGACAAAGAAGTTAGAAATGAGCATGATGGATGAACTCACATACTTCCTTGGACTACAAGTCGGAAACAAGCGATAAAGGTCTCCATTAGTCAAGAGAAATACACAAGAAATCTCTTAAAGAAATATGAGATATCGTACATTGCCTCGGTGAAAACACCAATGGTCCATCCTAGCAACCTTGGACAATCTCAGCGGCAAGTCAGTCAATCAAACCCATTTCAAAGGAATTGTTGGCTCGCGATGTATCTTCTGCTTCGGACCGGACATTCAATTACAGTGCGTCTAATAGCAAGATATCGGTCCAATCCCAAAGAATCCCACCTTCTTGCTGACAAAAAGAATACTTTCGGTACACGAAGGGAACCCCAAAAGCCTAGACTCTATTATCAAAAGTGCCGGGGTTTTGATCTCAAAGGTTACTCTAATTCTGATTATCTTTGTTGCAACATGGACAAAAGTATCGAGGTCTGTCAATTTGTTGGAGAAAACTGGTTTGTTGGAGAGCTAAAAGCAACAATCAGTGGCTATGTCTTGTTGGAAGCTGAGTATGTGGTACAACTGCGGATGTTGTGCCAATGTTTTATGGATGAAAAGTCAACTCGGTGACTATGACATCCATTACAAAATGGTACCCATCTTACGTGACAACACCGGTGCCATTGCAATCTCCAACAATCCTGTCCTTCATCAAAGAACCAAACACATTGATATCAGATATCACTTCATCGGGGACCACATAACAAAGGAACATAGAGCTTCATTTCATCCCTACTGAATATCCTTTGCTGATATCTTCACCAAACCCTTGGATGAACCTACCTTCAGGGAGACTAAAAGCTGGTGGGAATGCTTGACATTGAAATTATTCTCAGCTCCAATCTCATTAAGTTTTCTCTGAAATGGTTCCTCCTCCTGAATGAAACCCACAAAGCAACCTCTCACTAATGGTAAGACCCATTCAGGGACCCTGACTCTAGATATTGAGCATTGAATGGTAACTAAATGCATCAAAGTATTAGTTATAAATGTCTAGGTTGGAAATCACACCAATTAAATATAGGAATATATGTCTTTGTATGCTATGGGGTCCTCATTACTCACCTCATCCCACTTAGCATTAAATGCCTTCTCTCTCACATAAAATATCCTTTGGATATTTTATTCACTAAGTGCACTTTTATTGCGCAAATGTTTCCTTGAAAAGCGGGATTTTTCTTTGGGAGTGAAGGGTGGCATTAAATGTGGAAATTCAAAACGTTTTCAAAACCAGACTACAAATCCACAAGTATGCACAAACTACCACTCTAAACACTCTATAAATACCCCTCACAAAATCCTCCTCATAACACGGACAAAGATTTCGCTAACAAAACTCTGTCAAAATCTCTTTTCAGCCAATCTTTGTGTTCTTCAAATCTTTCTTTGAAAAACCTTCTCTGTAAACCTTTACAAAAGTTTTTCATCACAACTTGAGAGATTCAAAACCCTTTGATTGTTCTTGTCAAAATAATTTTCTCAAAACCCTAAAACTTTTAATGGAAATGGCAAGAACACAATCTCTTAGGTTTGCATCACGATTGGGTAGGTGATCTCGATAGCGTTGAATTTAAAACCAATAATGTCATGCAATTTTGAATACCCACAAAATGTGACCTATATAAGGACATTATGAAATTTTTATACAACGCCACTTGTGCAAACGCCTTTGTTCGAGTGTCCTCTATTCGTATAAAACTCCTCGGGGAGTTTTGGGCTACGATACAACCATGGCCTATGACCGTCACCCTCAACTAATGAGACGAGACCTAAGACCTCTCAGGAGTATCTCATTAAGTTTAGTCTTTTAATGGGGAAAGGTCATTTCACCCCTAGATTACAAAACTTTTTGCGCCTCAGCGAGGGTTGGACTACAACAAGGGAGTTTATGTCGCCCATCCGAAAACCCACCAATGTGAAGGATGGGTTAAAACAAATAGTTTTGGATCCAAAATTTTTTGGACAAGACCCGGTCACCAAAAACTCATTTCCCACGGCTTGGAAGATCCTATTCACTTTTGTGATTTAGGTTCTCGGTGGGAACCACTCATCAGCTGAATAAGTTAACTCTATTAAGTTGATGATGGCTTACTGTTTGATGAATGGGGTCAATGTGGGCATTGGGAGATCATTTGAGTGATCTAAGTAACCAAGCTCTCTTGAGCAAAACTAGGATGAAATACATTTAGTATCTAAATTCTGTCTCATGTGCTTTGCAAGTGTTCTTCGGGTTGCAATTATCCTCAGGAAGAAAACTTTTGTGCTTTACCTGGCATCCTGAGTCAATCAAATTTTCAAAAGGACCCGTCTCAAGTCACTGATATTGTATTGACGGCCCATATGATTGCTGTAAACAATCAGAGGGATTCAGTGTCTCCAAACCCTACTCCTAAAAAGAGGAAGGGGAAGTCTCAGACTGGGACTAAGACCAAACCCAAGACTCAGGGCCTTGAGGCTTCTGGAGCACTGGCCAAAAGGCAAAGAAGACCTAAGACTAATCTGACACCCACTGGAGCCCAATCATCATCTACCCCGGTGACAACGAAGGACACGATACATCACAATCGGTGCCTTTGGTCCAAGACTCCACAAGATCCGAGAGAGAAACATACAACCGGTAGGGGAGCCTTCCTTCCCAATGATGACATTAGCAAATCACAGCCTTTTTCAGAGGGCACACTGAATGATCCCAAAGACTCAAAGGGAACTAAACAACTTCGATATGGATATCACTTTCACCTGACTCAGCTAAAGGCCACCTGGGAAAAACCCATCGGTGTCTCAGGGGTCTGGGGGACAAGACTTCGGGAGGAAAGAAACAACCTTTCCGATAACGGAACCACCACCAATCTTAACTCGAGAAGGCAGCGGGAAACACCCACGTCTGTCTGATTATGAGGGGTCAACGGGGGACAGAGACTCAGAGGGAAATAAACAACCCGCTGATAAGGAACGCATCACCCCCACTTGGTTAACAATGGCTGATATTACTAGGATACTCTTTTCCGATGATGAACCTGTTGAAAGTGAAGATGTAATTTTATCAGCAGGGAAAGAATTAGACGATGAGGTTCAATCTGAACAAGAACCTCAGCCTGATCCATAGGAGCATACTGAGTCACCATTTCAACCTGAAGAAAAGGACTCGGACTCCTCATCATCCAGTTCTGGTGAATTTGGCCGCTATGGTAACATTCTTCCAATCACTAGAATGACACGGCTAGTCATGTGGATCACCCAAGCCTCAAGGAAGATATATTCTGGGGTCACTGACCAAATGTGGGATCACACCACCACGAGGCTGGCTGCTAGTTATCTTTGATCTTAAATCGATGTGCTCACCTTCAATGCTAACCTGTGATGAACACAGAGATCTTATGTATGAGCAACTTCAAAGATTGGATGATAACTTGGCTAAATTTCTCAAACATCTTAGGGGTTGTGGGACCAAGATTGATGAAATCAGGTAATCTGTCAAAGAAGACCCAACACTCAACTCAAAAGGTGCTTGAGTCTCTGAGGCTTACACCATGAAATTCCTCAGCCCTCAGCGAACTAATCACCATGCTCAAGTCTGCAAATAAGGTTTCAGGTCTTAGACTTCGGTTCGTCTCTTCAGGCAACACTGGGTTCTTTGGATGCTCAGGTGACCAATTTAGCTAAGGCTTCCTCATCAATGGTTTGGAATCTTGGGCCACGCATGCGTGCTTGCTTGGAACTTTCTCAAGCTAATCTGGAAACTAAGTCCTTTGGTCACTTCTTCAAAGGATACATCGATATCAAGGCTATGGTCACTGAAATCTACCAAGCCTTCAAAGGTCAAGCTACCCAAATTCCCAGTCAATGAGCCAACTCTTGCTCTCACGCTGAAGTTGCCGCACATGATTGAGGGGAGAAGACTATTTGAAGAGACTTCCTCTCACCTGCTTGAGGGAGCCCACACCACCAGTCCCAGCTGTACCAATTTCATCAATCCCACCCTTATCATCAACAACAACAACAACAATAGCTATGACAGTCACATCCATCACAACAACAACACCACCACTGGTAGCATCATCTTCTTCGGACTTGGGACAAAGGAAAGGCATAATGAAAACACCACCGAGCACGAGAAGATTCCCTATATGACGGGCGTGGCAGTACTTACCTTGCCAACAATGACTAAGTGCCTACCTTGCAATGGAAGATAGGAAAAGAAACTTGCTAAGGAAGAGAAGGAGCAGAGAATCGTAAAAGTTGTCACTGAGAAGCTGAGAACATAGGAATTGATCCTAAAAAGCTTGAAAAGGTCAGGCAGACAAAGTTCAAGGATGCTCGGTGCTAAGATGGTGAAATGAGAAAAACAGTTGGAAGAAAAGAACAAGAAATCTACCATCGAGGAAAGCAAGAATTGACCACTACCCTGGCGGTCAATGAGAAGCGAGGAGGCTACCGAGAAGATCAGCGATGTCGAGAATCATCCCAAGTGTAAACCCTTTGGCAATGAACGTCTACAAGGGGGATGACAAAAGACACTTCAAGTTCATGATCCCCGAAATTCAGCTGACTTTGGGATCACTTGAACTCGATGAACTGGGTCCATTAAGGAAAAAGCAAAATGCGGTGGTTAAGGAGCCGATGAAGATGCTCGATAAAAGGTATGAAAGTGAGGGATGCACCAGACAACTGGCGTCGATTGACACCGCCTTACTTGCACCACAAGGATCTCAACCTCAGTCATCACGGGGCAAATAAAGAGGGTTGAGTTCCAGCCTGAGATCAAAGTGCCTGGACTCGAATGCAACAGGGAGCTACCAGAAGGTGTAACGTTTGTGAACTGTCTGGTGATAGAAAAGACTTAAAGAGGACTTTTCTTCATTGATTTCTATGGAAACCCAGCTTTCCAAAGATGGAGTGATATTAATCTTGCAGGGGTAGGAACCATGGCAGGCTACATACCAGTGGCCTCTCAAATCAACACCCCTGAAAATGTCAGGTTCTGCAAAGACTTGAATAAGAAGTTAAGAGAACACCCTGACAAAGACGCACTCCTCAAGAAGAAACCAAAGCTTGAAGCACTGGGAATCCATCTGGACTGACATCATTTTGTTTAACTTATGTACTAGTGATCGGAACCTCCTGGCTTTGAGAGTAGTGAACTCAAGGAAGATGTGTATGTTCAGCAACCTCCAGGCTTTGAGAGTAGTGAATTCCCTGACTATGTCTGCAAGCTTGACAAAGCCCTTTATGGACTAAAGCAAGCTCTCAAGGCATGGTATGAAACACCCTAGTTTCCGATTCAAAACAAGTTTGTCGAGGAGGAAAGATAGACAACACATTGTTTATCTATAGGACAAAACAAGATGTGATCTGGTCAAGTATATGTTGATGACATCATCTTTGGCTCAACAAACTACACTCTTTGCAAACAATTTTAAAAACTAATGACAAAGAAGTTTGAAATGAGCATGATGGGTGAACACACATACTTCCTTGGACTACAAATCAGGCAAACTGATAAAGGAATCTCCATTATTCAAGAGAAATACACAAGAAATCTCTTGAAGAAATATGAGATATCTGACTGTGCCTCAGTGAAAACACCAATGGTCTCTCCTAACAACCTTGGACCGATCTCCTTTGGAAATTCAGTCAATCAAACCCATTTCGAGGATTGTTGGCTCACGATGTATCTTATTGCTTCCGGACCGGACATACAATTCTCATCTGTCTAATAGCAAGATATCGGCCAATCCCAAAGAATCCCACCTCACTTTGCAGCCAAAAGAATACTCGGTACACTGAAGGGAACCCCAATCCTTGGACTCTATTATCCAAAGTGCTTAGGGTTTGATCTCAAAGGTTAATCGATTCTGATTATCTGTTGGCTGCAACATGGACGAAAAAGTACCTCGGGGTCTGTCAATTTCTTGAGGAAAACTGGTTTGTTGGAGTGCTAAAGCAACAATCGGTGGCTATGTCTTCAATCGAAGTACGAGTATATATGGCTGCAGGATCTTTGTGCCAATGTTTTATGGATGAAAAGTCAACTCAGTGACTATGACATCCATTACAAAATGGTACCCATCTTCTGTGACAACACCAATGCCTTTGCAATCTCTAACAACCCTGTCCTTCATCAAAGAACCAAACACATTGATATCAGATATCACTTCATCAGGGACCACATAATGAAAGGAGACATAGAGCTTCATTTCATCCCTACTGAATATCAACTTGCTGATATCTTCACCAAACCCTTGGATGAACCTACCTTCAGGAGACTTGTTACTTATTGGATTTCACAAACACGTCACATAAAAATATATGGTTCGAATATGAGTAGGTTTTAGAGAGAGAAAGTGAAAGGTGGGAGCCTTTCTAGAGAGAGAAAGTGAAAGAAAACATAGAAGGTTAGATTAGAATGAAAGGTCCAACCCTCTACCTTGGGAGGTAGAGGGTATTTATAGTTACATACCAAACGTTCTCCTTCGGACTGTGGATTAGGCATACAGTGGGTAAAGACCCGTTCTTCCTCCACGGTGTTGCTAAAACTAATAACTAACTAAATAACTAGTAAATAACATAATGTCTACGAGCTAACATATGCTAAACTAGAGTTGGGGTGACCGACTCTTCACTATGGATTTTCCAATTCCTAACAATCTCCCCCTAAGGGAGGTCACCCCATGATTTACATTTTGAATCCTAGAATTCTATCTTTGTCTTCATTCTTGAGCTCGTAGACTTTAATTCTTCACATCCGCAATCTTTGTGCTTTAGCAGTAGTTCTTCAAAGTCCGACTGCTTTGTACTTTAAGTGGAGGTCTTTGAACTGATCCACATCTTTGACGATCTTTGAGATTTCATTGAGATCATCAGCCACAGTAAATCTCTGGATCACCCTTTGTTGTGTTGCCATCATGTGATGTTGTGACTTTTGGACTGACATGCTCACACTTTACGGATCATGACGCTTTTCATCGAGTAGCGGAAGCTTTCTTGGCCCATGATATTTGCAGCGTAGCGGAATCATAATATAAAAATATAAGAGCCGGGTTTCAGTAGATATGCACAAGTCATGATTTCTTCAATTAAGTGAGGATGTTGTGAGCATGCGGCTTTGGATTGACTTCTCAATTACGATCAGCTACAACCGCCCAAATGTACCGCAAACAATAGTTAGCAATAAAACACACGAAAGTGTCATTGATCACTTTCGTTGAATTAAGGTACGGCCACGGTTCCTCGTTGATCGGTACAAGTATGCGCACGTGATCGGTAGGATTCTGAAGAATCTCCTTGGCGAGGGTTTCGCATGCTCTATTTTGTTCTCAAACCGGAACGTCTCAAAGAAGACAACACGGAGTGAGTGAACCAACGAATTGAGATTCACTGATTGATGAAAAATTGATTTGAAAACAATCGCGTATTGCTTGAAGAAAGAGTTTTGCAATACGACGAAGGTTTTATGGGAAAGATCAATTTTCAATCAAAAATACTTTTTTGTATTTGAAAAAGAGTACACATTCGATGTGCTAGAGAAAAGAGGAAATTTGCACATCGAACGGTTTTTCGAAAAGTATTTTTTTCAATCAGAGATACTTTTTGAGTTTGAAATATGAATACACATTCGACGTGCTAGAGAAAAGAAGGTTTTCACATCGAACGGTTTTTCCAAAAGTATTCGTCAATTCCAATCCTGGACCAAGGTTGATTCAAGAATGAATCGCCCCATCGTTTCTATCCAGTTGTCACAAGCTTGATTCTTGAAGAATCTCACATGTCACCCACCAAGAGCTTGTTTGATGTTGGCTCTAGAAGGATTTCCATCTTCATCGTGAATACTTTATATATCACTCGGAAGTTCTGGCAATACCACAAGGATAATGCGTAGGACTCTTAATATATTCTTACTTTCCACATTGTGTGAAACAGCAAGCCTTCAGTAATTTAGTGTCCTAATGAGATATTGTAGATGATCTCGTGGCTCTAGACTCAATTGTGCACATTTGGTTCCTATGCCGGAGACTAGGAGAGGGTCTCCTTCTTCAATATCAACAATCTCTAAGAAAGTCGATGATTATGTAGGTTCCCGTGATAATGAAACAAGCCCTTTTAGAGGAGCTTGAGTAGCTAGGAAGTTTTAGTAAAGCGGTCGCGTACTGGGTCCATGACGTCTTGTCTTCAATACCGGTGTTACCTTAGTAACCACCAGTAGCATATGTATTGAACCCGGTTACTGCCCTAAGGTTAAATTGTTTAAGGGCTATTTCTTTTCACCATTTTTACATTCATTTCTTTTTCATTCTTCAACCCCTTCAGTGCTTACCGAGACTTCATTACTAGAACCTTGTTGGGTTTGTTCCAGTACTAGCTCTTTGTCAGTCGGCACTCTTCCCATGTCTCACTTTTCTCCTTTTTTCATCATACCTAAGTACTCTACACTATCTAGTGGATTGTCCCTGGGTAGATCCCTCCGGCTCTGGCGGGATCATGGGAACGAATACCTAACCTAACCATCCTTATAACACCATGCATAAAGTAAAATGGTCGGTCTTTTGGTACAGTTCATTCTTCCTTGAAACCAATTGAAAAATCATTTGGAAAAATCAATCAAGGTACCTGTGATACGAGATCAAAGCATTTTGTACCTTAATAGTTTTGATCATTTAGAAATGTTCCCCCTCAACATGTGCATATGATTTAGAAATTGTTTGGCACATGGAGGCAAGAGTTCTTTGAAATAATTTCTTGATCACAATTTCCGTAGAAAAAGCCATTTGATTTTCTTGGTAAATTCTCCCCCTCAATATGTGCATAGGATATTTGAAATCATTTTATCACATAGAGGAAAGAGTTCTTTTGAAGTACATCCACGATCACAAAATCCATTAAGAAACCATTTAGAAAATCAATCAAGGTACTTTATGTTGAAACATAGAATCTTTTGTACCTTGAAAGTTTGTTTTCTTTTGAAATGCTCTCCCTCAATATGTGCTTGAGATTCGAAGCGTTTAGCACATATGGGAGGAAGCTATGCACTTTGAATCAAATCGATCATCATTTATCAGATTTCATAATTAAATCACAAATTCTCCCCCGACCAAAAATATCAAACCCTTTGAAATTTTGGATCCCAAGTGATTTAATAAGGTTTGGAAAACATGGGAGAATATGTGGCCTTGTTTAAATACTCATCTGGTTTTTGGTTAAATGCTCCCCCTCAACATGTGCATCATGTATTTGAAGTCGTTTGGCACATGGAGGCAGGAGTGCGTTTAAAGGGCTAAAACATATTTGAGATTTAAATCACTATCTCTCCCCCGATCAAAAATTTCAAACCAATTGAGATTTGTGATCCCAATTGATTTAAATCATTTAGAAATTTTTGGGGAAAGACGTGGCAAGATTTGATTTTGAAAAATGACAGATAAGGACCATTTTAAGACATTAAAGATTGTTAGTGTCAGGTATGATTGTTTTAAGAGATCTTTTAGGTAAAATAAAACAATTTCACAATCAAACAAGAACAGAAAAAATTTCATTTTGAAATATCTTGATTCTAAAGAAAAATCATACCATGACATAACATTAAATCTTTAGATCACCACATTAATGTTGTACAAGCCGGACTTTTATGAAGAAATATCGTTTGAAAATATTTAATTTGAAATCACTTATGATTTGACAAAATAAAGTCCGGTTGATTTCAAAACTTTGATTCCGATTTATTTTCAAAACAATATTTTTCCATTTTCAAAACAGTATTATTCAAAAATTGTTTAAAAAATGGTATCAAATTTCCTGCACAAAGATACGTTAGGTGGTTGAGAGGCTTATGTTGTTGCTGTAGGGCTTGGAAGAAAAACCATCTGCTGATGCAGTGAGACTTCATACGTTGCATTTTAATGCCAACTGAGATCAAATTAAGCTCCGTTTCTTCATTTGTCAACCCAAGATATAGTTACCCTTTCCTTTCGGCATCCAATCATCTTCAATTGTGGGATCCGGATCGGGAACATTCTTATATACCAATATACCCGCATACGTTAGTGAACACACATACAGATATATGGTGGTCGACATCACCCAAACAACAATCGACTAATAAAAGTCAATTCAACATATCAATCAGATCATATAAAGCATGGGATTAAGTGTTCATCAAACTCTAATCATCTAAACCTGACAATCATATCCTAGGCACCTAGTCCTTCAACGTATGTTAACATCATTTTTCAGTTAAGCATTTAGGATAATTAAGAAAGCCCGTTAGATGATTTAGATTTGAAAACATTATCCCCCTCAATCAATGACTTATTTTACTGAAAAGTTTAAAAGCTCTGAAGTCATTGATTGAGTTTTCAATTATTATAAAAACTCTGATTCTGATTGTTTTTAAAGCAACTCGTTTTTCACCATTTATGTTAAAACAAATATTTTTCTGAAGAATTTTTGAGGGAAAAATATTTGAGTAGGAACAGCAGTCCTTCGACATACTTTCCTCAATTAGTTTTTAGGATAAGTGCACGAAAATTTTAGAAAATTGGTTTAGCGCAGCACTTTCCTTCCTTGAAGAGCGAGTTGTTATCTGAAATAATAGCAAACCATTATTTGAAGCACGGGTTACAGTCTGAAGTAACTGTAAGCCATTTGATATGTGACATGTTTTGGAAAAAATATTTACACCTCCTGCTCGAACTTCATCTAAAGTCCCGTGCCATTATTGAATGACATTTCTAAGACCGTAGATGTTATCGATACCAGAAGACATGTCTTGAGAAAACATATTTTTTGTCTTTTTCAAATGTTCTGATTTTTAAATTTTTATGGATTTTTGTTGATTTTATATTTTACTACTTTGTTTTGCTGGTTTTATATTTTTGTATTTTGTTTTTTTAATAAATATTTACAAAAATAAAGTAGATGATATAATTTAAGAAGATGATGATACGAGTACCGAGATAAGGATATCGAGCAGCCCCGTTGTAGAAGATAGAAATCATCATCTCTTAAACGTCTACCACCAAAGCTTCCAAGGCTCTTGAAAAGAAGAAATAGAGCCTTTAAGAATGTGAGACTTTGGCAGCTTCCCCCCAAACCGACAAACTCTGAATTAAGACCATTTCCCCTCAGGAGATGAAGTGAAGTAAAAAGTCTAATTGTATGAAGCTCAAGAACCCAAAGAAGATGATAACAACGAAGTAACAAGTTAACACGGATCATTTCTGCGGTTATCAAACCCGGAATAAACGATTGAGCCCGATCACATGAACCTGTTGTGCGTCCCTGAAGTACACATTACTCTTCAAGATTGAGCAAGCAATTGTCTATTTAGGAGAACAATATATCAACATCTTCATTACACCAGATGCATTCCAGTTATCAAACATATAACCAATCAGCCCATAACGTACACATGTACCCAACAAGAGAAGAGACAACGACATCACAATAACTGGTTGAATCACTGGTCTTCTCTACGGATGTCAACTCCGGAATAACTGATTAAGCTCGATCATGTGAATATGTTGTGCACCCCGCAGATGTACACATATCTCTTCCCTGATGGTTGCGATCTCATCGGAATCATCATTACATTGTGTACATGAAGCACTAACCGGAAGCACTTTATCATAAATCATAAAGAAGATGTCGATAAGCAATATCATCTCACGCTCCACATATTCTTCTCATATTTCTTCCTACTGAAAGCTTAGTTAACACATACCAAAAGTATCCAGAGACCACTTCCCCCAAATGGTTGGAATAATATATCCTTCCCCCAAATAGTTGGAATAATACAACCTTCCCTCAAATAGTTGGAATAACACACCAAAGGCTCCGAGTTAAACACTGAGTTTCTCTGCGGTTATGGCATTTGTCTTTCCCGGGATTACTTCAATAGAGAAGAAGTATTAAGTTCATCACGTGTACTCGTTGTGTTTTTAGATGTATATCTCCTTCCCCCTTGCTGGTTTTGATACCTTAGAATCAGCAACACATTATACCTGCCAAATACTCTTGAAGTAGAGAAGAACAAACAATTAGCTCAACTGAATCCTGTGAGAATCAACTTCTACAGAAACTCTCCCTGACTATCTATACCAACCCATATTTAGACAATTTGAAGTGACCACTGAAGAAGAAAAACCCGATATACCAAACTTGAAACTGAAGTCAAATTTCCCACATTTGTGACTTATGCTTGCACTAATGTTGGAAGAACGGTGTAGAGAATTTATGCTTCAAGCAAATCTCTAAGTACTCACTACTCAATCAAAGTATGAGACATTAATACCTCTTGCGATTATCCACAACGTCATGTGCGTGTGTCACTGAGTAAAACAACGTAACATCTAATAGTGATAGTTAACCAGGTCTTCAACCATCCACCCCGAATGCTGGTAACTAGATGAACCAAGTCTTCAACTCAAATTCTTAAGCCCGAGCAAGATATCAAATAAGAACACGCCTTTGTGAAAGTCAACTTAATCTCAAATAAGTGATAAATGATTAACTCCGAAGTAATCAACTTGTGTCAAATGCCCAACACGTGAATAACCATACAATCGGATGTACATTGTCCTACTGAATGAACCGAAACAAATGAATCCTCAACATCAATGCATTCTTCCTAAAAATATACATGTAGAGACTGATCTGGAAGATTCACCAATAATGTCTTCAAGAGGATGAGGTTGTCATTTTATTCAATGTTCATTTGGTTAATTTACAGAGTGCACATTGGAAGGAACAATAATCCGTGAAGATTTGGCAAAGGAATACCAAAGAGCGGATCATTATTCATGAACAATAATCCGTGAAGATTTGGTAAAGGAATACCAAAGAGCGGATCATTATTCATGAGTGCAACTGCAATATTATGATAGTCATTATCAACGCCTTGAGGAATAACTGGAGATTAGGCTTCTTGACTAGTCTGAGTTGTACTTCTTGGATGATCAACATTCGCTAGCGGTTGGAAATACTCAACAAACATATCTTGAAACAACGAAACCCAAACAATAAATCCCATTTATCCTTAGTGAGTGAGACATTAGGCGTTGGAGGAGAGTCATCAAACATTAATTTGTATGACCATTATTCAAACCTCCATCATCATGTAGTAAATTCACTCTTCTCCCCCTCAAAAATTGCATCCGAAGTTGCCATTTTTGATTTAACCAAGTGAATAAGAATATACACCAATGTACGTAGATCCACTTGATGAGTGAATGAGCATGGGAGAAACATGAAGCTTGTTGATGAAGAATGTCGATGAGAATGGTCATAAACATGAAGATTTCTATTCTTCTGAAGATGATAAGCGCCTTGAAGCGTACACCTTTCTTTTCTATGAGGAACGGGGCTGAAGTGTTATCTGCACGCCATAATGATGAAGCACGAGGCCGGGACTGATGTGAACAGGCGTCATAGCCGAATGAATATCAAGATTGAGTTACTTGAACCCGTGAGTTATGAGATATCAATCCATTTGTAATCTATACTTTAAGCCAGTCCATGTAGTGAAGGATCGAAGTATCTGAAATTGAGTAAGGACTACTGCACTAATATTACAAACTTGATTGCATATATTTTGGTTAGTGACATTAGTATCCAAACCCTTTGGGGTTTCACAGTCAACATTGATTTTGTCATCGGTTAAAGCTTTCCGGTAGGTATCCACCTAAGTCCAGCATCCTTAAATATTCTACCAGACGGTATCCACTTATGGCAAGGTCTAGGATTGTTAGGCTTCTTATGCATAGTGGAAGACTTATCCTTATTCCTAGTTTCCACAAATTTAGTAGTTGGTATCCATCTAGGCGAAGATTTTGGTTTGTTTTGCTTCGTATGCACAGTAGATGACTTAGTGAAAATCCTAGACATAACAGGTTGAACCTTTGTATGAGCATTTAGTTTCTTTAGGGATTTCGAAAAAAAATTATCATGATTTGCCTTAAAGATGCATTTCAGACAATTTGAGCAAACACATTGTTTGGATTCAGAAAATGATCTAGAGTTCTTAGAGTGATCTGCTATGGGAATAGCTTTATTCGAAACGCAACTACTCTTAGATACAAGCCAATCCCTAGTCTTTAGTTGAGTGTTCCTAGGTAATGGTTTAAAACTACTAGCAGTGCCTTGAAACCTCGTAGAATTCATCACCCTAGGTCCTAAACCTAAAATTCTATCTTTTCGAATCTGTGCCTTTTTCCTAGCTTCTTCTAGATAATAGCTCTTCCACAAGTCATTCATATCATATGAATTCTGAATTTTAATGCTTGGCTTTGACACATTTTTCAAACCAATCCTAGAGGTGCTGGGAGTAGAAGTAGCTGCTTGTTGAGGTTTAGAGGAACTAGAAGCATAATTCTTAGGAAAATCAGGTGAAGTGACTGGTTTTGACGAAACTTGTTTCTCAAAGACCGGTTTCTAATGGGATGAGAAACTGTTTTCCCCAAGGTTGATGGTTTTGTAAACTTAGTGTTCACACTTTTCCCTACAGTTTTCCTAAGCTCATTTTTTAAGGCAACAACAGCGAAACTCTTTTCCTGAAGTTGAGCTTTGAGTTCATCAATTTTTGCTATCAAAGAGTTTGTTTGTTCCATTGATGTAGTTCTAGCTTCTTTGACAGAGTCACTTAGTTCTATGTGATGCTTTCTTAAAGACTCATTTTCCTTTAGTAATTTGACCACACAAACCGCTAATTGTCATTTCTCATTTGAATATCATCAATAGCATTAACATCAAAATTACTTGTAACCAAATTACTTTTCACATGCATACCAGAAATATGTTTCTTCAAATTATTGATGGTTGAGTC
Organism: Chrysanthemum makinoi; assembly: GCA_910596185.1. Taxonomy (NCBI): domain Eukaryota; kingdom Viridiplantae; phylum Streptophyta; class Magnoliopsida; order Asterales; family Asteraceae; genus Chrysanthemum; species Chrysanthemum makinoi. The sequence goes on along the minus strand of OU343225.1, from coordinate 244,918,699 downwards.
TTTGTCTTGAAGCTGAGCTTTCAAAGTGTTCATTTCAAAAAGTTCACGAGAATTAGGAAGTTCGGATTTTTACATGGTTTGTTAATTTGGAAACTTTCTTCTTTACTTTGTATCGCAATTTCAAGAGAAATGCAATGTTTTTCAAGATTTGAGAATTTGTTTGAAAGTTCATCAAAAGCCTTTTTATCAACCATATTGTTTGTTTTGAAACACTTATTCTCGACTCACCTCGATGAGGACATTTATCGAGTCATGTTCACATCATGATCGGTTTGTTTAAGTACTTTAGCGGATGCACTATATTGAACAGATAAATGGTACCTCATTACATAACACCTTTTCAATTTACAGTACGATATCTGCATCCACATCATGTGTAACAAGAGTCATTGAACCATTTGGTTGTGTCAAGCTTATCTATTTCGAGCCTCGTATTCAGTTTCAGCTGATCCATCATCCGATGCCTTCTTGGTCTCAACACTACGATTTATTGATTGTACCCGACATTCATTCACCTTTCTGATCACAGCATCCACTTCTTGTATGCCAGGGAGTTCTTGAGCAACTGGTTACATCATTCTTTGTTGTCTCGATATTCGTATTCAACAACACGATTCTTCAAGCGTGATACATTACTCAACTCATCACAACTTTCTCTCAACTGCACCAGACTCTCATCCACTTTTTCATCTTTCTGAGTAACTTCCTCAATATAGTTCTCCACATTATTCATAATATGGATAAGTGTCTCTATGAACACGCTAATTTTCACTCCAGTGTGTCTCTTGAAAGACATTTCAGTCAAGTCTTGATCATAATCTGATGTAAATTCCCTACTGAAGAATGACTGAATGACTGAAATTGGTTGTAGATCACTTGAAGTGCAGCACTGGAAGTATCCTTTTGAACCTTTTCATTATCAATTTGTTGTTCCAATTGTTCTAAGTTCAATAGTAAAGTTCCCGTTAATGTGGATAAATCTTGACGAAAAAGGGCATTGCATGTTCGTTCCATTCCTATCGATGTGAGTAACATAAGGTGTGAGTGAAGTTGCTGAAAGGGCACAATGCAACATTCCTTTTGCATGGCATTCAGCCCAGCATGAGCAGGTGCAAGTCTTTCTCATTGGACTCAGAGCATGAAGAACTGATATCATCATTGATTGAATCCATCATCTGTAACCGTTCAGTATAGCTAATATTCTCATGGTTGTCTACAACATCATACAATTTAAGTACTTCCGAAATCACTAAATCAGGAGTGTAAGACATGATGTTGGTGTGTACACGGGATTTTACAAATCTATGATTTAAACCGAGAAATAGAATCTTTCGCGGGATATTACTAAAATCAAGAAGAAACCGTGATATAGTGACCAATAGAACGTGTTAAAATAACTGATGGATCAACACAGTGATAGACAATTGTGTGTTAGGTCTTATGATTGTTTGTAGGATTAGAAGAGATGTTGTTTGGTTGTGATTTGGGTTGGTTGTTGCATGATTTTATGGAGAAATTAGGTCTAAAAACTTAAAAACCTTAATAACATCTATTCTAAGCGGATTTAGTTCATTCGGCGTGCCATTCTCCTCGTTCTCACGGTCGTTTTGATGGTAGAACGCTGAAAACGGAGTTACGGTTCAAAAGTTATGGCCGTTTGAAGTTTTGTCGAGAAAAGTCAACAAGTCGCTAGTAAGACAAGTCGCTAGAGTCACCAAGTCGCTAAGTAACAACTCTCTAAAGGCTCAAGTCATTTGTGGATCAAGTAAGCTAGACACAAGTCGCTATGAACCAAGTCGCTAAAACACAAGTTGCTAAAGCAGCAAATCGCTAAGCTGACAAGTCGCTAAAGAACAATTCGCTAGTAACCACAAAGACAAGTCGCTAGAAATAATAGAGACAAGTCGCTACGTCAACCAAGTGTAAGCTAGCGAAGTGGTGTCTCCAATACTTTGTACTATTTGTCGCCTTGTCTCAATACACAAGTCGCTAGTGCTCAAGTCGCTACCACCACAACTACAAGTCGCTAATAATTATAGAAGCAAGTCGCTACCAAGAAAACAAATCCGAGACTCAAGTCGCTACCAAGAAAATTTCAAACACAACACTTTTCAATCCAAAAACAACCCAACCACAGTGATTCAAACCTTCCAAATCAAAACCTAAGCACTTATAATGATTCTAAACACAAAATTACAATCAAAATCCAAACTTTAACACTAGAAATGATCCAAATGATGCAAAAACCACTAAATTTTTTCAAACCCAAAAACCATATAAAACCACTAGAAATCCAAGAACATGAAAGATGAGTGATCAAACCATGGCTCTTGATACCAATTGTTACTTATTGGATTTAACAAACACATCACATAACAATATATGGTTCGAATATGAGTAGGTTTTAGAGAGAGAAAGTGGAAGGTGGGAGCCTTTCTAGAGAGAGAAAGTGAAAGAAAACATAGAAGGTTAGATTAGAATGAAAGGTCCAACCCTCTAATTTGGGAGGTAGAGGGTATTTATAGTTACATACTAAACGTCCTCCTTCGGACTGTGGATCAGGCATACAGTGGGTAAAGACCCGTCCGTCCTCCACGGTGTTGCTAAAACTAATAACTAACTAAATAACTAGTAAATAACGTAATGTCTACGAGCTAACATATGCTAGACTAGAGTTGGGGTGACCGATTCTTCACTATGGATTTTCCAATTCCTAACAAGACTGAAAGCTGAATTGGGAATGCTTGACATTGAAAGTCAACTATCTGAAAACCAATCTCAGTAAGTTTTCTCTGAAATGGTTCCTCCTCCCTGAACGAAACCCACAAAACAACCTCTCACTGAATGAGTAAGACTCATTCAGGGACCCTGACTCTAGATATTGAGCATTGAATGAGTAACTAAATGCTCAAGTATTAGTTACTTAAATGTCCTAGGTTGCAAATCACACCAATTAAATATAGGAATATATGTCTTTGTATCTTACTGCCAGGGGTCCCTCATACTCACCTCATCCCACTTGGCATTAAATTCCTTCTCTCACATAAAATGTCATGTGGATATTTTATTACTGCAAAAGTGCACTTTTTACTGTACACGCATTTACTTGTATTTCCTTGAAAAAGGATTTTACATGCTTGGGTAGTGGAGGGTGGCATTAAATGTGGAAATTCAAAACGTTTTCAAAAACTGACTTTACAAATCCACAAGTATGCACAAACTACCCCTCTCAACACTCTATAAATACCCCTCACAAAATCCTCATAACACACACAAAAGATTTCTGCTAACAAAACTCTGTCAAAATCTCTTTTCAAACCTAGAAATCTTTGTGTTTTTCAAATCTTTCTCTGAAAAACCTTCTCTGTAAACCTTTACAAAAGTTTTTCATCACAACTTGAGAGATTCAAAACCCTTTGATTGTTCTTGTCAAAATAATTTTCTCAAAACCCTAAAACTTTTAATGGAAATGGCAAGAACACAATCTCTTCAGTTTGCATCACAGTGGGTAGGTGATCTCAGTAACGTTGAATTTAAAACCAATAATGTCATATGCAATTTTGAATACCCACAAAATGTCCCAGCCTATAAGGACATCATGAAATTTTTATAACTTGCCCACTGAAAGCTTTTGTTTAGTGTCCTCTATTTTGTACCAAAACCTCCTGAGAGTTTTGGGCTACACCACGCCCATGACCCATCACCCCCTCAACTAATGAGAGATTAAACCTAAGACCTCTCAGGGAGTATCTCATTAAGTTTAGTCTTTTTAATGGGGAAAGGTCAGTCACCCTGGATTACAAAACTTTTTGCACCTCAACAGGGTTAGACTACAACAAGGGAGTTTATGTCGCCCATCCTGAACCCACCACAGTGAAGGATGGGTTAAAACAAATAGTTTTGGATCAAAAAAATTTGGACAAGACCCTAGTCACCAAAAACTCATTTCCCACGGCTTGGAAGATCCTATTCACTTTTGTGATTCAGGTTCTCGGTGGGAACCACTCATCAACTGAACAACTTAACTCTATTCAGTTGATGATGGCTTACTGTTTGATGAATGGGGTCAATGTCGACATTGGGGAGATCATTTACATTGATCTCGTAACCAAGGTATTGAGCAAAAATAGGACGAAATAAATTTCGTATCCTAGGTTTGTCTCATGTGCTTTGCAAGTGTTACTGGGTTGCAATTATCCTCAGGAAGAAAAATTTTGTGCTTTACCTGGCATCCTGAGTCAATCAAATTTTCAAAAGGACCCGTCCCAAGTCACTGATATTGTATTGACGGCCCATATGATTGCTGTAAACAATCAGAGGGATTCAGTGTCTCCAAACCCTGCTCCTAAAATGAGGAAGGGGAAGTCTCATACTGGGACTAAGACCAAACCCAAGTCTCAAGGCCCTGAGGCTTCTGGAGCACTGTCCAAAAGGCAAAGAAGACCTAAGACTGATCTGACACCCACTGGAGCCCAATCATCATCTACCTCGGTGACAACGAAGGACACTGATACATCGCAATCAGTGCCCTTGGTCCCAACTACTACTCCCCAAGATCCAGGGAACATACAACTCGCCGGTAGGGAGCGCCTTCCACTTCGCCCAATGATGACATTAGCAAATCACAGCTTTGTCGAGGGCACATCGAATGATCCCAAAGACTCACGGGGAACTAAACAACTTCGCCGATAGGGATATCACTTTCACCGACTCGCTAAAGGCAGGGGAAAAACCATCGGTGTCTCCGGGGTCTCGAGGGGACAAAGACTCGGATGGAAAGAAACAACCCGCCGATACGGAACCCACCACCAATCCTGACTCCAGAGAAGGCACTAGGAAACACCCACCAGTGTCTGAGGGGTCAACGGGGGACAAAGACTCAGAGGTAAATAAACCACCCGCTGAAACGGAACCCATCACCCCCACTTGGTTAACAATGGCTGATGTTACAGGGATACTCTTTTCCGATGATGAACCTGATGAAAGTGAAGATGTAATTTTATCAGCAGGGGAAGAAGTGGACGCTGAGGTTCAATCTGAACAAGAACCTCAGCCTAATCCACAGGAGCATACTGAGTCGCCATTTCAACCTGAAGACAATGACTCGGACTCCTCGTCATCCAGTTCTGGTGAATTTAGCCGCTATGATAACATTCTTCCAATCACTGAAACGACGCTAGTCATGTGGATCACCAAAGCCTCAAGGAAGATATACTCTGGGGTCACTGACCAATTGTGGGATCAACACACCGAGGCTCTTGCCGCCAGTTATGTTGATCTTAAATGGATGTGCTCACCTTCAATGCTAACACGATGAACACGAGAGATCTTATGTATGAGCAACTTCATGGATTGGATGATAACTTGGCTAAATTTCTCAAACATCTTGGGGTTGTGGGACCAAGATTGATGAAATCAGGAAATCGGTCAAAGAAGACCCATCACTCAACTCAAAAGTCTTTGGAGGCTCTGAGGCTTACTTGAAGAATTTCAGCCCTCGAACTAATCACCATGCTCAAGTCTGCAAATGTTGAGGGTCTTGAGACTTCGGTTCGTCTCTTCGGGAAACACCGGTTCTTTGGATGCTCAGGTGACCAATTTAGCTAAGGCTTCCTCATCAATGGCTTGGAATCTTGGGCCACGCATGACTGCCTTGGTACTTTCTCAAGCTAATACTGAAACTAAGGTCATTGGTCTTCAAAAGGATACATCTGATATCAAGGCTATGGTCACTGAAATCTACCAAGCCTTCAAAGGTCAATCTACCCAAACTCCCCAATGTCGAGCCAACTCTTGCTCTCAACTTTGAAGTTGCCGCATAGCAGTTGAGGGAGAAGACTACTAAAGAGACTTCCTCTTACACGAGGGGAGCCCACACCACCAGTCAATTTGTACCCTTTCATCAATCCCACCCTTATCATCAACAACAACAACAATGGCTATGACAGTCACATCCATCACAACAACAACACCACCACTGGTAGCATCATCTTCTTCAGGCCACGACAAAGGAAAAGGCATAATGAAAACACCACATGAGCCTGAGAATATTCCCTATATGATCGGCGACACTGAGTACCTGCTTACCCCACAACAGCTAAGTGCCTACCTTGCAAAGGAAGATAGGAAAAAGAAACTTGCTGAGGAAGAGAGAAAGAGCAGCGAAGCACTGGTAAAAGTTGTCGCTGAGGAAGCTGAGAACATAGGAATTGATCCTAAGAAGCTTGAAAAGGGTCAGGCTGGACAAAAGTTCAAGGATGCTCAGGCTGCTAAGATGGCTAAAATGAGAAAACAGTTGGAAGAAAACAACAAGAAATCTGCAGCCATCAGGAAAGCAAGAATTGACCACTACAACTGGTCAATGACAAGCAGAAGGCTGCCTAAGAAGATCACTGATGTCAGAATCATCCCCAAGTGTAAACCACTGGAAATGAACGTCTACAGGGTGGGATGACAAAAGACACTTCGAAGTTCATGATCCTCTGAAATTCACTGACTTTGGGATCACTAAACTTCGATGAATGGGTCCATTAATTGAAAAGAAGCAAAATGCGGTGGTTAAGGAGGCGATGAAGATGCTCGAGAAAAGGTATGAAAGACCGATGGATGCACCAACACAACGGGGATTCAACCTCGCCTTAAGCGCACCACAAGGATCTCAACCTCAGTCATCACAGGGCAAAGAAAGAAGGTTGAGTTCCGCCGAGATCAAAGTGTCCGGACTCGAATGCCACGAGGGAGTGCCGGAAGGCGTAAAGTTTGTGAGCTCATGCTCGGTGATAGAAAAGCACGAAGAGGACTTTTCTTCATTGATGTCTATGGAAATCCGGCTTTCCAAAGATGGAGTGATATTGATCTTGCAGGGGTAGGAACCATGGCGGGGATACATACCGTGGCCTCTCAAATCAACACCCCGAAAATGTCGCTCTACAAAGACATGAATAAGAAGTTAAGAGAACACCGACAAAGACGCAGCACCTCAAGAAGAAACCAAAGCTTGAAGCTGGGAATCCATGCAGACTGACATCATTTTGTTTAAGAACTTATGTACTAGTGCTCATAGGAACCATGTAATGTGATCAATAAAAGATGTATGTTTTGTTAAAATACTCGGTGTTCCTTATTGTATTCATTAGTACATTGGTGTAAGAAGAAGCCTTTGCTCACTTACACTGATCAAACACTTAGGCTATTTGTATATCCAAATAAGGGGAGACTGTTGGGTTCAGTAAATACCTAAACCCCTTAATCTAGGATTTGAAAAGAAAATATCCCAAGTGTTTAGACCTTTTAACAACAACAGGTCACTGAGCGCATAGTCTCTCAGTGAGCCATCTTCAGGATACTATGTAGGAGGCAACAAGGAAGTCTCTCCACTCCGGCAAGCGGAACTTAAAGGGTGAAGACCTGAGTCAAGAAAGATGGTGGATTAGGTGAGTGATGACAATAACTCACTGGATCCCTAAGACTCCTCTCCAACTACTTACACTGAAGACAAACTGAAGTAGAAGACTGGAGGATATGAAGACTGAGAGAGAAGAATGGCGGGACAAGGTGGGATAAGTTTGAATCAGATAAGACGAAGTCCTTATCAACCAAAGTTAACTTTCCCTGAATGGCAAAAGATCAGGCTCAGTGTCATCACTAACCATAGGAAAACAGTCTTGTCTCTTACCTAAAGTAGTCTTTGTAAACAGAGACAAAATACATCAGTATTTTGTTTTCTGTAAGTTATCAGTTTGTCACTTAGGAAAGATTTAAAACTCATACATGTATAAATAGCATAAGAGATGGAGTGATAGATTAAGCTTGTGAATTGTAAAAACACACACACACACACAAGCCATCTTTTCACTCCTCCAAATACAACTTAATCCCGAGATAGCTCGATTGGGTACTTGTAGTTATGCTCAGACTTAGCCTGAGCTTCGAGAGGAGTCACCAACCTTTGTCATTTCAATCCCAAGTACTATTCCGCAAGTACTTGGGTAATGTATTCTTGTTTGATTCATTTCTAATAAAGAATATTATGTTGAAAATTAATCAGTGTGTTTTACTTATATCTTTTCAGTCATAGATTCACTATTATCTTGTTTTAAATACTTTAACTGTTTTTAAGATAGTAAATAGGGAACAACATTAATCAACGCCGAAAAATTGTTTTATGCATTATTTTTTTTGGAACGGCGAATTAGTACAATACTATAGTTAGTGATTTAATTCCACAGTACTTACCCAGAAGGTAGTCTCTACCAGCCTTAAATCGATGCATCAATGAGGTAGAACTATCACAGATCCCACCTAGAAGGAAAACCCTCAACGGAAAAACTCGTACTTGAAGATTGCAAGTGCACTAAGAGCATCTACTATTGTGAACTTTAAATAAGACTTATAGTAATACCTAGTCATCATAATCAATTTATAAACCTTTTTATTGTAATAAATTTTTGTTCACTATGCATAAACTTCTTAAACCTTAATAAAGCCTCATTAAACATAAAAGTATTAAATTTAAAGAAGGTTCAAAATATTATTTTTTTCATTCCACGTAAGTATAAAACACATTTCCACCATGATGAATAATGGTAGGCATTTTCATTTTTTTCTTAGACAATTTTTATACACCATCATAATGAATGCTCTAAGCCATCAACCACGGTTTTGTCGAGCGACAATGCCCGAACACCACCCCCTTTTTGCATAAAACCCGCAAAATTTTCTCTTGTCATTTTCTTGATTTAAAGAGGGAGAAAATTATAACGTGTGTGTTTTTGTATTTTTAATTATAAAGGAATGCATTAAAATTTAGTTGATAAATAATATCATGAGTATAGTAGTTTTTTTGGTGTTTTAAAAACAACCTTAAAGTCTATTGTAAGAAACAAGTAATTTGTACCCGCCGCGCTGCGGCGGGGGGTGTTTTGATACATTATTTTGTCTCAACATCCATTTTCTGTAGACTCACTTCTAACGCCTTGGTTAGATCATTGGGTCTGAAATCCATGAATTCGATTACATCTTCTTTTGTCATTATAGCATGCCCCATGTCCCTGGTTTGTTGAGGTATGTCCGTTTCTGTCGCCGGCACTCCTGTGGCAACAGCAGGTGGTGAAACTTCCCTATGTTCATTAGCCATTTGTCTGCAAACGTTAAAAAGCAATGGAAAATACCCGTCATATTTCAGTGTGACTCATAATCAGCTAAGCGCGTCATAAGAACAACATTGTATGCAGTTTGGTTTTTTCCCTAATAATGATCATAGTTAAGGAACACTTTCCAATATGTTAAGAGTTATAGATCTATGACAATTTATAAGCATGTTTTTTTAATTTTTTAACAATTAGCAGACTTTCCAAAAGAAAAAATTATGGCTGACCTTGTCCAAGGGTTGACGCTCGAAATAAAATATTTGGCATTATGGTCGACCTCCGTAACTTTGTAAAGCGTCGTTCCTTTCTCAGTTAGTCCATTCGAGGAAGTGAAACCTTGGATTTTTTGTCCAACCCATCCTGAACCCAAAAAAGCAATGCTCAGTATTAATATTTAAAAAATCCAGTTTCATCTACTTTATCTATTTACTTACATGATGTAGTATGGAGCACAACTCTTGAAACACCAGCAACTCCATTGACCGCCCATATAGAGCCTGCAATGAAATGAAGTTACTTCATATATTGGCGCGGTCATCTTAAACCACCAACAGATACCAAAAGCATTTACATTTTCATTTTTCATCGTTTTTCGCTAACTGATTAGACATACTTCATTCAGAAAAAAGCGCTTTTAAGCAACAATATGAAAAGAATTTTTTAAAACATCAGCCGACAATATATTAAAAATCAAGACATGTTTTCATACCGTAGCAGTTATAAAGTCCATCAATTAGAACATACAACGTTTATCCATTTCAAGACTAATAGACCAAAAACCAACACGTATGCATTATTTAAGCGAGAAAAGGGACTCGAACCTCATATTGTGCATACTTCATGGATGACACTCGGGTCAGATGGAGCACCAGCGATCTTTGGTGAGATAACCACTCGAACGAGTTGGAGTAACCAACAGAAGACGATCTTACTTTTCATGTGCGATGAAAATACCTCTTCATGTTTTAGCTTTCTGCCTTTGTCCGTGTGCTCTAATACATGGCCTGGAAGGTTGAGTAACCATTACAGACATATTATGCAGCTAAAATGTTTAATAACTTATATAATAATGACAAAAAAACTAAATAAACAAACATCAAACCACTACGCAATACACTATTTGATTTCCTTTATAGTATACTTTAGACTTTCCAGGAAAATAAAAGTGTGGTGTACTTTACCAAGATACTTGGTGATTGCTAATCAACGATGGTTATCGAAACCAAATAAGAAAGAGTTAAGAAAGAGTTGTTCGTTTACCTTGCATTCTGTAAATAGCCGTTGTCGAAAAAAAGCCTTGTCATTGCCAACTACAACAGGATGTCCATCATTTGTCTGTAAAACAGTCATAAAGGAGAAACAGCTGTTAAAGTGCCGCTATTGCTGAAAGTTATTGTACCTGCCTTTTATATAAAAGGTTATATCAGTATATTAGTGGGAAGACATGCAGAAATATGATTGAAAGTCAACTCAGATGGTGTGGAACTGTATGTGTTGGTATAGAAATTGGTTGACATATAAAGAACTCGATTTTTTAGATGCATGAATGGAAATAAGGACTGGTATTTATGCAATTGGTAGTTTGTACCAGATTTGTAAGAGAATAAATCTGAAACCTTTAGCATATTGCTATGTGTCCCCAAACCCTTAATACAATTAGGTGATACAACAACAAATCTAACTTTCCTATACAGCAACTAAAATAGAGGTATATGCTAATTTACACAAAGGGCTTTAGGGATAAGACGCATACCATACACATCATGGTTAAGTTGTCTTCACATTTCACACATCGCTGACCACAGTGAATTAATGACCTGTTGCAAGAGGTAACATAAATCAATAAATTAATCCCACATGAAAACATAAAAGCCATTCAGTAGCTCACATATAGAATAACAAAAACAAAAAGTACGGCAAATTAAAACCCAAGACACAGTTAAAAGCGGGTCATCTCTGATTTTATTATAAATCTAACAATCAAGCACCCAAATTGAAAACCCAAATGAATATACACCTAACTTTCGTTATCAGTAAATCTATAATAAAATCAATGAAGTGAAATCTAGGGTAGGGCGACGAACATGGCGAAAGAGGACCCTAAACCCACTGAATTCCAAGTGGAGAAACATGGCACTTCTATTTGAACAAACAAATGATGGTAATAATATTACTTCAGTACTAATTCTACTAACTTTTAGTAAATCTAACATAAATAAAAGGAGCACAAAGCATGAATTCAGTAAAATAAATAAGCAACTTGTTTCAGTATCATAGCAACCATCAATAATTTTTTTTACCGTGGAAAATTAGCAATAGCCGTGTAGCAATGAAATCAAATAACCAAACTCCTTAAATGAAGATGACTCTAAGTAATTTTTATGTAGCACGATGAAAATCAGGTTGGTTTAATGGGTATATCTACCGTCCCATAAATGATATACGTCCGTTATTTTTTTTATGATACAACCGATCACATATTTTGATATACTCCAATTAAGGAAAACCAAACGCACCCGATCTTGGGTTGAAACTAACAACCATAAACACTCAACGCAACACATCCAAGTCTAAGATTCACATGAGTAAAACCAAACATATAAGCAACCATGGAAATAAGCAGTTTCATCCAACCGACTTGGACACCCTCCTAGTTAAAATGTGAACAAAGTAAGACATCCAAATTCAAGCCAAAAGTCAAAGAGTTAAGAAATCCTAAACGAAAACAGATTCAAATGATTTAGAATACGCCAAGTCGACTCGTGACTCAAAACTACTCTCCACACTCAAACTAAGTCGGGTTACGACCCAAACCGAATTACAATAACCCCACAACCATGAACATGACATGAACATTACACCACATAATACCCACGTTTGCACAACACTTAAACAGGAAAAACAAATCCAATCTATCACCTGTGTAAAATCCGCATCAATCTAGAGCAAGCAACTGAAAACAAATATGGAATCCAATTCCACTTTTCAAAGCGGTAATCGAAATTTAAACCTATCACTTCTTTTAGACCAAGACTTAAATAAGCATAACCGAGACCCACAGACTCTCGACCTACGGGTAGTACGATTCTGACCTGACCCATTTTAAAAACAGCCGAATGCTCAAACACCACTTTGAGATATTATACCACACGAAACGAAGGTAATATTTATCAAAATGTTTTTAACCCATTTCCAGATCCACGAAACATTTGATAATGGTTTCATATACGGATATTAAAAAAAAAAAAAAAAATAGCGAAAATAACTATTAGTAATCGACATACCCACAAATCGAAAAGGAGGAGAAGAGAGTCAAGACGGGAGGAGTGGCGGCTAACCTAATGCGTGGATCAAGAGAGGCAGAGGCGGTGGCTGATCTCCAAGCCCCTAGACACGTGTTTGGTGACTAACCTAATGCCTGGATGGTAACATATCTTCAGTATATAAGAACACGGTTTTTTTTGCCTTGGGCTCCCACCGGGCCAGCAACCTTGGGCCAACGAAAATAAATAAATATTCGGGGGTCCAAAAGTACATTAATATAATATAGTTTGGAGGATCCTTGTGCTATAGATATATACTATAATATGATTTATTACACAAAATTTAATGGATGATTATGAATGTATTCTGGTTCCTATAAAAACGGTTAAATTGAATAATTATCAAAAAAATATGCATTCATAACAAATTCTTTTATGTGATTGGCTGAAATAAGTTACTACACTAAATAGTAATAAAATTAAACCTTTTAACTACACTAATGACAATTGTTAGCAAAACTCTTTTTTCTATATCACCCGTCTTAGTTTTGTCGTGTGGTTTTCTGTTTTGATTTGTCTCAAATAAACCGTCCACTATTAACAATATTTTTCGTATTCAAATATGTTATTTTTAAAACTAATTGAAAATATTAAGGAATTGCCACAAAGGTAAAACTGCATATTTATGAAAAAAAAATAAAAACCGCAGTTGTTGATGCATAATCTGGCGCGGGCAGGATTCAACGACTCTCCTTGGCCGTTAGTCGTCTTCTCGAGCCCTAGTAGACCTGTCAACAAAGAGAACCCGTTAGGAGTGGACCTGAGGCCGTAGCCCCGGGGTCCACCTCCGACGGTCAAGTTAGTATGCGATGTAGCATATCAAAAGTTAGGGTTTTGATCATACCTTTAATGAGGAGATCCAGCCATGTATATAATAATGAGGGTTTAGGCGTAGAGTGGGCCGCATCTAGCCGCTCGACTCATTCCTGGCCGATCCCGACCATACGTCCACAAGCCCCCAAGTTTAGTATGAGATAGCGCATTGCTATGTTATGCTAAACTTAAGTTCTGTTCATGGCCGCGTAGGTGAAAGTGGATCCCGCATGTTGCATCCTGGATAAGGGCGTACCTTTTGTACCAGTAGCGACGCAGCATTGTGCGACAGAAGACGTTCTTACTTCGCAGAAGTGCTGCGCTACCGCCTCGATAAAAAGAGGTGCGACGAAGACGTGCTTCTGTAGCGAAGTGCGCGTTGTGCGCGACAAAGAGGTGCGACGAAGACGTGCTTCTGTAGAAGTCGGCTGTGCGGCGACAAAGTGGTGCGACAGAAGACGTGCTTCAGTAGCATAAGAGCATGCGCTGTGGCGACAAAGGAGACGATATGCGCTAGGAAACAGTGGTATATATACCGGTAGCCCCCAAGTTTGATGGTGGCTACTGGTGTAGGAGCATTAAACTTATTTAATCTGCGAAAAAAATAATGCAAGATTAAAGTATATGCCGCGAATCACAGCATATAAAACCTAATTAATTGAAACAATAGACAGCACATAGCATGAGTAATATATTGCGCAAAGCATAAATAATATTTAGCACATAAGAAAAGTGGCGGCGCACCCGTCGTGGGATGCGTCCACGAAATAATTAATTGTGTTTTTTTTGATGCATAAAAACTTCGGATGGATGTACGTGGCTGGCGACTAATAGACACAGATGGATATATCGTAACCGCATAGACTCGAACGTTTGTGGATGATCGCAGATGTTTATACCACGGCCTTTGGTCCAGTGCGCTCATGGCGATTGACTAGCATCGTGGTGTTCGCGCGTGCGCGTTCTCTCGCGAAGATGTCGAACGCATCGGCCTAATGCGGTAGATTTATCGCGACTGCGTTGTTGAAGGGCCAAAGGCTTCCCAACCGTAAAAACAGTATCTGCGCGAATTAATTCGCGGCTAAAAGATAAAAAAGCTCCGATCTTGCGGACTTTTCTTTTCTTGTATCTTATGTAAAGAATTAGTGTCAATTGCGGATGACGTATATCAAAACAATGATATTTACTTATTTTATAATAATTATCATTATTATTTATGCCATAAATATCAAATTGTACGCATAAAACTTGATGCAAAAGATAAAATACCATCCTAGACATGATGCATAAAACTTGTACGCAACTAACGTAATAAAGTTGTACGCATCTAAAGTGATATTAAATCATTGATTCAGATGCGTCCAATTTAATAAATTTAATAAAGTGTTACCAATTTAGAAATTGATTTATGCTTTTCGGTAATATGAGAACACGAAACATAGTTTATTCGTGGTCCAACGGATGGCGCCAACTTGTTGATGCATAACTGGCGCGGGCGGATTCAACGACTCTCCCTTGGCCGTTGCGTGTACCGCCTTCTCGAGCCCAATAGACCTTTCAACAAAGAGAACCCGTTAGAGTGGACTGAGGCCGTAGCCTCGGGTCCACCTCCCACGTGTAGTTAGTATGCGATGCTAGCATATCAAAAGTTAGGGTTTTGATCATACCTTTAATGAGAGATCCGCCATGTATTTATAGGCATGGATTAGGGTTTAGGCTAGAGTGGGCGCATCTGCGGGCGACTTCATTTCCTTCTGGCCTCCGGACCATACGTCCACAGCAGTAAATGCATTATTATTATGTTTTTGTTACTTGAATTTTCGACTCGACATTGCGAGCCGACTAATCATAAAGCGATTATCCTTTTTAAATAGTCGGAGTCGGCAAAAGTGCACCTCCATAACCACAAGAGAATTAATTTTTTCTCGATTGAATTGAACCCTTTACCCAAAAAACCCTTTACCCAAAAATTTGAACCCTTAACCTAGGCTAGGGCTGAGTAAATCCACCAGAAACCCGACCCGAACTGACAAACCGAACGAAACCGAACCGAACCGACCTTTTTTGGTTCGGTTTCAGTTTTGTATATTTATTTCGGTTTTTTCGATTTCGGTTCGATTAGATTTTTGAATATTTCTTTTTTCAGTTTTCGAGTCGGATCGGTTTTTTTATCGGTTCGGGTCGGGTTTGGCCCGATGCTCACCCCTAACACCCCTAACCTAGGCTGTATGCTAAATTACATTTTGATTTTTGTTTTTTTATAGATTTTCGTGAGTTTTATATCTACGAAAGTTTCCAGTTAAGCTAGGGGCCAGCCAAGTGGCATAAATCACGGAAGGACAAGTCAGCCAACCAAGTTTCCACATTTCAACTTTTAAAATCAATCTTTCACTTCAATCCAACGGCTCACCTTTCATCTTTATATTTAAACCGCGTCCTCTTCTAATTAAAGTTTCAATTTTTTTATACCCTTTGTGAGTGGGTTTTCAACATCTAAACATAACCAAGTAGTTAAAAGTTGAGCTAGATATTTAGAATTACGCAAGCCATACTGGTTTATCTGGACAGATCTTTCAAAGGGACTGGATCAAAATTATATTTCAATCTTGACTGTTTTTTGTTCGGGCATCCTGTGCCTATTTCACAATCTACGCATGAGAATTGGTTAGAAGTTTCACTACTAAAAACTAGTTGAATTCTTCACATTTTAATAGTCAAATTGTTATAGTTAAAAATGTGTAAAATTATAGAGTCCGCATTTTTTTGTGTGAAAATATTTGTGACACATATAAGTGTAGTTTTATTCTAATTGTCCACACTAATATATGTGAATTGTTTTTTAAATATTTATGACACTTATAAATGTAGCAAAATTATTATCCATATAAAAAAGTATAGCTGTAAATGAACTGGACGTTCAATAAACATTTCATGAACCGTTCGGTAAAAAGTCGTTTATGTTCGTTTATTTATTAAATGAACGAACATGAACAATATTTTACGTTCATTTAGTTAAATGAACGAACATTAACAAAAGTCGTGTCCGTTCATTTATGTTCGTGAACGTCCGATTATGCGTTCGTTTATGTTCATATATTTATTTATGTTCGTGTATCATATCTTTTAATTGTATAATTTTAAAATTAGTTTGTTTAAACAAAATAACACTTATAAAACAATATTAGATACATAATTTAATAAAGTTTGTCTATTTTCATTTATGTTTGATCATTTATGTCCGTTTAGCGTTCGTTTAGTGTCTTAATGAACGAACATAAACAAACATGAACAACTCATTTTCTTAATAAACGAATATGAACAAGAAAATTTGTTCGTTTAAATGTTTGTGTTCGTTTATTTGTCCGGTTAAAATTAAATGAACGAACATGAACAAGGCTCCGTTCGTGTTCGTCTGGTTCGTTTACAGCCCTATAAAAAAGTTTACAATTAACCATACCGTAACAAAATAAGTGTGAAAATATAACTATTTTTTATAGTGTTTTATAACCCTAATGATGTTCTAACAAATAAAAGAAAGGGCTGTAGAGAAACACATCTATTAAAATACAGAAGTTTTTGAATATTTTTTGTTGCAGAAAAATTTATCTAATATTTTATCTCGATTATTATAGAAAATGAGCGAGGCTTTTATCTCAAAAGTGTTGTACTCCATTTTAAGAACAGTACGTGTGAAGTTAAAGAAAAGTGTTCAAATTGCAAAACATATTTTTTTTTTCCCAAATATTGTTTATTACTTAGAAATTTGGGTTTTTTTTATCTCAAAAATCTTTTTCTCTGAAAACTTTTTTCGTTGCAGAAAATATTAGTTGATTAAAACATGTGTTTTTTCGATTTTTTTAGCTCTTTAATGTAATTTCTAGAAAGAAAATAATCTTTTCTTCGCAACTCAACACAACTTAAAATTTTTGATCTCTTTTGTCTGTGAACTTGAGAAAACATGTCTACTTACATGTCCGAAAAAATTTAAGTTTTGATTCATTAGTGTGGTTGGTTGTTCCAATTTGAAGATGTCTATTAAGCCAACGTTGGTATGTCATGGTCGGTAAAAATGAATGCCCTTTTGAACTTGTTATCTACTTGATTTGTCTTTATATAATTTATACCCCTATTTACTACCATCACACCATAATTGCAAACCCTTGTTTTTCCGATCCTTGGAACGTTACATGCAAAAGCTACCATATATTATTTTTCCAATCCTTGGTGCTATACTTGCACAAGCTTGAAGATTCTTAAATTAATTGTAATGAAGTATTTTGATCACTCTTATTGATCACTTTTTTCTTAAAAATGTCTAATTAAATTGGCTGAGAAACCTCAACTTCGTATACTCGTAAATGTCGAATGATCTTTTCTCAAGTACCAACCTCAAACAATCTTGAGCTACACCAAAAACTTATTTCTCTGTAAAAACCTTATCTTAGAAATAATGGCTGATTTAGCCGGAAATCTAAGGTGGTTCCTTAATTTGGTCAAGTTAAAAATAACATAACCGGTCAAATTTTCGGGTCGGATCGGGTGCAATTTAACAAGATGCGATAATAAAACATTAAATATAAGAAGATCCAATAAGATTTAACAAACGAATAACGGTAAAAAAAAATAAGTATAATGGATTTCTTATGCCCTTTTTTAAAGTTAATTATTAATTATTAAAGAGGAAATGGTACTCAACTTTAGGTCACTTTGAATTTTAGGTATCCAAATTTTTTTTTCTTCTTAATTTAAAGTATCAAAGTTATTTTTATGTGTAATGCAAAGTTTTTTTTAAAGGTTTTTCTACTTTTCGAAAGAGGTTTCCCGTCTTTTCTTTCGTTGAAACGATTTTAAAGTCATTTCGGCTAAAATTATGACCGATAACCTATTTCGAAAAGTCAAAAAACTTAACATTGCACGTAAAATTAAGTTCGATACCTTAAATTAAGAAAAAAACAATTGAATAACTTAAATTAAAAATTAAACTAAAATAGAGTTCATTTTTATGCTATTTGCCCATTATTATGGACTAATTTATTTGGAGTATTTGAGATTTTGGCTAAGAATATTTTATACTAAAAGTAAAGTGTTTTTCAAAAAAAAAATTCTAAAGTGATTCCTAAATAATTTTTTAAATGGTTCTTAAATTTTTTTTTTTAGCAATGATATATGTACCTAATGGTAGGCCTAAATTGATGTGTCATCATCTGATTGGTGAAGTTAGAAGTGGGTCTCTCTTATGTCACCAACCTGAGGATGACACCTCAGTTTAGGTCTCTTTTTAGGCTTCCCAATTAGGCCTCTTTATCATTTTCCTTTTTTTTTATACCGCTTATAAAAATTTTCATCGTTTAAGATGGTTTCCAAAAACCACTTGATAATACATAGATCCGTCTCTGCTTAGAAATCATCAATTCATTTTATAACAACTAAAATTAAAATAAAACAAGATTTATACATATTTAAGACGCAAGTACTTTACTCCCCAATCTCAAATTATTTATTCATTTTTTTTCACATTATGCTAAATTATTTGTACAATTAGGGCTGAGCAAATGATCCGAACGGATCGGATTGACCAACGGACTAACCGAGACCGGACCGACCACATTCGATCCGGTCCTCGGTCTCGGCTTTTGGGCTAATTCGGTCCTCGGTCCGCTCCGGACCACTAACCGAGTAATTTGGGCTAATTTGGCCTTGTTGGACCAGATCGACCGAAGGACCGACCGGATCGACCCAGACCAAGACTGGACCGACCACATTCTGTCCGGTCTCGATCTAAGATATTTGCCGAAATCATTCTCGATCCGGTCCGGTCCGGTTTTTAGACCGCGCTCACCCTTATGTACAATACTGACTAGAATAATGAAAATTGATTAAATTACTATACTACCTTTATGTGGAATTTTCACAACAAAATTCTAAAGAACAATAATGAATTAGCCATATACATAGAGTTAACTGCATTTTTGGTCTTTATGGTATGGTTGAAATGCAGATTTGGTCCCTAAAACTTTGAAAGTGCATTGTACGTCTCATTTTGAAGTGTTCATTGCATTTTTGGTCCCTGTGGTATAGCCAAATTGCAAACTTGGTCCCTGTGATATGGCCAAATTGCAGATTTGGTCCCTGAAATTTTAACTTTGTTTGGGCCGAGGGGACAAAAAATGTAACAGAAACTTCAAAATGGGGACGTCCAGTGCACTTTTAAAGTTTTAGGGACTTTAAAAGTGCACTAGACGTCCCCATTTTGAAGTTACTGTTGCATTTTTGGTCCCCTCGGCCGAAACAACGTTAAAATTTCAGGGACCAAATCTGCAATTTGGCCATACCACAGGGACCAAAAGTGCAATTAACTCTAGAAAATATATAGTTTAAGATATTAAATTCATGATTAGAAAAGTGAAAGGACTAAACAGTTTAAAAACCAAAAGAAAAGGGAGCAACATGTAACATTAATCTATTTTTATACCGTTAGCATCCATCCACCTGCAACCTTAACTCACTCCAAAACACACACACTTTACATAGCAAAGAAGATTCGTTTGACAGAGAGAAACATGACGTCATCACCGTCAAGCATCTCTCTGAAAATTCTGTTAATCTCAGTCAGTATCATATCGGTAGCCATGTCAGTTAGACTAAGTGTTCCCTTAATCCACAGCTTTGCAGTGACTGAGTTACCAGTTATCTGGTCGGTCATTATTTCATGGCTTAAACCACCTTATCTTTACGTTATTATTAACGTCATAATATTCATAATTGCTGCATCAACTCGTTTCCAACACACCAACAACGAGGAAAATAATATAACACATGTGCATGTGGGTCCACCGAATGATGTTCAGCTGTTGGATCTGATGTCGTCGGAGATACAGCCGGTTAGTTATGATGCTGTCGAGCCACCGCCACCTGTTGATGTTGTTAAGGATGTTGAGATGGTGAGTGATCATCATGAGTCCGATGAGGTTGTTGTGTCGGGTGACACGTGGCGTCCTTTAACGAGTGTGGTTGATGCTTCTTTACCGGAGATGAAGGTGAAAGAGAAGCGGCTTGTGGGTTCTAGGTTTGGTCATAATCGGAAGCTGCCGTTAAAACCCAATCCTGAAGGTATTCATTAAATATATGTTGTTGCATAAGATAATAACATCTTAATTTAATGCAGTTTGTGTTATCCACCTCTAAAATAAATTGTACAAGTCTCCATTTCTTACAAAATACTCGTTTTACTACAAGCTTATAACATAAATTGGGATCGCTTTTATGTTTCAGCTAATAATTCTTATAAATAAGGTTTTATACAAGCTTTTTTTAAATAAAACCAAATGAATAAGAACTGTCTTTGGGGTCATGCATGTAGACCCGTTAATTTGTCCGTTATTAAAGTTTTTTAAAACAGATACCGGCCTGTTTTTCTATTCCAAAGTTCAAAACACAGCTTAATTAACTAATTAAAATATGTAGTACCAACTTTTTTATAAGACGCTCCCACCAAATTAAAGACCTTTCAAAATCGACAAGAATTTCTATTTCATCTTATATATGAAAAATCAGATTACGATCAAAATAGCATTTAATTATGTAATATTGAACAGGTGCAAGAGCATTAAGGGTTCTAAAGCCGAAAAAGCACGAAACAATGGAGAGCACATGGAAGATGATAACGGAGGGCCGTCACATGCCGTTAACAAGGCACCTCAACAAATCAGACACCTTTCAAAACCGCAACGAGGCGTCAAATGTTACTAATAAAAAGGCTGTGAAGAAATCTGAGACATTTAAAGATCGAACAAACTACGAAAACGAGAACCAACATTTATCACCTTCGTCCTCGAGTAATTTGTCACCAGCAACAAGCGGCAAGCTAAAGAAAGAAGGGTCACTGAGTCAAGATGAGTTGAATCGACGAGTTGAAGCGTTTATAAAGAAGTTTAATGATGATATGCGTTTGCAGCGACAAGAGTCCTTGAATCAGTACATGGAAATGGTTAACCGTGGTGCCCATTAATATTAAAAGAATACTTTTCTTCTTTAAAATATATATAGTTTTTCTCTTTATCTTTTATATAAATATTATAAAAGGAATATGAACAGAAAACGAAAGGTTTTTTGCCCATTAAAAATTGTGGGGTTTACAGGGGTATAGTTTAATGAATATAGTTATGAAAATGATGATGATAGGTACATGGAGGATTCTTTTGTTTCTTTTTTGTTTTGTTTTCTATATAAGGTTTCCTTTTTTCCTTTTTATTTGTTTTTTGTTTTGAAGTGGATGATGGTGTGGTTATAAATTTGATGATATATGATAGTTTATGATTGTGCTTTTACAATTTGTTCTCAACTGAAAATAGTTAGTACTTACAAAAAAATAATATAGATAGCTTAGTTTGTTTGAGAATCAGAATAATTACAAGTTTATGATGAAAATAGTTAAAGTTAAAGACCATCTAATCTTCCTTCTTAAAGTGGTAACTGAGTATTGTCAACTACGAATTCATTGCGGGTGTTGTTACCCCAAATCTTTTTATAATAGCTTTACCCCACTCCTTTTAACGAGATAATTTAAGTATTTAATCAGTTTTTATTGATGTTTTTTATTTATAATTTTATATTACTTTTATCATTTTTTTATAAGACGAAAGTGAATTATTTAAAATATATAATTAAAGACATTTTTTTTTAACAATCAACACTAGTGAAAGCAGACAATTATTATAGAACAAAGAAAGTAATAACATGAGAGTAATTTTCAAATGCTTACTCTTATTTTGATGCTTACCAAAGGACAAACCCTCACCATCTATTTAGTTTGATCTAATGGTGGGGATTAACCTAAGATTTAATAATGCTCTAAACTTGTGTCTCCACGTTTTTTCTTGTATTTTGTTTTCTTTCTCTTCTTTTGTTTTTTTTTTTTTTTTTTTTTTTAATTATTCACGTTTTTTGTTATAAATTTTTTTTTTTTTTTTTAATAAACGCTTTTTGTTAATATTCGCTTAATTTTTTCAAAATTCGCATTTTTAATATTCACGTTTTTTGTTTGTTTGATTTTGTTAATTCGCGTATTTACGTTTTTAACTCGCTTTTTCTTCCCTTTCATACTTTTTCCCGCTTCAATACGTTTTCATCTATTTTTTCGTCCGTTTTACACGTTACCGCGTTTTTACGTTTTCTTCCATTATTCATACGTTTTCATCCGTTTTCATACGTGTTTTTACGTTTTCATACATATTCGTCCTTTTTCGTCCGTTATTAAATGTTTTCGGCCGTTTTCAAACGTTTTCATATGTACATCACAAGTGATATTCTGAGTAGTACAAGTGATATTCTGAATAGCACAAGTGATATTCTGAATATCACAACAGAATATCACTTGTGATATTAAGAATATCACATAACATCACTTGCGATATTCACAGTATCATTTGTGATATTCAGAATATCACTTGTGATATTCTGAATACCACAAGTGATTTTTTGAATATAACAAGTGATTTTCAACTAATGTTTTGTAACATGAAAATCATACGTGATATTCAAAATATCACTGTCATGTTATGCCTAGGTTGATATAATAAGATCTTAGCATGTCCTTTGTGTTTCTTTTGTTCCATACCACACGCATGAGTAGGATAGAAGACCAAGGATTTCATTTGTGTTTGTGGCTTTTTGGTTTTGATTCGTTGACAGTAACAAGAAAGAAAGAAAAGACTTGCCTCCTACTTTGCTACACATACACGTAAGAAATAAATTCAAAATATTACACAGTGATATCAAGAAAATCACAAGTGATATTGATAATATTGCAAAGTGATATTCATACTATCGCAAAGTGATATTTAGAATATCGCAAACTCATATTCAGAATATCACAAAATGATATTCATAATATCACAGAAGTGATATTCGAATATCACGAGTGATATTCACAAAATCACAAGTGATATTCGAATATAACGTGATATTCGAATATCACAACGCGATATTCGGAATATCACAAAGTGATATTAAGAAAATATCACTTGTGTTTTTCAGAATATCACAAAGTGATATTCAGATAATCACAAGTGATATTCTGAATATCACATAAATCACTTGTGATAGTCAGAAACGTATGAAAACGAAGGAAAACTTAAGAAAATGGACGAAAACGTAAGAATACGGACGAATTCGTATGAAAACAGGCGAAAACGTATGAAAACGGATGAAAACGTATGAAAAATTGACGAAAATGAAAGAAAAATGATGAAAACGGATAAGAACGTATGAAAACAGATGAAAACGTATGAAATCGAAGAAAAAAAACCCGAATAAAAAAAACACGAAAAAAAAACGTTAATTAAGAAAAACGTGAATAAAAAAAAAAGTGTGAATAAAAAATAAAGACAAAAAGACAAGAAAAAAACATGGACTTAGGTTTATCTACTAAATCTTAGGTTAATCCCCACTATTAGATCATACTAGATGGATGGTGAGGATTTGTCCCTTGGTAAGCATGAATTTATGGGTAAGCAAAATAAAGTGCCTCAATAACATGAATAATTTAATCTTTTTTCAATTATCTTTTAGATGTAAGACATGTGGCAATTCCAATGTCTACAAATTATGCGTACAATTACATAATTTATCAAGTGCGCCACTTTTTTTAATATAAGATGTTTAGGGACACTTAAAACTAATACACTTTCTCTTGTGCGCTTAGCTAAAAAACGAAATAAGTGACTAAAAGACAAAAGAAACTAAGAAACTAGGTGCACCTATTGCTATGTGCCACTGATAAGGATTTAAAACGTACGCTTTTAGGGGGTCATTTAAGCCCTATTTCGACACATTTTATATCAGTTACTGCATAATTTCGTTCCTTTTTACTTTTTAGGTCTTTTGGAAGCAAAATGCTGGAATGAAGCACATTTGGACGAAAAGAAGCAAAAACATGAAGAAAATGGCAAAGTCAAGATCGAAGCCACTCAAGACTGATCAGCAGAACCTGACGGCGTCCCATCTAAAGGGCGACACCGTCCCTCTATGAAGACTTGATCAAAACATGCACGAGACGGCTCGCTGAAATTTCAGTCATATAACCCGATGGCGCCTCTTTAAATATGGAGGGCGTCACTACGCTTTTCACCCCGCACGACGCAGATCTAGAATCAAGACGACGTCTCAACTAAAGACCGACGGCGTCACAACTCTAAAGTGACGCCGTCCCATCGATGACTTGGCCCAGACGAAACCCTAATGACGGCGACCTGACGGCGTCCCATGCAAAAGGTGTCGTCATCGCGATTGTAAATCTATATATAGAATTCGATTTTTCTGTATTTTAAGGGGTAGATTTTTGGAAAGCAAACCCTAACTCGGCTTGTAGTCCACCGACTTGGACAGTATTCTAGGGTCCCATACCCTATTTTACACATCAAGATAAGTTTGTTAATCCAGTTTATCATTATGTCTACCCCATATTCGATTGATTGTGTGTATGTTTGCTTGTCTATCATGTCTAGCTAAATTACTTGTGTGTTTGCTTAGATCTATGAAACCTAGTTATTGATTGTTGTTAGGTTGTTTCTTGTCTTAATTGAAATTGGCTTAGGGGTGCAACTAGGCTATCGTTGTGTTTAATGCTTGAGTATGCTTAATGATGATATGGCGCATGGATGAAATAGCTTAGGCTTGTCGATTCCGTGATTCATATACGAGAGATAACCTCAAAGAACTAGAGAATACGCATGCCCTACGACTCTTAGGAATACAACACGTTAAGATAAAAGACGTGGCTACTCAACCAACCAATAAAAGATATCTAGGGAGTAATAGCATCTTAGTGAACACATCTTTAATCATCATACGAGCACACCTCAATTAGACATAGCTATCCATAGTAATTAGAACTAGATAATTAGTTAAAGTAGAGTAATCGGTAGAAGTACCACCCCCCGACCAATTGCCTCGAGATATTTATCTTAGCTTTCTAAAAAACCATAAAAAAATAACCTCAACCCCACATTCTCTTCATATATTTCTTACTAGCATTCCTATTCCCTTAGAGAATGATATCAATCCTCGAGGCTTACCCCATACTACACTACAACGATTAGGTTCACTGCCTAGGAGGTTGAAAAACTTGCACGAAGAAAAGGAAGTTTCTTGACTCAACGCCTTCCGCGCATCAAGTTTTTGGCGTTGTTGCTGGGGAAAAGAATAGCTAGTTAGATCTCTCTCTCGTTTAGGTTCCCTTGCTTGATTCCTATCAAGTAAGATTTTTTTCTCATTTTCATTAGCTTCCTTGTAGTCTATCCCCCTTCTTTGTGTTTTTGTTCGTAACCTTATCACTTTTCATCATGGAAGGCGATAACCCACCACCAAATCAACCACTTCAACTCAACCCGCCACCAATTGACCTGCCAAGAGGCCGTACTCTTGGTGAATACTCTAGACCGAGCCATCAAGGCTATAGGAACACCATTGAGCTCCCCGTTCAAGCATAAATTACTGCCCTGCGATCCGAAACCATCCGGTTGGTGCAAAACGGATGTGCATTCCATGGACTTCGTTCCGAAGATCCTAATCAGCATCTCAAGGATTTTCTAAAAATCGTTGACTCTATCGACCTCGATTCTACCACACGGGAGACCACGCGCTTGCGTCTCTTCCAATTCTCTCTACGGGACCAAGCTAGTAATTGGCTTGAGCGACTTCCCGCCGGATCTATCTCAAGTTGGGATGATATCACCACTCGTTTCCTCGCCCAATTTTCCCACCGGGGAGAACTACCAAACTAAGGAACGACATCTTGATGTTCCAACAACGTGAAGGCGAAACTCTCTACGAGTCGTGGACTCGATTCAAGGACTTACTCCAAAAAGTCCCTCATCACGGCATCGATCTTTGGCTTCAAGTCCAAATATTTTACGATCATGTCAACCTCTCAACTAGGCAAACCATCGACCAAACGGCCGATGGAAAACTTAGTGAACTTACCGCGGAAGAATCGTGGGGTACAATAGAGGACCTTGCCCTCTATGACAACGAATGTTGGAATGACCCCCGTGAGTTGCCCAAAACCGTCAAGGCAATCTCCTTGCCTTCCATTGACTCACAACCTTCCAATCGTAGGATGCTCGAACTTGAAGACCAAGTCAAATTTCTAATGAGCTCCTACGAGAATCCTAAGCCTTCACACCAAGTGAACAAAATCACTGTACCTTGTGAATTATGTAGTGGTCCCCGCGATACTCATGATTGCACGAGACTCCCCGAACAAGCTTTTACGGACTACGCCTCCACGCGTACTGACGGAGCGGGAGAGAAGTGGCACACTTTTAAGCCCGAGCCAAATAATTTAGGAAATTCCTACAACCCCTCATGGAGAAATCACCCTAACCTTAGGTGGAGCCAAACCACACCTCCTACAACAACCCTCCAAACACCGGAACTTCCACTAATCTTGAGGGAATGGTGACTAAGTTCTTGTCATCTCAAGAAGCTCGATTAACTAAGCTTGAACCCGATTTCAAGCAACGACAAAGCAAGAAGAATACCAAGCTCGACACCCTCTTAAAAGCCTTCAATGACCGGGATATTGGAGCACTCCCAAGTGACACTATTGATGCGCGTACAAGGCGCGTTCGGGGTCAAAGCAACTTCCTTTTCGTCGAGCAAGTTTTTCAACACCCTAGGCAGTGAACCTAATCGTTGTAGTGTAGTATTGGGTAAGCCTCAGGTATTGATATTGTTCTCTAGGGGAATAGGAATGCTAGTAAGTAGTGTAGTATGCTAAGGTTGAGGTTGAGGAAGATTCTTTTTTTATCTTTTTATATTTTTTTAGAAAGCTAAGGGTAAAATCTCGGGGCTTGGATTTGGGGGGGGGGTACTTCTACCGATTACTCTACTATTCTAATTTTCTAATACTACGGGTAGTCTATGTCTTTTTGATGTGTGCTCGTATGATGGTTAAAAATGTGTCTATCTAGATACTATTACTCCCTAATTATCTTTTATTGGTGGTTGAATTGTCACGTCCTTATTCTTAACGCGTTGTGTTTTATAAGGTCTTAGGGTGTGCCTTTTTCCCTAACTCTTTGAGACTACCTTAAGGTTATTGTCTATGAAATCCTCTAGATTAATCATAAACTAACTTTAAAGTTATCTTTGGATGTTTAGACTACAAAATCCGCTAACACTACAAGAAAACAGGGCTTTACCCACATAAATTACCCACGAACATTAATACGTGAGTATTTTCCCTCATATTACCCATTAGTTACTCACGACTAGCGAAACTAAAGTCTAGAATAAATTTCCCTCGATGTTCCCATAGTTTTACCCATAGATTTACCCACTAAATAATATATCGTGTGTAGTTTGTGGCTAAATGATTCCCACAAAATATTTCCCACATATTACACACAATTTAATTATCACGGGTAAAATCATGGCTAATTTTGTGGGTAAATTTTTTGCCCCAGACTACACACATCTTTTGTATTCGTTGGTAATATTTGTGGGTGGTTTATGGGTAACATTTATACTTTTAGTTTTTCACAGCACCCTTTCCCATTTAACATCTCGAGTGTACTATACGTGGCTAAATTTGCATTACCCATTTATTAGACCCAGCCTTTGTGCTCGTGAGTAATTTGGTATGTGTAATTTGTGGGTAAAAATATGCCCATGATTACGGCGATGGTTAACTTTTGTGCCTAAATTATTTTGCTCATTTTTACGTGGGTAAACGATATGCTTGATTTTCGCAATTACTACATGGGCACCCTATTTTATCATTGTTGGCAAGCACATATTCAACAAATGCTACAACCCCATCAATGAATTCGCGATTAATGCATCTACGTCCCTGTGAAAACCTCTTATACATCCATTATCGACCAGTTCTCATTTTATACTCAAGTTGTAGTAGATGTCAAACCAAATGAACAACCTTAAAAAAGATAATAATAATAAAAAAAAATAGAAACAAAATACATAAATATACAATAAATTAAACCTGAACCAAACATCTTCAATTGAAACACATTGAACAATTGTTAAGTTATAAATAGTTTTGGAAAGCCAGTATGATGAGAAGACGACAAGCATTGTTCATTATACAACAACAACGAAAATAATTTATGAAACAATGTAAAAAATAAACCTTGAATGAGATCATTTAGGATGGCGAATAGTCCAAGGTTCAATGGATCGAAGATTACGGCTCGGCAGAGTTTGATTGGAGCAATATATAAAACAAATGAAACTTAGATTAGTTGGTCATTTGCATTCTTTCATACGGAGTATATCTTTATTAAACTAGGAATAAGATCATTATTTAATATAAAAATTATAAAAAGGGTTTAATAAAATATTGATGATCTAAAGTGTGACCAGGACCAACTAATTGTAGTATGAAAGTAAGGGTGTTAAAAAAGCCGACTCGACTTAAGCCGGACTTAGACTCGAATTCAATCAAGCTTATTCAAGTCGAGTTATACGGGTTAGTTTTTAATTTGTGTTATTTTGATCAACCCGAATACTAAATTGGGTCGAATGTTGGGTTGAAAATATTTGACTAACTCGGTTTGGATTTACCCGAGTAAATTTTTTTTTTTTAAGTTCTAATATATTTTTTATGAATTATATAATGTACACTTATTGAATTACGTAACTTTTTCATTCATTTTATTCATATTTGTGTTGACCTTAACCCGAATATCCGATCCTATCGGACCCGACCTAAATAGCTAGACCCGAACCCGACTAACCCAAGTTCTTAATAGGGTCGGATTTGAGTATGTTTTTTAGCCTCAATCCTAAGTTTGACCCGACCCGAATTGACTCAAACCCGACTGATCTGACACGACTAACACCCCTATTGAAGCTATATTTTTTTGTTGAACGAAATATGCATGCTAAGTATCTATTTTAGTTAATATATATTCTAGTAATTTCTAACTCGTATTTTCATATTGATATATTTAGAAGAATGTTCGCGCAAAGCGACTGTGTATAAAGACAAATAATTATACTTATATTTTAGTGTGACATTTGATGCAACACTTACGAGTTAAAGTTGAACAGAAAAAAAGTTTATGAGTTATAAATGAAAATTGCTAAAAGTTTGAGAATTAAATAATATTTAAATTATTAATTTTGTGGTTGATATTGTTAACATTTTTAATCAAGGGTATTTAAAACTTGTTATTAGTGTAATTAAACGGGATAATTTAGACAAAACACTTTACTCAATTTTATTTTTTCAAAACTAAATATACACTCTTTATAAATAGTAGAGGTAACCTTGTGCAAATATGATGTTTCTTACATACTTTGTAAAAGTAATACTCATATTAAAGATCTTAAATGGCTAATTGTTACCCATTTAGTACGATTCGGTTTTGGGTAGTGAAATGAACTACCCACCCCCAGTGATGAATAGTTATAAATTTCTAATTGACTTAAGCTAACCACCTCGTAAACATTGTTGCCGTCAAGGTGTCATGGTGGTTCGACACCCTAAATTCTTCACAAGTGGTTTGAGGTTCAAACCCTCTACTTAAAGCTAATCGCTGTTCTTGACCATTTATGATATTTTCCTTTGTCCATACCCTAATATGTGTATTTAGTCTAGTTTGAATCTTAGACCATTTGTGAAGAATTAGGGTGCCTAACCACCATGGCACCTTGACAACGCTTGTATTTACGGACGTTCAGCTTCAGCTTAGCTAGAGATTTTAAACTATTCATCACGAGTGGTGGGTAGTTCATTTCACAACCCAAAATTGAACCGTAATAAATGGATAATAGCAGGTGCTCAAAATGAGCGATTACCCCCATGGTTTGGTGAATCTTTTCATTTAAGACCTATAATCGAGTGGAACCGGGTAAATAATAACATGATTTAGAACGTAAATATCAATGTACTTAAATAAAATAACACTTGAAAAGATAAGCTCATAGTATAGTTGCTTTGTCACAATAATTACATTTAAATCATCATGTATAACAAAATAACCTAAGATATATACTCGATATTTATCGGTTACTACCAAAATAACCGAATGTCATACACAGACTTAAGTGAATTTTTACATTACGTAAGTAAAAGGCCGTTATACTATCAAAATATTATAATAATATAATCAATAGTAGTAAAACTTAATGAATATTTTAACTAAAGTAAACATTTATATTATCCCGCGGCCAAGGTAATCATGAATATTTGAAAATAAAAATTAAAACCGAAGCATGATAAGACGATTTTCTCATTTTAATTTTTTTGTTTCGGTTTCGCCGCTTTTTTAATATTCAAATAAATTTGAAAATAAGCATGTAACCAACTCTAGTTTGTGGGTCCGCTTTACGCTTAATATTTGTCTAGTTTTAATCAACATAGATTTTTAAATAAGCATGTAACTAACTCTAAAATCCCCATTCGAATAAATCACATTGTTTATATATATATAAAATACACATAACGAATGTGAAACTATAAAATATGTATTCATAAACCCACTTGTGTGATTTTTCTAGTTATCTTATGGTGACTCATTCTTATCTCATCCAGGGGCCATTTTATGTTTCATCTCCAAAAGACCTTTGTGCATATTTAAGCGGTAAACTAAAGTGTTAGGCGGGAATCTGAAAGGCGGGAATCAAATTCAAGATAATAACAAATGCATAAAAGGTGGGTTGCAGTTAATAAACAAATCTCGGTACATCTTAATTATAATTATCGGGGCCTCATTTCAATAAGAGATACAAGAGAATCATCATAGAAACATCAAAGATACCAACTATTAACAAGGTAACTATCAAATCTAGTTTCTAAATTAGCATATAGTTTTGATAGATTAGAGATTTCAATCTGTTATTAATTCCTTGCTAATGCCATTTTTTCAATTTTGTTGGTGGTGTTTTGCTCCTTATTGTTGTTTCTTAGAAGTTCTAAAACATTATTTTCTATTCAAAAAGGTACCTTAATGGAATAAGCGTCTGGTTTTGTTTTGTTTAGTTTGCGGTTTTTTTTGTTTATTAATGGCTCAACGTGAGCCGTAGAGTATACTTTTCACAATTGTTGGTATATATGGAAGAGGATTGCAAAGATTATAACAACTGAAGATAGTATGTTATTATATTATATGTTTGTCTTGGGGTTGATTCATGATATACACTAAAAATTATGGGTCGATAAAGATTAAGTATTGACAAGAATGAGTTCACATAAGTGAATGGTATATTGTGTCGCATATATTACTGTTGTTACTAATTCAGACTAGTATGATGGCCTCGTTGTTTGGTAAATTCTTAATATGCACTTTTGTATAGTATCTCATCAATGTCCTTGTACATGAAATTTGTGTAGCTGTAGATATGCCGAGAGGAAGGGGAGGGATCACAATAAAAGGACTTCTCTCATGTGCTCGTCCTAGAACAGCAGATGTGATTCTTAATGATTTAACTTTCAATGATGATATGCCAAGAGGAAGAGGAGGGATCACAAGAAGAGGAGGTTTCTTGTATGCGCGTGAAGGAACAAAGGACGAGACTCCTAATGATTCAACTTTGAATAATGATTGAACTCCAAATGTTGGTGGCAATGAACCATCACGTGAAAACGTGACTGTGACAAATTGGCTCGATCAATCCATTGAAAGACAACAGAATTCGCCACTCACGAAGTGAGAAACAACTCGTTGTGAATGGGTTGTAAGTATAAGGGTTGATTCTTTGAATAATTAGTTGCACATTTTCATGTTATTATATTAATGTTATCATCGTTATATTATAGTAGCCTTGAAAATTCAAGTCAATGCTCACGAGTAATAACAAAGATCTTCAAAGAAAGAATCGATGATGGAGCCTTCACTTGGAGAAAGGTGCAGCAAGACACAAAAAATTTCTATTTTGAAGAATTTAAGGTATAACATCTTATATTTATTAAGTTATCTGAGTATATACATATATCACATATGTGGTTATTAATGATTTGGATTAATGTAGAAACATTATGTATGGGAGCCTGCAACTGAAACATAAGTGGGGACAGCATGGGAATCAAAAGCTTCTGAACGTTATACAGACTTCTTAAGAGACATTAGGCGTAAAATGCTAAAACCAATATTTATAAATGAAGATACATGGGCGGGTTTTGTAGCTTACAGGGATACACCCACATACAAGGATAAACGAGAAACAAATTCACAAAATCGTCTGACGGGTGATGGTCCATCTACTCATACTGGAGGTCTCCATATCGTATCGTGAATATGCGAATTAAACTTGTAAGTTTAAGAAACTTAGTTGGAGTTTTTGGTAAAGGGTTTTACCCCGGTAAATATATAACCAAAAAAATGTTAAGTACAAATGGAATGTGGCAGAAGTACCACATTAACCTCAAGCTAAATCTTGATAGCTAGTGTTTATGACATGCCATAAACACAATAAACCTAGCTATACATTACATCATCTAACCAGGCATAAAACAAGCAAAACTTGTAACAATCGAGCATCCCGCAACCACCATACGCACGAAGGGAGCAAGGCGACCCAGGAAGTTTGCCTCCTTAAATATATTATTGTTTGTTTAAGTAAATCTATTTCAACATCTTTTGTTAGTTTCTGACTTTTTCATTTTTGTATGCAGGAAACCACACTAAAGCGTCTACCTAATCCTTTTGAACTATTTGTGTACACTCATACAAAAAATCATGACGAAAAAACCTTTATCGATAAGAAGGCAAAAACAATCAATGTAAGTTTTGATCTAAAAAGTAAACAGCATTTACATTTAGTATATAATCACTCATTTTCACATCTACTATATAATAATAAGATATTGTGTTGCGATTGAGGGAAGCACGTGAGGCAAATCCTGCATCTACAGAAGGCGAGTCATCCTAGTTGGTGAATGAATAAGCAATTTATTATGAGGCGGTCGGAGGCGTAAAGAAAAGAAATGTATATGGTCTTGGCTCACAAGCATTTCCTTATTATCCAAATCCCGCCAATAGCACTTCAAGAGCTTATATGCCACATGAACCTTTGGAGAACAAGTACTTGGCAGTGGAGAGAAAGTTGACTCGCAAGATCGCTAAACAACAACAAATTCTTGAGTTCTTGTGTAATCATCTTGATATTCCTGTTCCAAGAGAGCAATCAAGCAGGTACTGTGGGGTTAACTCAAAACCCAAACACTGGCAACTCCAGGGAACATGAAATCTAGCAAGATGATCATCACTGGCTTGACAAGACATCAAGAAAGATGAATAAATTTATTTTCAGCTTGTCTGGTATTTTAGGTTCATGCCTATTTTAGTTTTGATATCTTAGGGCTTTTGATTTAGTTTTTTGGTTTCTTACATGTTGGATATTTTAGGTTTATGTTAAGTTTAATAAAGTTGGTTTATGTTTGTTATGTTATCAGAATTCAGAAATATGAGGTTCACAATTTATATTTTACTAGTACATGTGTTAGAAAATTTGTGACAGTTTCAAATATACAAATATTTCGTATAAATTTCATCCAAATTGTCTAGTGACAAATTCCCACAAGTTTTTACCATTATTTTTTGTGGTTAATATTATCTACCGATTATTGTGGGTAAATTTGTAATAATACCCTTGGCTTTTACACATGCTTATAGATCTGTGGTTAAGTGTGCCCATGATTTGACATGGGCAAAACGGAAATGTTTACCATCGTATTTACACATGACTATATCATGAGTTATGTGTACCTATGAATTACCCTCAAAACTTTTTGTGAGTATTTTTGTGGTGATGTAAAAATCCCATGAACCATTTTACCACCAATTTAATGAACACACCCCGAACAATGTACTTGCTAAATATACCCACAGATTACCCACACGACGATTGTGAGTATTTTTGTGATAACTTAGAAAATCCCATGCATCATTTACCCACGGATTGAATGAAAATTCCCACACACAATGTCGTGGTTAACATTACCCACATATCAAAAAAATCGTGGCTAGTGATTTACCCTCGAAGGTTTTCCCCATTTAATTAGATTCATGGATAATTCGTGGGTATTCATCAATTACCCATGAATTTGGCCCTTTTACCCACAAAATTCGTCCGTGGGTATTTACGTGAATTTTTGTAGTGTAAGTGATTCATAAACTAAGGTTCACAAAGATTACTCAAGCATTTAAACACAACGATGGCATAATTGCACTCCTAAGCCAATTACAATTAAGATAAGAGACAACCAATAATAATTAATAACTAGGTTTCCTAGATCTAAACAAACACATAAGAAATTTAGCAGAACATGTTAAACACGTAAGCATACACACATTCAATGGAAGACATATTGAAATCCATGAAAATAGGGTTTGAGAACCCTAAGATACTATCCAAGTCGGACTACAAACGTTTAGGATTTTTACTCCACAAGTATACCTCCTAAAATTCTGAAATTTCGATTCCTATATATAATTTTACACTTGCGATGGCGTCGCCTTATAGGTGGGACGCCGTCACCGTCAGATCGCCGTCATTAGGGTTTTCGTCTTGGCCAAGTAATCATTGGGACGGTGTCGAGTTTTAGTTGTGACATCGTCGGGCTTCAGTAGGGACGTCGTCTCATTCTGGATCTAGGTCGTCTGAGATGAAAAGTCTTTGTGACGCCCTTCCTCTTCAAAGCCTGATGCCGTCACGTGTATTTTAGTAAAAAGTATACTGAGCCATCAGAGATTTTAATTCGTATAAAGGTAAGGCGTCGCCCTTTAATTAGGACGCCGCCAGCTTCAATTCCAGCAGATTGAGTGTCTTCGATCTTGAATTAGCCATTTTCTTCATATATTCACTCCTTTTTGTCCAAATATGCATCATTCCAGCATTTTGCTTCCAAGAGACCTAAAAAGTGAAAATGAACAAAATAGCAGTAACGGATATAAAAGTGGACGATTAAGGGCTTAAATGACCCCTTAAAAGTGTACGTTTTAAATCCTTATCAAATATCCCTATACTTGGTATTTGCTTGTCCTCAAGCAAATGTGCTTTTGGCCAATCAATTTATAAGTTAGGGGGCATGAAGCATTGGTTAACATAATTCACAACAAGTAAAAGCACCGCAATAGTCATAACAAGCACGGAAATTATATACTAGCACCTCACAAGGGGTGTTTGGATTCTCTCATCTCTCGGGTGTATATGAAATATAGTAAATGGAAATGGAAGATAAACACTCATTACCTGGTCATAGTACATAGATTACCATAAGCTTGAGACTAGATCAAACCTCCGCCGCTTTGGCGTAAGCACCTAGGAACAACTATCTAAGAGGTCTTTTAAAGGGTTGTAATGTTAGGCTTACGGTAGGGAAACAAAGGGTTTGGTTCGATAGGCGATTTAGTGGTGGCAAGTCAAAATCTTATGTTACAAGCATGAAAATGTAACATATTGGATTTGATTATAACCACAAGTAGGCGTATAATATGGTTTTAGAGAGAGAAAGTTAAAGGTTGGGAACTTTATTAAGAGAAAGAAAAATCTTATTATGAGCTCCAACTCTCTACCTTGGGAGGTAGAGAGTATTTATAGTCCTTACATAAAACGCCACCTACGGGCTGTGGATCAAGCATACAGTGGGTAAAGACCCCCCGTCCTCCACGGTGTTACAAAACAAAATACTACTTAACACTAAATAATCTACGCTCACGAAGCTTTCTAACGATTACATATACTTGAGGTGACCGACTCTTTAATAACTGGATTTACTAAATCCCAACAATCTCCCCCTAAGGGAGGTCACCTCAAGATCACCTCAAAATTACATTGAATACAAACAGATATTACATTTTAAATGGTTCTTGCATTCTTGATGTAGTTCTTTGCTCAG
This sequence comes from Chrysanthemum makinoi, assembly GCA_910596185.1. Lineage (NCBI taxonomy): Eukaryota > Viridiplantae > Streptophyta > Magnoliopsida > Asterales > Asteraceae > Chrysanthemum > Chrysanthemum makinoi. The sequence goes on along the minus strand of OU343225.1, from coordinate 244,882,550 downwards.
AAGCTCGTAGTCATTGATTCTTCATAATTGCATGATTGGTTAAACCAAGTGGAGGTCTTTTACTGATCCATGTGATAATGAGTTTTGAGCCAGCTTTGAGATCATCAACTATCATAAATCTCTGACTCATCCTTTGTGGTGTTGATATGATGTGATGTTGTGACTTTTGGACCGACATGCTAACATTCTGGATCATGGTTTCTTCTAATCAGAGTAGCGGAAGCTTTCGTTGATTCATGATATTAGCAGCAGCGTAGCAGAAGCATGGAGTGAAAATATCAGAGTCATTGATGTACATAATCATGATTTTTTTGGATATGAATGTGTTGTGTGAGCATGCGGCTACGCGGATTGACCGCTTCATTCGATCACCGCAAACGCGTCGGGCGCACTCGCATACAACAATTAGCAATAAAGCGCACGAAAGTGTCTTTGATCACTTTCGTTGAATTGAGGTAAACGGCCCATGGTTCCCCTCGCTGATCGCATAACCATCGCCGCGGATCGTGTAAAATTCAAGAATTTCCTGAGTGGTTTCAACGCTCTAGCCGTTCTCAAACCGAACGTCTCAAAGAAGACAACACGGAGTGAGTGAACCAGCGAATTGAGATTCACCGATTGATAAAAAGAGATTTGAAGAACAATCGTGTATCACTCAATAGAAATTGTTTTGCAATACAACGACGGTTTTAATGAAAATCAATTATCAATCATAAACACCTTTTATTTTGAAATATTAGTACACAGTCGATGTGCTAAAGAAAAGAGTTTTTTAAGGACAATGACCGGTTTTTCAAAGGTATCCGTCAATCCATAACCTGAACCAGGATTGATTCAAAAGATTAAATCGCCCAATTGTTTCTGTTCAGTTGTCACATGGTTGATCTATTGAATAGATCTCACATGCCACCCACCGGGAGCTTGTTTGATGTTGGCTCCAGAAGGCTTTTCATCTTCATTGTGAATATATTTGCATATCACTCAGATGTTCTGGCAATACCACAAGGATAATGCGTAGGACTCATAAGATATAATCTCTCTTTCCACATTGTGTGAAATAGAGAGTCTTCATTGAAAGTGTCCTAATGAAATTTATAGATGATCTCGTAGCTCTAGACTCAAATGTGCATATTTGGTTCCTATGCCGGAGACTAGGGAGAGGGTCTCCTTCTTCAATATCAACAATCTCTAAGAGAAAGTCGATAGATAATGTTGGTTCCCCGTGAGAATGAAACAAGTCCTTTTAAGAGGAACTTGAGTAGCATGGGAAGTTGTAGTGCAGCAGCGTCCACCGGGTCCATGACGCCTTGTCTTCAATACCAGTGTTACCTTAGTAATCACCAGTAGCATATGAATTGAACCCGATATCTGCCCTAAGGTTGAATTATAGGAGGGCTATTTCTTTTCACCCTTTTCACATTTAATTCTTTTTCATTCTTCAACCCCTTCAGTGCTTACCGAGACTTCATAACTAGAACCTTGTTGGGTTTATTTTAGTACTAGCTCTGTCTCACCAAGACTCTTCCCATATCTCACTTTTCTCCTTTTTTCATCATACCTAAGGACACTACACTATCTAGTGGATTGTCCCTGGGTAGATCCCTCCGGTTCTAGCGGATCATGGGAACAAATACCTAACCTTATCGTCCTTATATCACCATACATAAAGTAAAGTTGGTCGGTCTATTTGGTATTGTTCATCTGCCATTGGAACCAATTGAAAACCATTTGAAAATCTATCCAGATACTTGTGATATATTATCAAAGCATTTTGTACCTGAATTGTTTTTGATATTTTTAGAATAAGAGCTCCCCCTCAACATGTGCATCAAGCATCATTTTGTAATAGAAATAATTTTCATCTTAGAGGGGTTGACTTGCATCTAAGAGTAGTTATATAAAGAATGTGGTTTTCAAAATAGTTGCTCCCCCTCAATATGTGCATAGATATTTGAAGATGTTTTGCACATATTAGGAAAAGACTGCACATTAAAATAAATTGATCACGCTTTCAACTCTTGTGGTTTAAGATAGATGCTCCCCCTCAACATGTGCATGGAAAATTTGAAATCCTTTGGCACATGTGGGAAGGAGAGCTTGTACATCCTTATAAAACCATTTACCTAATTATCGCTTAAATAATTTAAATCACAAATTTCCCCGATCACAATTATCAAATCATTTGAGATTTGTGATCTCTGTAGATTTAAATTGATTTTGAAAGCTTTTACGGAGAATTATGACTTGAATATGAAAACGTTTTAACTGATAAGGATCGGATTTTGAGACTTTAAACTCCATTGATTAAACATGCATGATTATCTTTTGAAAAACAATTGTATGACAAATAACCTTATGATTTAATTGAAATAATTCTCCCCCTCAATCAATGACATAAGTTGTTGATTGAGAGATAGATATTTTGACAAACGTTAAGTCAAAATGATTTTCAAAAATAGAGTTTGAGTTATTTAACAAAGCAATTAGTTTTCATTAGATGGTAAGTAATTATTTTAAAGAATCAGAGCATGAGATTTGAAAACCAAGATAAAGCATGGCTCTATTCTTTCATTGAAGAGCGGGTTATCGAAATGACAATAAACCATAGTTTCACTTTCTCTCAATTTTTTTTTAAACATTCGAACAATATCTAAAGTCCCGTGTCATTCTTTGAATGACAACACAAAGACCGTAGATATTTTCTAATAGAGAAAATCATGACAAAATGACAATATTTTTTGAAAATTTTCAAGATTTTTTCAGATTTTAATGGATTTTTTGAAAGTTTTATATTTTTCTCTTTGCTTTTTGTTGGTTTTATAATTTTGTATTTTGGTTTTTGAATAACTATATACAAAGATATGGATGAAGAAAGACCTTTTACTCCTCTACTTCCTCTTGAAGACGTTTAAGTGTTTCCGGTTGAAGACTCTTTAGACCAAGTCGTTGGAGGATAAACTCAAAACGTTCTCTAGGAAGAGCTTTGGTGAAGATGTCTCGCTAACCGGTATTGGCCTTCACAAAAATAAAGTTCCACCACACCGCTTTCAACTTGCTCCCTGATGAAATGATGTCGAATGTCGATGTGCTTTGCTCTTGAGTGTTGTAAGTTGTTGCATGAGAGAGCAATAGCACTTTTATTATCACAACACAGAGGGATTTTGTTGAATTCAAAGCCATAGTCAGATAATTGGGATCTCATCTAAAGGATTTAAGCACAACAAGATGACATGGCTATGTATTCAACCTCAGAGGAAATAGAAGTACTCATTTGCTTCTTTGACGACCAGCTCACAAGCTTATCACCCAAAAATCGAAAGCACCTCTAGACGCATTTCGACGCGGTATCTTGACATCCCGCATAATCAAGATCCTGATAGGTCATAGTGACATACCGGTGTCCTTCGGGTACCAAAGTCCCATATTGATGGTTCCTTAGAGATACCGAAAGACTCGCTTTAACCGCCTAAGGTGCTTTTTGGTAGGCTTAGCCTCGACATCTAGCACACATGCACACAAATGTAACGTATGTCCGACTCATCGGGTCTGAGGTACATCAGTGGATCCAATCATACTACGATATTTCGTTTGGTCTACCATGATCCGAGTGGTCCTCATCCGCTTTAGTACGCTCTATCATGGGAGTGTCAACAGGGTCACTAGAATCAAATCCAAATTTCTTTTAAAATCTCATTTGCATATTTAGATTGATTTATAAAAATGCCTCCGGACTTTGTGAAATTTGTAATCCCAAGAAAAATGACATTTGTCCCATCATTGACATTTGAAATTTGGAACCCATTTCATTTGAAAACGATCACATTCATTGGGGTCGGTCGAGGCAAAAATAATATCATCAACATATATTTGAACGCGAATTAAATGTTTGCCCGACTTTCTCGTGAACAATGTCGGATCAATCGCTCCTTTGTCAATCCAGATAGAAGAAACTTTGATAGCGTATCATATCATGCCCTTGGAGCTTGCTTTAAACCGTAAAGAGCCTTCTTCAAACGATAGACGGAGTAGGATGCTCGATTCACAAAGCCTTCGTGTTAGCCGACGATAACTTCTTTTCGATCTCCGCTAAGAAAAGCCGCCTTTACATCCATCCGATAGACTACCATGTTCTTACTTGCAAGATTAGCCAAAAAGATTCGATTGCCTCAATGCGAGCAACCGAGCAAATGATTCTTCAAAGTCAATACCATCTTCTTGACGGTATCCTTTTGCAACCAATCGAGCCTTGTTCTTTAAAACATCACCATGCTCATCAAGTTTCACTTTGAAGATCCACTTTATAGTAATGATCATAGCACAAGTCAGAGCGGTACTAATTCCCATACATCTAGTCGATCAAACACATGAATTTCTTCTTGCATGGCATTGAACCAGCTGTCTTCATTCATAGCGCTTTGACGCCTTTTGGTTCGATCTTATAGAGTATGGAGTTGAAGAAGCACCATAAGGCATCGGGTTGCAAGTTGTCGACGTGGATACCGAACGAGAAGGGTTTCCAATTATGTTGTCCAATGGGTGATCATGTGTCCATTTTCTATGGTGTTCATGTGGTTGTTTTGAGGAACCGGTAGTAGAGTCGATTTCTCCCGATGAAGATGGTTGATGATGATTCAGAGCAAATATGTTTTCAAAAGGTTCATCTTCCGAGTAGCAAAAGGATTTTCATCATCCGTAATAAAAAGAACATTTTCATTGTGTACACTTGATGATTGAGGCATTGATGATGATACCGAAAGTGATCGCCAGAGGCGCTTGACTTAGTGACATGGAAACCGAAGGTTAACTTCATTGTGAGATAGAGCCTCTGTTGATGGAATTGACAGATCATTAGCCCTTGGCTCATAGTGTTCATCAAACATAGGATCAAATAATTTCTTCAAATCATCTTCTGAAAGAGGTACATAATGAGTTACTGGTGAAGGATTTGAAACTAGAGTAGAACTGATAGGATTACTTGTTGAAAGTTGAGATGCGGGTCCAGTACTGGTTTGTCCTAGAGCCATTTGACCGGTCAGCTCATCGAACGTAACGTGAAATGTTTCCATGATATTTCGGGTTCTCTTGTTGTAGATTCGGTAACCCTTCTTGTTTGGTGCATAACCAACAAAAATTCCAATATCTGCCTTTGCTCTTAATTTACCTAAATCTTGACCTTCATTCGTTGGTTAGCACAAAGCACCAAACACACGAAGGTATGAGAGATCAAGTTTTCGTTTATGAACAAGTTCATATGGAGTTTTTCCATGAGAGGTATGAATAAGGGAACGTTTTTGGGTATAGCAAGCAAGGGCAATGGCTTCACCCATAGAAACATTGGAACCTTTGAATAAATTAGCATTGTTCTTGTGGCTTCCACAAGAGTTCGATTTCGCCTTTCAACTACACCGTTCTGTTGAGGAGTTCGTGGAACACTTCTTTGATGACCGATTCCAACACTTTCATAAAACTGAATTAAGTCTTTGTTAACAAACTCGTAGCCATTGTTCCGCTCGAACTATTCTAACAGATTGTTGAGTCGAACTTGTAGTGTTGATAAGTTTGATGATGACATCTGGAGTCTCATCCTTTGTCCTCAAGAACTTTACCCAAGTAAATCGAGAGTAGTCATCAACAACGACTAAAATGTATTTCTTCCCATTTATTGTTTGTACTCTCATTGGTTCGCACAAATCCATATGAAGGGTATGAAGGACTTCCATTCGAAGTTTGTGGGTTTTGGTTTATGGGCATATTTCGTGCTTTTTCCCAATTGGCATGTCGAACAAAGTGATCTTTTCATACTTTAATCTGGGTAATCCTCTTACTAAGTCCTTTCCGGAAAGATTGTTTATGGTACCAAAGTTCAAGTGATTGAGACGACGGTGCCATAGCCATGACTTAGTTTTGGAAGCCTTGACAAAGAAGCGATGGGTGAAGATTTCATCATATCTTCGATAGAGATGGTGTATAGGTTTGAACCACGAGTTCCTCTTAATAGTTCCACACCGTTGAGTTCTCTAACGAAACAAGTATGTTTTCTAAATGTCACTTCTAGATCAGAATCACATAATTGACCAACATAAAACAAGTTATGACAAAGACCTTCAACATAATATACCCTGGAGATTACACTTTTGCCAACTACATAATCACCATAACCCATAATTGCTCCAAAATGATTGTTCCCGAATCTAATGTACCCGATGAATTTACTCACGGTTCATGAGCCGCCGTCTCAAGTCATATGCTTGGAACACCGAGTCCAAGTACCACGTAACAATTTGAACGATCCAAGCTTGGAAATACGTAAAAGAATGGATAATCGATAATTGGGATCCCCATGCAAGAATGGGTTCCACTTGGTTAGTAACAAAGGATTTGAACACCCACATCAGAGGTAGAAACAATGGACTCATTAGAAATAGATGCAAAGACTAGTGTCCGTATTTGACCTTGATATGTGCTTAAATACATATCTTTTGTTTATCAAAACTGACCCAAAATAACCAAGAAAGAGCCGTTAATGCTTAATATTTTCTTGTTTCTTGAGTTTTTGCTTGTGCAGGTACGGATATGTTAGGAATTAGAAATTCCCGGTATTAAAGAGTCGGTCACCTCAAGTATATGTAATCGTTAGAATGCTCGTAGTCATAGTTATATTTAGTTAAGTAGTATTTTGATAAGTAACACCGTGGAGGACGGACGGGTCTTTACCCACTGTATGCCTGATCCACAGCCCGTTATGTGGCATTTTATGTAAGACTATAAATACTCTCTACCTCCCAAGGTAGAGAGTTGGAGCTCATAATAATATCTTTCACTTTCTCTCACTAAGTTCCCTAAACCTCTAACTTTCTCTCTCTAAGAATTCCACTTATATGCCTTACTTTGTGTTAATGGTTTGATGTGTTTGTGAAATCCAATATCCAACAATTGGTATCAAGAGCCATGGTTAGATCATATCTTACACATCTTTGGATTTCTAGTGGTTTTTAGGTGGTTTTGAGTTTGAAAAAGTTTAGTGGTTTGTGCATCATTTGGTTGATTTCTAGTGTTAAAGTTTGGATTTTGTTAGTACTTTTATGTTTAGAATCATCACAAGTGTTTAGGTTTTGATTTGGTAAGCTTGAATCATCTTGGTTGGGTTGTTTTGGATTGAAAAGTGATGTTTATGTGGTTTTCTTGCTAGCGACTTGACATTCGGACTTCATTCTTCGTAGCGACTTACTTTGCAATTTGTAGCGAAGTTACAGCTTTGGAGCTAGCGACTTAGATCTAGCGACACAAGTACAAGTAGTGGACTCTCCACTACGGTAGCGACTTGGTGGTAGCGACTTGGTCTCAGAGTAGCTGCTCTTTAGCGACTTGTATCTTTAGCGACTTGAGTAGCTTAATTGTCAGCCAAAATTTTGCTAGCGCTTAATTTAAAGCTTAGCGAGTTACTACTTAGCTTAACTTGCAATTGTTTAGCTTAATTTGGGGTATAGCGAATTAGGTGTTAGCTTACTAGAGGATTAGCTTAATTTGTACTTAGCTTAACTTGGATGTTGATTTAACGACTTGGGATTATTACTATTTAGTTGCTAGCGACTTGGTTCATTATCTTCTAGCGACTTGGGTGATTGCTTACGGTTTTCTCTTGATTTAGTAAAATCCCGTGAAAGAATCTATTTCCCGGTTTAATCATAGAGTTATAAAATCCCGTATATTCTGTTAACATGTCTACCAACGTTCCTACTATCATCTCCATCGCTGCAGGATGTTCAAGCACTGGTCGATACTCGCCCACCCATGCTTGACAAAATTGACTACGATTCTTGGGCTCAACGAATCGATTGTATGCCTTGGAAAGGAAAATGGTGTCAACATTCTCAAATCCATTGATGAAGGACCATATCGAGTTGAGACGACTAGAGACATACTTGATACTAATGAAGATGGTACTCCTATTTACGGAATGGACAGACCTAAAATGTATGATGAGCTTGATGATAAGGAGAAAAAGAGATTCGATGCAGATATGAGGGCTTCAAACATTGTTCTTCAAGGTCTTCCTAAAGACATCTACAAGCTGATCAATCACAACACCGATGCAAAGGCAGTTTGGGATAATGTGAAGATGCTTCTCTCAGTTCAATTAACTATGGAAGACAGAGAATCCCAACTCTATGACTAATTTGAACACTTCAAGATGAAACCAGATGAGAGTGTCTATGAGTACTATGTGAGATTTCATAAGTTAGTGAATGACATGAGGAACATCAGAATGACTATGCCTAACATTCAGATGAACTCAAAATTTGTGAACAACATGAATCCCGAATGGCACAAGTTTGTCAACGCTGTGAAGCTCACTAAAGGATTGAAGAATACAAACTATGAGCAACTCTATGCCTTCCTCCTTCCGAATGAGAGACATGCTATGTTTGAAAAATTGATTCTCAATCAGTTCAAAACCAACCGGGGAGAGACAAGCTCGTCTAATGACTCAACTGCCTTCTACTCAAACATCCGAATCACAACCAAAGCTTCACAAGTCATACCCTTGGGTAATGGTAATCACAAACTCATTCTCGATCCTATGTTCAAACAAGCTGATGCTGATGCACACGTGGGTAACTTCATTAATCAACTAGCTCTTCTCATTAGTCAAAACATGAATTCTCTCCCACAAACCAACAACAACCTCGAACAAAGATCTAACCCACACAATCAAGCCACTGTTAAAGATGGAAGGATCGTGGTGCAACCAGCCGAAAGACAGATGATCAGGGAAGAGGTGGAGCTGGTAGAGGTTATGTTGGCAATCAGAATCGAGGAAGGAATGGTAACCAAGGTCAAGCTAAGCCGATCAAATGTTATAACTGTGGTGGTGAGGAACACATTGCAAGGAACTGCACATCTCCAAAGCGCCCACGCACGCCGATTACTTCAGAGATAAGATGTCGCTTGGTACAAGCTCGACAATGGTGCTGCTTTGGATGAAGAGGAATTGTTGTTTCTAGCTGAGGGCAATGCCAAGACCTATGATGCGATGTGGATGACCTATTCAGAGATAGGTCACAATCATCGAATGCCTTTCAAGTCACTGATGTGATGCATACGACTCTGATGTGGATGATGGACCTACGGCACACACAATTTTATGGCTAGCATTTCTCCAATGGTTTCTCCCAAGGTCTCTTCTTCACCACTAGTTGGCCCATCCCAAGACAAACTCATCTCAGAGGTATTAAAACTATACGATGATGTGATGTGCAAAAGATGCATGACAAAGTACAATCAACTGAAACTATTGAATCAAATGTTGAAAATATGGGTAATATCAATATTATCCCATATGATCAATATGTGAAACAAAGTGAAAGTGAAGGTGTACCAAGTGATGCATCTTCTGCAATCAACAATGACTATGTTTTTGATGAATACACCGCATGTGCCCCTGATGATTCTGTAATTTCTGAACTAAATGCCTATAAAGAGCGTGTTGCTATTTATGAACAACGTGCTAAATTTGAGTTGACCACTCGTGAGCAGGAATTGGATGACCAAGTGCGCATACCATTAGAAAAAGTAATTTTAGAGAAGAAGTATTGAAACAAGAATTAAATTCCTTGCAAGAAAAACTTTCTAAAACAGCTAAGCAAAAACAAGAACTTCAAGAAAATGTGAAAATGCTTAAGCAAGAATTTAATGCAAAGGAATCAAAACTCTTGAGAGATTTTTCTAATCTGAAAACTTTGAAAAACAAACTTGAAAACAAGTTGTACATACAAGGAAACACCATTCAGACCGCTCACATGGTCACTAAACATAGAGTCCTAAGCGATAAGCATAGTGTTCCCATTTTAGATAAACCCAACCCGAGGTCATTAAAGATAGCTAAATGCTCAAAGTGTGATCTATGATGGCAATGAGATTCTTAAACCTAGACAGAAACCTAGTTGCGTTGAGTGCACCGAGGAAGATAAGAAATCAGATGAAGTCACTAGGGAAAGGATGAACAAAAATTAGATGATCCTAAATGCAAAGAGAAAAAATAATTATCACTCCCCATGACTACAAGAAGGAAAACTGGATTTCCTTGAACATGTTTAAGCCTCAGACATTGTTGACTCCCGAACAAGTTTTCTGGAAAAAGGATTTAGATAAGCGTAAAGTGAAAATATTGTTGAAACAAACCCTCCCCTATGGAAAATGCCTAGAGCAACTGTGTATCCTCCTAATACACCAATGCATCTTGTTCCTAGAACAATTGCCACTAAAAGCAAGACCTTAATTAGCCAATATGTTATATTTCAACTATTTGTTGATTTTGAGAAAACTTGCAAGAAAAGGATCACACCCACGGTATAACGGAAGGAGAAAGGGGTTTTGAGCAAATGAAAGAATGTTATTTAACCGAGGTCATGCCTTTCTTTAAACTTCTAAAAGATCACTTTGAGAGTCTTAAAAAGGGGATAGAAACCGATATTAAGGGAATGGAAAAGGAATTTGATGCAATGGTAGTTGAAGTTAGTGATTATGAGCGTGCACTAAAATATAATGAGATTGAGAGGAAGAACTTGCATACCTTAAATGAGACTCTTATTACTGAATGTGTTACTCAAGATATCTTTTCATGCTTCAAATTGCTCTATTAATGCTTCCAAATTTCATGAACTATCTGTGGCCTGAAAGTCTCCCATGATCGTGTCATTGAGCTTGAAAAACTAATTCTAAACTAAACGAGAAAATTGAACTGGATGATCACGACAATTTGGTTAAACATTTTTCTAAACTAGAAGTTGAGCATTTTAATTTACAACTAAAATATCAACATCTTAAAGAAAATGTCAAAACCTCATATATCAAGACATCCTCGATGCTCCGAGTTTGATGCGCTTTTCAAATTAACAAACGTGATGAACAGATTCAAGCTCATTGCAACACGATCCGAAAGTTGAAAGCCCAAATCTCTCAATTAAAGGGTCAAACGAACAATATGGCAGGCTCCCAAATGCCTCCTCCTTTAGATTCTCAAAATTCTCAAACTTTTCATCTTCAAAACTTAGTTGATGCCTTACAAAAGGAAAACAAGAGTTTTCTAGAAGAAAATGAAAAAGTTAAACGACATTTTAAAGAGTTATATGATTCAATAAAAGTCACCCGTGACCAAAACAACTAAAAAATAACGTCTTTACAAAAGGAAATTGAGAATCTTAGAAGTCGTGGAAATGGGAAACCGCCACTTGTTTTCAATAAGAATGTTGTCTCAAAGTCACCCTTAGATCAAGCAAATACACTTTGACAGCTTAAATATATTCCTCCTCATCTTAGGAATAATGAACATGCTTTTCATGAATAATGTGCTCACCTTAAGGATAGTCTAGAATGTCTCCGTGAGATTGTCGAAGAGGATTTCATTAACAAACCTCTTGATAGTGAAATTAGGTTTGCTTGCCTCCATGCCAAACGATCTCAAGAGTTGCTAGAATGTGTAATTGCAACATGTCCCAAATCCTTAACCTTAGGTGCAAAAGGCAAAGCTGTGATGCCTTGTTCTATGCCTAGTGCCAAGCAGGAAATCCGTTCTATGCCCAGCCTTAAGAAAGGAAACACTAATGTGCCTTCAAGTAGTTCAGATTCCAGATATGTTAGTGCTAAGAAAGTGAACTTTAGTGTGCTTGCAAAAAGCTCAAATCACAGCCTTAAGAAAGTATACACTAATGTGCCTTCTAGTACTTCCGATCCTTGCACATCAAGTTCAGGAATGCAAAAATTAGATCAACCAACTAATGTTCCCATTCCTCTACAGAGTAATCAAGTGACTTTAAAGCGAACGGGTCAAAGTCTCAAGACAATACAAGGAATGATAGGACCTTGCAAGCTAAGAATGTGCATTGGAAGAGAGTAGAAGACCAATCTAGGAACTTTAAGCTTGAGTTGAATAAAACGAATCGTGTTGAGTCTAGTATTAGCCTTAAGCGCATCTGTAATTAATTCAATTCGATACTATTTGCAAACCTTGTAATGATGTTCCGCTTGAATTCTGCTTGCTAATCATGAATGTGGTGTGAATGCTTTGTCTAATGCTGTCAAATGCCCGTTAAAATTGTTAATGCTAATAATCGTGCAAATAAGGCAAAAAGGCAAAAACGAAAGATTGTTAGAAAAAAGTGGAAACCCACAGGAAGAACTTTTATAAAGATAGGTTATTATTGGATACCTTTTGGCCATAAGAATAATCAGCTTTGTTCTCAAACTGCTAAGATTATGCCCACTAGAAAATGGATGCCTACTGGTAGAACTATTCCTTAAGAAGTGAACATACTTTGAATAGGTCAAATACGCACACCAAAGATTGCATCTATTCCCAATGATTCCATTGCTTCTACTTCGATATGGATGTTTCTATTTCGATGTGGGTGTTCCAATTATCGTTACTAACCAAGTGGAACCCATTCTTGCATGGGGATCCCAATTATCCACTTATCCATTCTTGTTTGTGTTCAACTGCAGATCGTTCAAATCGTTCGTGGTACCGGACTCAGTCGTTCCAAGCATATGACGGAGACCGTCGCTCATGAACTTCGTGAGCAAATTCATCGGACAGCTTAGATTCGGTAATGATCATTTCGGTGCAATTATGGGTTATGGTGATTATGTTGTTGGTGATAGTGTTATCTCTAGAGTATACTATGTGGAAGGTCTTGGTCATAATCTATTCTTTGTCGGTCAATTCTGCGGACTCGATCTAGAAGTAGCCTTCCGAAAACATACTTGTTTTGTTAGAGAACTTGATGGTAAGGAACTTTTAAGAGGAACTCGTGGTTCAAATCTTTACACCATCTCTATAGATGATATGATGAAGTCTTCTCCAATTTGCTTGCTGTCAAAGGCTTCAAAACAAAGTCATGGTTATGGCATCGACGTCTCAATCACTTGAACTTCGGCACCATCAATGATCTCTCCGGAAAGGACTTAGTTGTAGGTTTACCTCGACTAAAGTATGAAAAGGATCATCTTTGTTCAACATGTCAATTGGGAAAAAGCAAAAAGTATGACCATAAACCCAAACCTACTAACTCGTCACGAAGTTCTTCATATGATTCATATGGATTTATGTGGACCAATGAGGGTGCGAATATCTTTGGGAAGAAATATGTGTTAGTTGTGGTTGATGATTACTCTAGATTCAACTGGGTCAAGTTCTTAAGGACAAAGGATGAAACTCCTGATATCATCATCAAACTCATCAAACAATGCAGTTCGACTTAACAAAACCGCCGTAATTATCGACGACAATGGAACCGAGTTTGTTAACAAACAACTTAGTGAATTCTATGAAAGCATTGGAATCACCATCAAAGAAGTGTTCCACGAACTCCTCAACAGAACGGTGTAGTTGAAAGACTAAATCGAACTCTTGTGGAAGCCGCAAGAACAATGCTGATTTACTCAAAGGTTCCAATGTTTCTTTGGGCTGAAGCAATTGCCACGCATGCTACACACAAAATCGCCTCGATTCACACCTGCTCATGGAAAACTCCATATGAACTTGTCCACAAAAGAAAACCTAATCTCTCTTTCCTTCGTGTGTTTGGTGCATTGTGTTATCCAACTAATGAGGGTCAAGACTTAGGCAAACTTAGGGCTAAAGCTGACATTGGAGTATTTGTAGGATATGCACCAAACAAAAGGGATACCGAATCTACAACAAAAGAACCCGAAATATCATGGAAACAATTCACGCTACGCTTTGATGAGTCGACGGTCAAATGGCTCCGACACTCCACGGGACCGCACTTCAAAAATCCCATTGGTTCATCCCTTGTTCCAAACTCTTCTCAAGAAACTCCATATGTACCTCCATCTCAAGATGATTTAAAGAAATTGTTTGATCCTATGTTTGATGAACTTTATGATTCAAGTACTAATGAGGTGTTGATCCCTACAACAGAGGATGCTCATATTCCTGTGAATGAAGTCAATCCTTCGGTCTCAATATCTTTAAGTCAAGAAGCACCTGCCGCCGATCCTTCGCCTCATCAACAAATCATCATTCTTCAAATGTACATCATGGAAATGTTTCTGGCATCAATGATGAAGTTAATCCCTTTGCTAATCCCGAAGATGCTCCATTTGAAAACATATTTGCTCCTCGAATCATCATCGAACCATCTTCTTCAGAGACATCGACTCGCTACCTCGGTCCCTCAACAACTACCACATGAACACCTCGAAAATGGACTCACGATCATCCATTAGACAACATCATTGGAAATCCCTCTCGCCCCAGATCAACCCGGAAACAACTTGCAACCGATGCCTTATGGTGCTTCTTCAACTCCGTACTCTCTAAGATCGAACCAAAAGATGTTAAAACCGCCATGAATGAAGATAGCCGGTTCAATGCCATGCAAGATGAAATTCATGAGTTTGATCGACTTGATGTATGGGAGTTAGTACCTGCTCCAGATTGTGCTATGATTATTGCTCTTAAATGGATCTTCAAAGTGAAACTTGATGAGCATGGTGATGTGTTGAAGAACAAGGCTCGATTAGTTGCTAAAGGATACCGCCAAGAGGAGGGTATAGACTTTGAAGAATCTTTTGCTCGCTGTGCTCGAATCGAGGCAATCGAATCTTTTGGCTAATGCCGCTAGTAAGAACATGGTAGTCTATCAGATGGATGTGAAAACGGCATTTCTGAACGGAGATCTTAAAGAAGTCGTCTACGTCCGCCAACCTGAAGGATTTGTGAATCAAGAGCATCCTACTCACGTTTATCGTTGAAGAAGGCTCTTTATGGTTTAAAGCAAGCTCCAAGGGCATGGTATGATACTCTGTCAAAGTTTCTTCTATCTACCGGATTTAGCAAAGGAGCAGTTGATCCTACATTGTTCACCGTGAAGTCGGCAAACATTTAACTCATGTTCAAATTTATGTTGATGATATTATTTTTGCCTCGACATACCAAATGGAATGTGATCGTTTTCAAATGAAATGAGTTCAAAATTTCAAATGTCAATGATGGGACAAATGTCATTTTTCTTGGGATTACAAATTTCACAAAGTCCCGGAGGCATTTTCATAAATCAATCTAAATATGCAAATGAGATTTTAAAGAAATTTGGATTTGATTCAAGTGACCCTGTTGACACCCCCATGATTGATCGAACCAAACTAGATGAGGACCACTCAGGGATCATGATTGACCAAACAAAATATCGTAGTATGATTGGATCCCCGATGTACCTCACGCTAGTAGACCGTACATCTTGTTGTTTGCATGTGTGCTAGATACCAGGCTAAGCCTACCAAAAAGCACCTTGAAGCGGTTAAACGGGTCTTCGGTATCTCCAAGGAACCATCAATATGGGACTTTGGTACCCGAAGGACACCGGTATGTCACTAACGGCCTATGCAGATGCCGATCATGCAGGTTGTCAAGATACTCGTCGAAGTACGCCCGAGGTGCTCGCTTTTTGGGTGATAAGCTTGTGAGCTGGTCTTCAAAGAAGCAAATGAGTACTTCTATTTCCTCTACAGAGGTGAATACATAGCCATGTCATCTTGTTGTGCTCAAATCTTATGGATGAGATCTCAATTATCCGACTATGGCTTTGAATTCAACAAAATCCTCTCAGTCGCGGATAATAAAAGTGCTATTGCTCTCTCATGCAACAACGTTCAACACTCAAGAGCAAAGCATATCGACATTCGACATCATTTCATCAGGAACAAGTGGAAAAAGGTGTGGTGGAACTATATTTTGTGAGGTCTAAATACCTAGCGACATCTTCACCAAAGCTCTTCCAAGAGAACGTTTTGAGTTTATTCTTCTACGTCTTGGCTTGAAAAGTCTTCAACCAGAAACACTCAAACGTCTTCATGAGGAAGACGAGGAGTAAAGGTCTATCTTCATCTATCTCTTGTATATATCTATTCGAAAATCAAAATACAAAATTATAAAACCTTCAAAATCCATAAAAATCTCAAAAATTCGAAAAATCTTCAAAAATATTGTCATTTTGTCATGCGTTTTCTCGGTTCGATAATATCTACGGTCTTTGTGCTGTCATTCAAAGAATGACACGGGACTTTATATGTTGTTCGAATTCAAAAAAAAAAAAATTGAGAGAAAGAGAAACAATGGTTTATTGTCATTTCAGTAAAGAACCGCTTTTCAAAGAAAGAACAGAGCCATACTTTATCATGTTTTCAAAATTCCATGCTCTGATTTTTTAAACATTTATCTCGAAAACTAAATGCTTTGAAAAATAACTCAGTCTCTATTTTTGATAATCATCTCGACTTATTTGTCAAAATATCAATCTCTCAATCAACAACCTATGTCATTGATTGAGGGGAGAATGATTTCAATTAAATTAAAAAGTTATTTGGCATTAAATTGTTTTCAAAAGATATTCATGCATGTTTTATCAATGGAGTTTAAAGTCTTAAAATCCGATCATTATCAGCTAAAACGCTTTCATAATCAAGTCACAATTCTCCTTAAAAGCTTTCAAAATCAATTTAAATCTATAAGAGATCACAAATCTCAAATGATTTGATAATTGTGATCGGGGAGAATGTGTGATTTAAATTGGATTTAAACCGATAATTCGGTAAATGGTTTTATAAGGATGTACAAGCTCTCCTTTCCACATGTGACAAACGATTTCAAATTTTCCATGCACATGTTGAGGGGAGCATCTATCTTAAACCTATGATTTGAAACGTGATAACTTATCTCAAGGTGCATGTTCCCTCTAGTATGTGCAAAACTCTTTTCAAATCTCGAGGCACATATTGAGGGGAGCAAAATCATGAAAACCTCATCCTTCCCCAAAATGCTTTATCTACTTGATTCGATTAGGGAAGTGATGTTGATATTTTTTGAAAATGGTAATCAAAGAAGTTAATTCTTTCTCTTGCCTCAAGTTATCTCAAGTTATACTTGATCACAAAAGGAGCATTTGTAATCTATCAATCCAAACAACAATGCGGTACTTCAATTCATCGAAAAGTATCAAAGACACTTTCGGCGCTTTGGTCTAATCGCCTTTAGCGTACAATTCCACGTTTGCAAATGTATCGTAATGAAGCTGGCAATCCATAACCGCATGCTCACACAACACATTCATATCAAAAGATATCATGATTGGTGTCAATGACTATCGATATTCTAACTCCATGCTCTCGCTAATACGCCGCCAATATCATGAATCAACGAATGCTTCCGGAAAGTACTGATAAGAAGATATCATGATCCGAATGAGCATGTCATCCAAAGCCTCCATTTATCATTACAATACCACCACAATGGATGCACTGAGATTTTCTATTACCGATGATCTCAAAAGTCGGGCTCAACATTATTATCACGTTGATCAAGAAAAGACCTCCACTGATTAACCAAAACATGCAATGAGGGAATCAATGACTACGAGCAAAGTACTACATCAAGAATGCAAGATCAATTGTTAATGTAATATCCGACAGTATTCAATGTCATCTTAGTATATGGTTGAGGTGACCTCCCTTAAGGGGAGATTGTTAGGAATTAGAAATTCCAGGTATTAAAAGAGTCGGCCACCTCAAGTATATGTAACGTAAGTAGAATGCTCGTAGTCATAGCTATATTTAGTTAAGTAGTATTGGATAAGAACAATCGAGACGGACGGTCTTTACCCACTGCATGCCTAATCCACAGCCCGCTGTATGCTTTATGTGAAGATTATAAATACTCTCTACCTCCTGGCAGTAGAGAGTCAGGAGCTCATAATAATATCTTTCACTTTCTCTCACTAAGTTCCATAAACTCTAACTTTCTCTCTAGAATTCCACTCTATTAATTACCACTTCGGTGTTATGGTTTGATGTGTTTGTGAAATCCAATATCCAACAAATGTATTAAAGTAGCAAAAACCAAGAAAACCGAGCACGCAGAGAAAGAAGAGTGCAAAACCGATTCGGATGCTATTTCGAGGATTTTGTGCTTAAAAGATTAAATTACTGACATTTGACATGATTCAGAGTTTTCACATTATACCCTTCACTTTCCATATCAAAGTAATATCCACCCTCATAAATCCCGAATTTTTTACCATTTTCACCCTTACACTTTCACAAATCACACCTTTGGTCCCTTATAAGTTAAATGAGTACAAATTAAGTCCTAAGTCCAATCCATGAGTTACTTATCCATTATCCCAAGGCCCAAAGTCTAACCCAAATATTATTCCTGGTCCAATCTCTTTTTCCCAAACTCAAAAATTCCATTTTAACTCCGGCCAAAACAAACATGGCCAATAAAATCCATATCGCTACCATGCTAATTTTGCCACCAATTCAAACCCTGAACTTAGAACCCTAAAATAATCTTTCACCCAATTGATACAATCCGCTATCATTAAGGGCAATTCCGGCATTTCCTTTAGCTCGACATCACCGACACACAAGTACACCGGCAATCCGTGTGCCAGGGAATGACACGCTATAAATTGGCAGTAGGAAGCTTCGATGGAAGTGATGTGGTATTAATGATCCAAGGGTGTAAGATGAAAGAGATACATGTGGGATTGATCTGATGGCTCAAAACGTCCAAGAGAAAGCACAATTCAGCTTCTGGATCCTTCCTTGGCCTCAAGCTCAAGTATAAATAGCCTCATTATTCACAGTTGGGATTCATGTAGAGTAGGAGTATAGTAGTAGTGTAGTTTTTTAAATGTTTTCAATATTTTTAGTTTAAATTCAGTCATTCAATTTATGTACTCAAATTTTATTATCAATATAGTCATTTTTCTTGAATTCGTATTTTGATTCTAAATTCTGTTTTTAGTTGTTATAAACTCACTTTAATCTTAAAAACTCTCATTACTCAGTTTTATTTTTAGTTGATATTCAAATCTTCACTTGGTCAAACAAAAGTCAAAGGTTCAGAAGCATGGGGTGGATTGCTGGTTTGATTTGAGAAATGGGTTGAATTTAGCATTGGTTTGGAGTAGGTTGTTGGTTTAGGATAGTGATTCATGGTTCTCAGTCTCCATTTAATTTCTGGACCTTTTGTAAGTTCATAATCTGTCTCAAATTTGCTTAATATCATTTGAAATTGTTTGCTCTAGATCTATTGCTGTTATAGGTAGAATCTGTTATAGTCTGCATTAGATTGTTTGTAAGTTGGTGTTAGTAGTTGTAACACCCCAACCCGATAAGGGTAGAAGTATCACATTTATGGTGCCAAATCAGAACAATACATATAAACCATGCAAGCGGAAGTCTTATAAATATAATCAAAAGGGTAACAAGTCAACACGACTTGAACGGTACAAAAGTTCCCAAAAGATGTCCAAAGGAAATGAAACGATACAAAGTCTAAGACTCCAAAACAAATAATAATGTTAATCAAAGTCTAAGATAACTAAGGCAAGTCCTCAATAGCATCCTACTCTCAATCCCAAGAAAAGCCCAAAGCTCTAGCTTAATAACTGCCCGAGGAAAAGAAATGCGGTGAGCTTAAAAAGCCGGTGAACGAGATATAACAATACAATAGCAATAATGAGGAACTGAAGTCAAGATAAATACGATAAGAAATGAAGTGAAACAATATAGAGTAGGTAAAGGAAACAATGAAAGGGAGGTCAGTTTTCCACCACGAGCCAACAAAACAAACCAAATCAATTTATATATCCATAGTAGCTCAGGTAGTAACCATTGTATTCGAGGTGACCTCAGAATACCAAACCAATAGGAGGGGAGACCTCAAGTAGCCAATGGAGTGATCAGCTCCCAAAATGTGAGGGGGTGTATTACACACACGCACCACATCACCAAAACAATATATATCAATATCAATACAATACAATAGAAATCTAGGATGCATCCATATGCAAAACAATAGTGGCCATACAATATATATGAAGCGCGCATAATCAATACAAAATGGGGACGGTGTGGAACATCACTCAACCACACTAAAGTCATGCCATTGGTGCATCAATGACACGGACATGGAACCCCCATGCCTAGTTAATGGCTCGGTATCAACTGCCGACAGTCAAAGTGTATAGAGGTCAATCAATATCAAAGGTTCAAGAATAGCGGTTCACAAATCAATATCAATAATCCAATAGCAATGGTGCAATTATCAAGGTCTAATAGTAAGAGATCAATATCAAAGGTTCAATAGCAAAGGGTCAATATCAATAGTTCAATAGCAGAGCAAAGGTTCAATATTAAATTGGCAAGAGATCAAAGATGCAAAGAGATCATGAGAAACCTTATGAGAAGGTCAGAATATCGTACCTTATTCAAGCAATCAACAATGAAAGTAAAGTCAAGAAAGGGAGATCAATGCGCCTCGGAACCTATATGAATTAGATAACGTTCTATAAGAATCAGAATCACTCGTATAAGACGGCTTTCCCTTTTTAGCAAGTTTCCCATTTTAGCAATCTTTCCATTTTTAGTACTTTCTATTTTAGGAATCTTTCTATTTTAGGCAGGTTTCTATTTTTAGCAGGTTTCCATATTTAGCAGGTTTCCATAATTAGCAAGTTTAGTTACTTATCTAAAGTTAAATAATGAAAATGAGTGTTATTATGATTTAAGGATCATTTATGACAAGTTACAAAAGTTTAGGGTTTAAAATGTCAATATTACAAAGTATAGGGTTAAAAGTGTAAATATAGTAAGTTTACTCATTTTACTCATGTAATCTATTTAGTTAGAATATTAACAAGTTAATCCATCAAGTTTCATAATTTACAAAACAAACCCTTAACTTTATTAAATCATGTGATTACAAACCCTAGTTTTAGGTTATGGTTATCGTATCCGTTATAAACCATTTTAGCTCGATTAATATAAGATTACATGACTCCTTATGTGATATCATATTAGATCGTGACCCCCTTCATCAAAACCATATTATACGCCCCATATATCACTCAAAACACACTCGCAATCATTCGTTATCGATTCAATTATCACATACGTAATCACGTAGTTTCATAAGCTCATTAAATCCATTTAAAACAATACATATATATCGACATAAAAGTACCAAATTCAGTTTAAGTATTCATATTACATATCATAAGTCATTCGAATTACATATGTTAAGAATCAAGGTTTTATGTATTCTTGTTTTATCATTTCATGTGACAAACTTATTCATGATTTTATGTGTTTCAATAATTCGAATAACAAGCCCTAGAAAAACATCCATAGCCAATGAATTGATTATGAAAAAAAAGAGGAAAAGATTTGAGATGATGATACGTTACCCTAGTAGCGTGTACGTGACAAAGAAACAAGAACCAAACCACCAAGATCACACCAAGCCTTCCTTGGCTCTATCAAACCCCACGACCACAAAGAATAACCCACGTCCAAGCTTATCTTCGAACCAAACACGATCACCACGTCCACCAATCGATCACACACTATCACGAGCCTCCTAGGAACACCTTTCTTTGATGGAATTTCGGATGAAATGATGAAAATAAAAAGGGTGCCGCCACTTAGGTTAGAGAGAGAGACTTAGGGTTTTTTTCTTGTGTTTTTGAAATGAAATGGAAGAGATAAATGAGAGTTAATAAAATTGATATGGGTGATTAGGGGGAGCCTTATCATAACCGGCCATCAAGGGGGGGAGACCATTCCATAGACTTTCCAAGTTTATCTTATTATCATGTATGTAGTCCTCTTTCAAGTCTAGATTAATTGTGTACACATTGTAATCTTTATGTGTTACTTAGAGTTTATTTATTTATGTTCCTTTAATTTATATCATAAGTTACTTACTTTCATAGTGTGGGAATATTATTAATGATATAACTTGTTAAACGATGTTGACGTGTTTCCCGAGTTGGTAAAATTTTAAGTTGGAGGGCAAAATTGTCATTTCACGCGATTTGAGATTTTTAGGGTTTTACAAAGAGTGGTTTATATTAAGGAATTGATTGAGTAGTTTATAAATCTGTTAGAATACTAGTGTTTGGAAGAATGCATGTAATTGAGTAGAGGTTAGATCAGTGGTCTAAGTTAGTTGTTATAAGCTTATATAGGTTAGTTGCATCCATAATAGCCTTGAGTTTGCATTTATTCTGCATTATAAGTCAAAATCCTTTTTCAATCTGTTTTGAGTTCATATCTGTTGGATTTAAGTTGCATAAACTTGAATACAGGAATAGGATTAATATATATAGCTTAATTAGGTCATTACATAGCTTAAAACATTAATTAAAATCTGTTTTTGAAGATCAAAGTTGCAAAAAGTCAAAATTCTCATAACTGTCTCAAAAGTCAAAATATCATCAAAACCAGTTTTTACAAAAGTTTGTGGAATTTTCATGGATTCAGTTCTGATCCAAATTAAATAAGATTTTGGGTTTTACAAGTTCAGTTGGTCTAGTTTCTAAAACACATTTTTGTGAAATTTTTAGAAACTTTTTTAGCACTATAATAAGCGCTACATAAGTCGTTATCTCCTCGCTCACACTCAAAGATACTACCGAGAGCGTAAAACTGTGTTTTATACAGAATCTTGCAGGGTCATATTAGATAGTTAGGAGCTATAATTTGGTCTAGTTGATCTCGGGTTGGTGGTCTTGAGTACCTTAGTTCTAGTTTTCAGTTTGGCTTATTGGATAGCAAATTGCAATAGCTTTAAAGTAAGTAAGGTAAATTTGCATTTTCATTATAAAAGCAAATTAGTCAAATCATTGAGATCATTACATTAGAGGTTTAGAGTAGCTGGAATTAGTTGCTTTTAAGTACTTTTAGTATAAGTTAGCTTCTGTAGCAGTTTGGTAGCTTTTATTATTCATTTGCTTATTTTCAAGTGCTTATTCAAAGTCAGTTGCATTACAGCTTCAATTTCTCACACATAAGCTATAGTTTTTATATTTTTCATAGATTTAGAATAATATTTTAGATTTTTCATGAATTTTTCATAATTTTTAGTTACTGTTTACTATTTTTCTTGATTTAAATTAGTTTTTAATCCTTTTTAATTAGCTTTTAATACAAAAAAAATCAGAAAAGTTTCTAAAAAATAATTTTTCAATTTTCCTAGATTAAGATAAATATAAAAAGCAAAAAAATAATTTTTCAGATTTTTTCCTAGTTTAATTTGTAATTTTTAGTATTAAAATTAGTTTTAAATAGTTTTTAATTTATAGAAAATAGAAAAATCTTCAGAAAAATACAAAATTAGTTTTGAAAAGTCTTTTGAGTTATTTTAGATTTTTGAAAAATAGTTTCATAATTTTCTCATTTATTTTCATAATTGTTAGAATTTTAGTTTTGTTTTTAAAAGTTTAAAATTAGATTTCAATTCAAATAAATTCCAGAAAAATCATAAAAATTAGTTTTAATTCTTAGTTAATTTTCAAATATCATTTTTAGTTTAAAAGTAATTTTAGATTATTTTTAGGACTTAGAATAGACGTAGTTGCATTTTATTTACGTTTCATTTAATACATTTTAGTATAATTTGCGTATTTAGGATTTCCCGTAGTGTAATTTCCCTTTTATGCTTCCCTTGCCCCGTAGTTTAGAAAACATCATATTACCCCCTTTTCCCATTCAAATCCCGATAATCGCGACGTGAGTTGGAAATTCCATTCAACCCTCGTTCGGAACGATCTCGGTGCTCAAACCTAACACGTTTGAGTTACCCGTATACTACACACTTCTCTTATTATTGATCTCTTTCCGGGTGAATCAATTTTTGCGCCGCTGCGGGGGCTTGTAGCGAGAGTTTTCAAAGTATTCCGTCTCGAATCGCGTGCATTTGAAGATCCTTTCGGTGAAGTTCCGTCGTTTTGTAAATATATCTTTTTCTTTTAAAACCCAAAAACATCTAAAAACCAAAACATTCTTCCTAGAGTGTTTCCAAAACCATAAAAATTAAAAAAACAACAAAACAAACCCAAACGTTAATTGTTACGTCGGCTCACCTTGAAAGTACAACCTATACACGGGGTATAAGGAAAGTCTTGACATTAAATTGCATACTGAAGAACGATCCACTCTTCGTTCCCGCTCCGCTGCGCGTACTTTTGAGAGCTACCGAGCACCGGTTGACGTGAAGGTTACAAAAATATTGTGTTTTCAAGGTTTTCTAAATATAAAAACCCAAAAAGATTTTCCTTTTCAAAATTTGTTTTAAAAACCCAAAAATATTCTTCTTTTATCCTCTGAACCCGATAATTCTTTCTCCTTAACCCTCTATATGTTTAATTCTCATAGAAACAATCAATTATCGTCATTGTTTTCATTGCAAAGGCCGTATGGAAGAAAATCAATATTGTTGTCTTAATCCAGAATGTGTATGTGAGCGATGTGGATACCACGGTTCTAAAAAATCTTGCTATTGGTGCGACTTAGCCGACAAACAATCTCTCGATGACTCTAAAAGTTTTTCTGACCATCCGTCACAACCCGAGATATGTTCTTATCGTCGTTGCCTTCATTGCAAAAGCCGTATGGAAGAAAATCAATATCGATGTTTGAAATGTATTTGCGATTGGTGCGGAAATAATTGTCAAGATGGATTTTGTAATGTATGCCAAAATTTTATTAATCCAAATCCAGATCTCGCCCGTCTTTATACGTAGAACAAAAGAGTGCTCTTTATAATGCGACATAATTGGAGAACCTTCGATTCCTACTTCTCTCGGTGAAGGAAATGGAATATGTTTAGGCCGAAGTGACTCCCGAGCTATCACGGAAATGGTGGAAATAGCTAACTCTTATCGGATAATTCTTGATTTATAGCTCTTGTGCATATGGTGTAGCGGACCCGAATATGGTCGGAATTGTCCCGCTTGTAGCAATGGAAAATCTGGAACCGAGTTTCACCACAATCCTTACTACGAGACAACCGATTTTCCTAACCAACCTCTGTACCATGAGCTGGAATCATACTCTTGTGAGTACTGTGGTGGTCCTCACCAAGGTTTTCAATGTCAAGTTCAAATTAACAACTCAACCTTTGGTTATGAACCTTACCCGTGTTCGTCACAACAATCATCTGTTTGTGAGTATTGTGGAGGTCCGCACGTTACTTCCGATTGTCAGATCACGAATCCGATTGTTTACAAGCAAGTTCCTTGTAACAATTACGATTATCCTTATAACCCACCTCCACAATACTAAGAAGTTCAACCACACCTTCATAATGTCTAATCCAACATATTCGGAAATAATGAGTGATCTTAAGAATCTTCTTGATAAAATTACCCACGGAAAAGAAGATCCTCCTCAGAAGACCTATCGTGAATTATTAGCTGAAGAAGCCGCGAAATTGATCCAACATCGTCGAACTACCTATTATTACGATTGATTCGATGACGATTATACTCCTCAGGTGGCAATCCCACTCCGTTTCGAGCCTTTAATTTCCGACCCTTCTCGCGGTTGAGAGAGTGGCGTTCTTTGGAAGAGGTCGATGATCATGTTTTCTCGGACATTATTGAACCGTTGACTCTCTCATAATGGGGGATGAGCATCTTAGTACTATTCCGGAAGCGGAAGTGTCTAATGTTGAGATCCTTATCCCAATCCCAAGAGAGTTTGGGGTTGTTGATGATATTTATGATGAGCCTTCTCTTGATATTCGGCGATCATGTTGAGATGTTCTCGATTCGATATGGATTCTTATGGAGACATCGATTTCGTCGACGATTTACCGTTTGAGCCCGTTAACATAGAAGAAGATAATGATTTTGAGCCGGAAGTTGAAGAGATTGAGCCCGATGATATAGAGATCGAGGATGAAGCATTACGTGAAACATTGTTGAATGTTAATCTTCTCATTTCAAAGATTGAAGCCTTAAATGATAATTCAAGTTCGCCTCCTATCTCCGTTAAAGATAGTGATTTCTCTCCCGAGCTTGAGACTTTCCGATTTGATGAAGAGATTAGTGGCAGTCCCACTATTACCGATGTTTATCCTCCGATTCTTGAGCGGTTCTACTTTAATGTTGATGTGAGCAAAGTTTTGAACGATATTTGATAATCGACAAATGACCCAATCATTGAATGCTGACTCATTTCTTGCTCTTGATGACTTGATACCACCGGGTATTGAGGATGCTGTTAATAATCCCGAGGGAGATATGATGTTTCTTGATGGACTGCTCGACTCTCCTTTCTCTGATGAGTCCACCATCCTTTATCCCGTTGAGCCGACATGTGAAGACAAAATTTTTAAACCCGGGATATGCATTGATTAGCCTTTTGTTAAAATCATTTCTGGAGATAAGGATCCTTGGATGGATGCCTTCATTTGTGAGCCTAAACCTCTTATCCTTTACCATGAGCTCCCATTTTCTTTGGAGTATTCTCATGTTGATCCGTCATTCCGACGTCCACCCGCAAAACCACCGGATGATGGATTCTTCTTACATGATATGCCTTGTCCACCCATTTTCTTCTCCACCCAATCCACCCAGTCTCATTCTTTGGGAATGAGGACACGTTTTGACCCGGTATCTCTACCACTTTCTTCCCCAAGGACAAATGAATTCGGGGACGAGTCAGGCTAGCGACTCGTTGAAGAAAAACAATAGCGCTTCGTGGGAGGCACCCCATGCTTATCTCTATCTTCTTTCTATTTTCTAATAAGTGACGTGAAGGGTTAGCCTCTTCGATTTCTCGTGTTTGGTTGTTTGTGATGTTGTGTAGGATTTTCCCGATATGAAGACTCTTGTGCTCGAAGTTTGTCTTTTCTTCTCTCGAGTTTCATCGATCTTTGAAGGAAATCCGATATCCAAAATCTTATCGACTAACGTTTATCTTTGAGCATACTTAATAAACGGCTTTTAGATTTTCGTTGATACCCTTGCTTTTAAACATTGAGGACAATGTTTCGTTCTAGTCTGGGGTAGGGTAATCTTCGATTTGATTTGACCGCACTTGCTTATTTTTGTCGTGTACTCTCGCAACCCCGTTTTTCCTTAGAAAATGAAAAAATTGTGCTATATATGAGAAAATTTAATTTTTTTTTAAGCTTTTGTTAAGTCTTTTTGATTTAAAAGTTTGCTAGTCTCTTAGACAAGAAGCTATAAAATGCGAATTCGAGCTCACAAGGCCAAGAATTTGCAAGTTTCCCTGAGTGATTTTAAATATGCATTACTTAATTTCATTTAGACAAAGCATATGCTAAGTTAATATATGTTTTGACAACTTGCTGACTTTCCGCTGGTGAGAGTAGGAATAGAATTCTGACTTGACGGGCGTGTTGAGCCCTAGCTTGTTCCCTTAACCATAGATAACCTAAAAGTTATCGGCTAAGCATCCGCGGATCTCATTATTTGGGATTTTAAATTTGGGGAGATCGAGAAATGATAGAGTTACTTATGAGTTTAGATGCTAAGCGTGGAGTAGTTGGTTCTCTTTAGAGCCCATTGAAGGTACTTATGGCTTTTTGTTCCCACAAAATTGTTTCACCCCATATTTGTCAAATAATAATTAGAGATGTTGAGTTTTGGCGATAGTTAGTTCTTTGTCTTCTTTAGAGAATCTTTGCCCATGATAGTTGGGTACACATCAGAATACTGTCGGTTATTCGGTGTAATAGACAAGCTGATTCTGATAGTTTGCTGCTATTGTTTCTATTGTTATAAAAGTCGTAGGTTTTGGAGTTTGGCACAAAAATTAACATGAAATAAAGCCCAAATGTTTTAAAATTAAAAAATTCAAAGCTATAAAAGTTGTCATAGACTTCTATAAAGGCAGAGGAAAATCCAAAGTCATAATAAGACTTTTGATTAAGCGGTAATCCCGTTGAGTTAGTGGTTGAAAAGACCAAGGGCCTAAATTGCAAAAATGCAAATGTGTGAAATAGTGTTAAGCCAAACCGGATCAGGGAGATGTCTAAATAAAGCTGTCTGGACTCGTAGATGAGTTGTCTCGTGCCCTAAAAAGGATATTCTCCTAAATCGTGTGAAATTAGGACCTTGATGTGGACCTCATTCTTGTGTGCAATGGTTTTGAGGAAGATGGATAACTAATTAGCGACTTAGCTTTATATCTTTATCGGAATAAAAGTTATCGAAACGAGAACATATGAAGAAATTCATTTCTCACAAAAAAATAAAAAATCTAGAGGAAAATAGGAAAATGGGAGCAAAAGGTATTTACACAAGTAACTTCCATGGGTAGTGTTAGCATCTAAAGTCATATTTAACAATGATTTCAATTTTACGCTTAGTTTGGGGACTTGTGAAAAATCAGAGACGATGTATTCTATCCGTACGGTCACTCCTCGCTGAGTTGTGGTTCCTACTCCGTGATCCTAAAAATATCATTTGAAAAATGTTGGAGTTATTGATCGACATGAAAGTTCAACAAACCGTCACTCATAATCGAGTATGTCGTAATATCTATATTAAAAGGTAAACGGGGCGTTTTTTTTAGAATTAAGGGTTCTTAATCTCTTTTGAGGAATCTTTGCTACTTCTTCATAGGTTTAGTAGAAAGAGATTGAAATCCTTGGTTTTAGAAGCGTGAGTTGATTGCATTGCGTGGGGACACGACAATGGTTTCGTCTGGGGTATTTTGATATGTGCTTAAACACATATCTTTTGTTTATCAAAACTGACCCAAAATAATCAAGAAAGAGCCGTTAATGCTTAATATTTGCTTGTTTCTTGAGTTTTTGCTTGTGCAGGTACGGATATGTTGAAACAGACAAAAAAGCCAAACCAAGAAGAAACCGAGCAGAGAGAAAGAAGAGTAAAAGCCGATCTTGGGATGCTATTTTGAGAGATTTTGGTGCTTAAAAGATTAAATTACGGTTCACAGGACATGATTTGGGAGTTTTTCACATTATACCCTTCACTTTCCATAATTAACACAATTCACCCCTCATAAATCCCACTTTACCATTTTCACCCTTACACTTTCACAAATCACACCTTTGGTCCCTTATAAGTTAAATGAGTACAAATTAAGTCCTAAGTCCAATCCATGAGTTACTTATCCATTATCCCAAGGCCCAAAGTCTAACCCAAATATTACCCGGTCCAACTCTTTTTCCCAAACCCGGTACCCATTTTAACTCCGGTCAAAACAAACGAAAAATAATAAAAAAACCTACACGCGCCAATTTTCCCCCCAATTCAAACCCAGAACTTAGAACCCTAAAATACCCTTTCACCCAATTGATACAATCCGCTATCATTAAGGGCAATTCTGTACTTTGCTCTGACATCAGCTGACACAAGTACACCCTGGCAATCCGTGTGCCAGGGAATGACACGTTGGCAGCTGGGAAGCTTCTGATTGGTGGAAGTGATGTGGTATTAGTGATCCAAGGGTGTAAGATGAAAGAGATACATGTGGGATTGATCGATGGCTCAAACGTCAAGAGCACAATTATTACCTGGATCCTTCCTTGGCCTCAAGCTCAAGTATAAATAGCCTCATTCTTCACAGTTGGGATTCATGTAGAGTAGGAGTAGAGTAGTAGTGTAGTTTTTAAATGTTTTCAATATTTTTTAGTTTAAATTCAGTCATTCAATTTATGTACTCAAATTTTATTATCAATATAGTCATTTTGCTTGAATTAAGTATTTTGATTCTAAATTCATTTTTTAGTTGTTTATAAACTCACTTTAATCTTAACTCTCATTACTGATTTTATTTTTAGTTGATATTCAAATCTTCACTTGGTCAAACAAAAGTCAAGGTTGAGCATGGGGTGGATTGCTGGTTTGATTTGCAGAATTGGGTTGAATTTAGCATTGGTTTGGAGTAGGTTGTTGGTTTAGGATAGTGATTCATGGTTCTCAGTCTCCATTTAATTTCTGGACCTTTTGTAAGTTCATAATCTGTCTCAAATTTGCTTAATATCATTTGAAATTGTTTGCTCTAGATCTATTCTTTATTTATAGGTAGAATCAGTTTATAGTCGCATTAGATTGTTTGTAAGTTGGTGTTAGTAGTGGTTTATATTAGGAATTGATTGAGTAATAGTTTACAAATTTGTTATAATACTAGTGTTTGGAAGAATGCATGTAATTGGTAAGGAATTAGATGTTGGTCTAAGTTAGTTGTTATAAGCTTATATAGGTTAGTTGCATCCATAATAGCCTTGAGTTTGCATTTATTCTGCATTATAAGTCAAAATCCTTTTTTAATCTGTTTTGAGTTCATATCTGTTGGATTTAAGTTGCATAAACTTGAATACAGGAATAGGATTAATATAGATAGCTTAATTAGGTCATTACATAGCTTAAAACATTAATTAAAATCATTTTGAAGATCAAAGTTGCAAAAAGTAAAATTCTCATAAGCTGTCTCAAAGTCAAAATATATCAAAACCAGTTTTACAAAAGTTTGTGGAATTTTCATGGATTCAGTTCTGATCCAAATTAAATAAGATTTTGGGTTTTACAAGTTCAGTTGGTCTAGTTTCTAAAACACATTTTTGTGAAATTTTTAGAAATTTTTATTTACTAATAAGCTGCTACATAAGCTATTATCTCCCTGTTCACACTCGACATACAGTGAGTGTGAAGCTTGAGCCTGTACAGAATCTTGCACAGGGTCATATTAGATAGTTAGGAGCTATAACTTGGTCTAGTTGATCTCTGGTTGGTGGTCTTAATTACCTTAGTTCTAGTTTTGATTTGGCTTATTGGATAGCGGTTGCAATAGCAAAAGTAAAGTAGTAGGTAGAACTTTTCATTATAAAAGCAAATAGTCAAATCATTGAGATCAGTACATTAGAGGTTTAGAGTAGCTGGAATTAGTTTCTTTTAAGTACTTTTAGTATAAGTTAGCTTCTGTAGATTTGGTAGCTTTTATTATTCATTTGCTTATTTTCAAGTGCTTATTCAAAGTCAGTTGCATTACAACTTCAATTTCTCACACATAAGCTATAGTTTTATATTTTTCATAGATTTAGAATAATATTTTAGATTTTTCATGAATTTTTCATAATTTTTAGTTCGTTTACTATTTTTCTTGATTTAAATTAGTTTTTAATCCTTTTTAATTAGCTTTTAATACAAAAAAAAAATCAGAAATGTTTCTAAAAAATAATTTTTCAATTTTCCTAGATTAAGATAAATATAAAAAGCAAAAAAATAATTTTTCAGATTTTTTCCTAATTTAATTTGTAATTTTTAGTCTTAAAATTAGTTTTAAATAGTTTTTAATTTATAGAAAATAGAAAAATCTTCAGAAAAATACAAAATTAGTTTTGAAAAGTCTTTTGAGTTATTTTAGATTTTTGAAAAATAGTTTCATAATTTTCTCATTTATTTTCATAATTGTTAGAATTTTAGATTTGTTTTTAAAAGTTTAAAATTAGAATTCAATTCAAATAAATTCCAGAAAAATCATAAAAATTAGTTTTAATTCTTAGCTAATTTTCAAATATCATTTTTAGTTTAAAAGTAATTTTAGATTATTTTTAGGACTTAGAATAGCGTATTGCATTTTATTTACGTTTCATTTAATACATTTTAGTATAATTTAGCGTATTTAGGATTTCGGTAGTGTAATTTCCCTTTTATGCTTCCCTTGCCCCGTAGTTTAGAAAACATCATATTACCCCCTTTTTCCCATTCAAATCCCGATAATCGCGGCGTGAGTTGGAAATTCCATTCAACCCTCGTTCGAACGATCTCGGTGCTCAAACCTAACACGTTTGAGTTACCCGTATACTACACACTTATTATTGATCTCTTTCGGGTGAATCAGGACCTATTCAAAGTATGTTCGCTTCTTAAGGGAATAGTTCTACCAGTGGGCATCCATTTTCTAGTGGGCATTGATTTAGCAACGTTAGGGCAAAACTCATTAATCCTACGGCGGTAGGTATCCATTGATAACCTATATTACTAAATTTCCTTCCTGTGGGTTTCCACTGTTTTCTATCTTTCTCTCGCCTTTGCCTTTTAGCCTTCTTAGCTTGAATTTTAACATTAACAGTTTATCAGGGCATTTGACAGCATTAGACAAAACATTCTCACCACATTCATGATTAGTAACGAGAAATCAAAGTCATCATTACATGGTTTTGCGAATAGTAGCGATTGAATTAATTACAGATGCGCTTATAGCTAATACTAGAATCAACACGATTCGTTTTATTCAACTCAAACTTAATATTCCTAGGGTGATCTTCTACTTTCTTTCAATGCACATTCTTAGCTTAGGGTCTTATCTTGCTTGGTATTGCACGGAGGCTTTGACCGCTTGCTTTAATGTCATGATTACTCTGTGGGGAATTATGGGAACATTAGTTGGTTGATCTACTTTTGCATTCTGAACTAGATGTGCAGGGATCTGAACTACTTGAAGGCACATTAGTGTTCACTTTCTTAACATTGGGCATAGAATGATTTGAATGCTTGGCACTAGGCATAAAACAAGGCATCACGGCTTTTCCTTTACGCACCTAAGGATTTAGGACATGTTGCAATTAAACATTCCTAGTGGATCAAGGGTGGCCAGAATGCAAGCCTAATTTCTCATCCGCGGCTTAGAATCCTCTCACAACACTCACACGGAGATATTCTAGACTATCCTTAAGGTGAGCACAATAGTTATGCAACACAGGTTCATTAATCCTAAGATGAGGAGGAATGTATTTAACGATCCACAGTATATTTCGTCGAGGATGACTTTGATGCAACATTCTCATTAAAAACAAGTGGCGTTTCCCTTTTCTTGACTCTCGGATTCTCAATTTCTTTTTGTAAAGATGTTATTTTTTCGTTATTTTTGTCACGAGTGACTTTCATTGAATCATATAACTCTTTAAAGTGTCGTTTAACCTTTTCATTTTCTTCTAGAAAACTCTCATTTTCCTTTTTGTAAGCATTAACCAAGTTTTGAAGATGAAAAGTTTGAGAATACTGAGAATCTAAAGGAGGAGGCATTTGGGATCCAGTTACATTGTTCTTTTCACCCTTTAATTGAGATATTTGGGCTTTCAACTTTACATCGTGTTACAATGAGCTTCGAATCTGTTCATCACGTTTGCTAATTTTAAAACTGCATCAAATTCGAGGCATCAAGGATGTCTTGATATTTGAGGTTTAACATTTTCTTTCAGATGTTGATATTTTAATTGCAAAGCAAGATGCTCAACTTCAATTTAGAAAACTGTTTCACCAGGTTATCATGATCATCTGTTCAACTTTGTCGTCAGTTTAGAGTTAGTTTTTCAAGCTCAATGACACGATCATGGGAGACTTTCAGAGCAGCAGATAATTCATGAAATTGAGAAGCATTTATGGAACAATTTGTAGCGATGTAAGACACATCTTGAGTAATACATTGAGAAATAAGATTCTCATTCAAGGTATGCAAGTTCTTCCTCTCAATCTCATTATACTTTAATTCTGTCCATAGTCACTAACCTCAACTATCATTGCATCAAATTCCTTTTCCATTTCTTTAATATCTAAATCCATCCCTTTTTAAGACTCTCAAATTGATCTTTTAGTTGTTTAAAGAAGGCATGACCTCAGTTAAATAGCATTCTTTAGTTTGCTCAAAACCCCTTTCCCCTTGATTATCGATGGGTGTGATCCTTTTCTTACAAGTTTTCTCAAAATCAACAAACAGTTGAAAAATGACATATTGACTGATTAAGGTCTTGCTTTTAGTGGAAATTGTAAAACCCTAAAAATACGAAACGTGTTAAGAGACTAAAATACCCTTGGAATCAAAATTTATTAAATACGTAAAATACATTGATGTTCATTTAACGAAATTTAAAAACTTAACTTATCTATAATTAAAACTTAACGAATATGTATGCGTGATTGATTTTTACGCACGAAGATTTAAACGTCTCACTAAAATATTGGGTCTTGTCTTTCGTTATTTGGGAAACAACTTGGGCGAGTGTTTTCGTTTGGATCAAGGGCGAGAGCCAAGATGGGTGTTTGTTCGTTCGTTTGGACCAAGAGGCCGAAGCCCACACACCTTCTCAAAGCCCTAGAACCGAAATTTTCACCACCTATATATACAAACTCATAAACATAATTTGGAACCCTAGTTTTGCCTCTTCTTTCTTTTTTCTTTCTATTAGGCGAAACCTAATTTCCCTTGGTGTAGAGTTTGTTTCCAACGAGCTAAGGTATAATCACGTTCTATTCGTCTCACTTTTGATCGCCTAATGTTATATATATTGTATTGTGTTTTGTTTTGAATCGAATCTTATGTTTTTGGTCGAGCCGTATGAAAACAAAAACAACAAATATGAATCGGATCTAATATAATTAGAGAGCATGTAATGTAATATGTATTGTATGAATTTGTATTAATTATGTCGAGCCACTAGACCATATATATAAATGTTATCATGCCTAATAAATTTGAAACCCTAATTGGAATGGAACCCTAAGTGTAATTAATGGTCTAAACATGTTATTATAATGGTTTTACTAAACCCTAAAACTAGACAGCATCATAGGTCGAATTTGTGTGTGTTATAGATCCAATTTTATAAGTGCAATAATCTGGGTTTTTTCTGGGGAAAGTTTATTTGATGTCTTAGTTAAGTTTTCCAAGTGGTTTGGTCGAATTTGGAGTTGTCTAAGTCGTATTTTTAATTTTTACAAGATCAAGTGTCAATGCTGAGAAAACGGGTCTGAAATTTAGTTGGATTGTTTGATTTTTCATTTGCAAACCATAATGAATTGGGAGCTCTCCTTTTACAGGTGTGACATTTAGGTTATAAATGAATTTCTGGGAGTTATGGGGATTTTTCCAAGGTGTCTAAACAGGTCCAATAAGTGTAAACTTTTAAGGTGTATTTTGTGATTACTTTCGGACAGTCTGGACTTGTGATTTTCCATAGGCCATTTGGCATAGAGATAGAACCCACCAATTTTTGGAGAGTCTTTTAAATCATATGGGAACCCCTGGGATTTTGCTTGATTTTATTTGAGCTAAGTAAGTATTTTATAAAAATCCTAAAGTCTGGTCGAATATGAGTTTAAGAAAATGAAAGATAAAATATGATATCAATAGGTAACACACTTACAAATGCATAAGAAACTTATAAAATGAGAATATACTTATAACTCTAAGAATGTTTATGCGATGAATCCGTTATAACTTTAATGATGCTAATAAGTATTAAATAAATCATAATCCGTGTAGATTTGTTTGGAAGGAAGACGTTATATCTTCGTGATTCACTTTCGTTAGTTTTGCTTCTCTTTGCTTTAAAGTACAGATATTCTGACCTTTTCAGTAAAGGTTCCTATGATGATCTTTCGTTAGCTTTCCTATTTTACTTATTAAGGTTTCGATGCCATTGCTATGAACCCTTTCACGATTGTTTGACTGTTGCTTCCTTTGAATTTATGTTTTATTGAACCATGCGATACACGATTTGAACTTTATGTTAGGAGACTTTGATATGCATATTTGTTGAACCTTGTGTTTGATTGACTTACGTGTCATAATTGGAATTTTGTTTGACCTAAGTTAGTTTGACACCAGAGCCAATTATTAACTAGTCATGGGGGTTCCATGTCCGTGTCATGATGCACCTCGACATGACTCTAGGGCGATAGAGTGAAGTTCTGCCACGTCCCTTATCTATTATTTGTTATGAGCTCAAATTATATTATATTATCAATATATGTTTGTGGGGCGTATGGATGCATCCTAGATCTGATCTGTTATCCGATATGTTTTGTCGGTGAATGATGTCGGTGTGCAATCACGTGTCTTCACAACATTCTAGGAGCTAGCTACTCTAAAATTATTTTCTTAGATTATTTCTTTATAAATATGATGTTTCTAATATGATATGTTCTGGGCTCGAGGTAGTTTAACTAAACTTTTATCTGTTATTTCTATGTTAAGTATTCTGATTATGATTCGGTATGTTCAAGTGTTTATAATCATGAGCTAGTCTTATTATATGTTACCATATTATGCTTTTGTATGTTTATGTTTGCCGTCTATATGCTAGGATATGATTAATATGTTTAAATATGATTTGCATCTTTGTCATGATGTTATGTTAGTTTATCATTGTGTGAATTCGTTGTTACGCAAGATGACTATGCTAGTGGGTATTTGATTGTTCTGTAAGTTTAGTGTGCATAATTTGTTCAGTTAATATTGTGAACCTTCATTATTTGTTAATATACCTATTTGTCTATAATTGATCTGCCATGTTTAGACTACTTTTATTTAAGGTTTGATCTGGGAAATGGTTTAACTAATGATATCATTTTGGATAATTTGCTAAGCTGCTATGCTATGTCTTTTGTTTATGTAGTTATAGTATTTCCTACGGTTGTTTTATGTTCATATATATGTATTACTGTTTTGATGCTATTATTTTATTTCTTGGTGTTATTGGTTAAGTTATTGAATGCAAGTTAGTTGATTTGTGTGGATGCCATGATTGCTTGTTAGTTAATGATCTCTGTTAGTTTTGACATTTCGTTTGGCTCATATGTATTCAAATTTCCTGTTTTAGTTAGTGTTTGGTTATCTTGATGTGTTTCCGTCACGTGTAATCAATATGTTATGTGTTGTTCTTAATTGCTATTTGTTCTTCGGATTTACGTATGATTATGTTTCCGCAGAATCCTAAATGATTCATTGATCTCTTTCCGTTGTGACTTTGTTATTCGTTTCTTTGTTTCATTTCGTATGTCTGTTTTGTTTAGTTTTGTTTTAGTTATATCTGTTTCCTGGGCTTTGTAAGCTCAGCCCTTTTCTTTACTGCGGCAGGTATTTTAAGCATTCAAGATGAGCTTATGGGATAGCTGATCTGGATTGAGAGTAGAGGCGAGAGCAAGATTCGACCATAGAGATCTTAGATTTATTTTGAAGTTTAGCTATTTATGTTTTCTTTTGAATATTTTGTAAAGGCTTCCGCTATTGTATAGTACTTAAAGTTCTGATATGAAACCGTATTTGTTATATCTTTACCCTTGTCGGGTTGGGGTGTTACAATTATGGTATCAGAGACTAGGTTTTAGGACCCTTAGAGCTTAGGCTATGACATGTGAGGATTGGGTAGACATTAGGTTTCCGTCTGTTGGATATCTTCGATTCCTTTTGATGTCGTTCAGTTTTGACTTCGATATTCTTTTGTCTTCATTGAGTTGGCCCTCCTCTTTTCGCCAATTTTGTTATTTTGTTTTCGCTCATCCGTTTGTCGATCGTTAGATGGAGACTACCCGTGGAGCCGAAGAAGATGGTGCCGACCTAGCGTTGCTTTACGATCCACTGTCTTTGGAGAGTTCGTGAAGCGAAGCCACACTCGACTGTCGTGCGGAGGAACATCGGGATCTTGCTTGGAGGAGCTGGACGAATCAACCAAAGGCGTAACGATGAAGACATGATTCAGCGGTGGGTGGGAAGGTTCAACTACTTCATATGATTTGGGCACGACATGTGTTACTCTGATTCGGTTGTCATGCGTTTTGTGACGGTTTGATATTCGCTAAGTGATTTTGATCCGTATTGCTTTTCTCGATTTGTTGAACTTCGGTGTGAATCGTGAAGTTTTATCGTTTAGCATTCGGTATATCTCGGCCTTTCTTTTTGGAAACGATGTAAGAGCTATGAGGAACCATTTTGTGCATTGGTGGCCTTCTTTTCTTTTGTGTTGTATGGTAAGTTGTTTTGATGTCGTATATCTTTGTATGTATGTGATCAGTGCTTTATAGTATGTTACTTGCTATCGATATGTTATCGTATGTGATATGTTTTGTTGTGATTAGTTTATGTGGTTTGCCATGACCGAGATAGAATATGATGACAATAAGGACTTGTTATGTGATGCAAGTATTATGAGGCCTGATCAACGTGATAATACCGAGATCATATAATTTGAACTTATTGAAATTATATGACGTCGGGGAAATGCTTGTGGTTGATACGTGAATGGACATTGACTTGTATTTGTTATTTGTTGCTCCTCATGTTTGTTAGAAATTTGTACCTAATTGTGATATTTTCGTCGATATATGTTACGTGTAAGTTGTGTGCGCTTTGGACCGAAATTGTTATGATTTGTGTGAACTATGAATTGCTATGTTTGCTCTAAATGTGTACGTCTCCGTGTACCCTTATTGTGGTCCTAGGATTTTTCGTGAAGTGTTTGAGGAACATTAGATCCTTTTAGTTTGATTATCTGCGACTAGTGAGATCGTTAGGATTCATTCTCCTGTATATGTTTGTTCTCATCATTAGAGATCCGAATAAGTTAGAAATTGTCGTTTGATCTTTTCCTGCATCTCATCCGTTATCTGCCATTACTTTGAAGAGTATATGATAGTCTGTTGTAAGTATTTGATTATTGCTTGATTTCTGATAAAGTAGGAGTTTGAATGTTTTGATAAGAAATCCGTTTGTTCTAAGATAAGATTTGCGTTTGCTTTATTCTCCCTGGAATTCTGAAATTGATTTGTCTTCCGTCCTATTCCGCCTTGTTCAATTTTAGGGACCAAATTTTCTTTTAGAGGGGAAGAGTTGTAAAACCCTAAAAATACGAAGCGTGTTAGAGACTAAAATACCCTTGGAATCAAAATTTATTAAATACGTAAAATACATTGATGTTCATTTAACAAAATTTAAAAACTTAACTTATCTATAATTAAAACTTAGAATATGTATGCGTGATTGATTTTATGCGACGAAGATTTAAACGTCTCACTAAAATATTGGGCCTTGTCTTTCGTTATTTGAAACAACTTGGGCGAGTGTTTTGTTCGTTTGGATCAAGGAGCCGAGAGCCCAAGATGGGTGTTTGTTCGTTCGTTTGGACCAAGAGGCCGAAGCCCACACACCTTCTCA
Source organism: Chrysanthemum makinoi (assembly GCA_910596185.1). Classification (NCBI taxonomy): domain Eukaryota; kingdom Viridiplantae; phylum Streptophyta; class Magnoliopsida; order Asterales; family Asteraceae; genus Chrysanthemum; species Chrysanthemum makinoi. Next base: position 244,843,748 of record OU343225.1, on the reverse strand, counting down.
AAGCCCTAGAACCAAATTTTTCTACTATATACAAACTCATAAACATAATTTGGAACCCTAGTTTTGCCTCTTCTTTCTTTTTCTTTCTATTCGGACGAAACCCTAATTTCCCCTTGGTGTCGAGAGTTTGTTTCCAACGAGCTAAGGTATAATCACGTTCTATTCGTCTCACTTTGATCGCTAATGTTATTATATATTGTATTGTGTTTTGTTTTGAATCGAATCTTGTGTTTTGGTCGAGGCATTGTAAGAAACAAAAACAACAAATATGAATCGGATCTAATATAATTAGAGAGCATGTAATGTAATATGCATTGTATGAATTTGTATTAATTATGTCGAGCCACTATAAAACCGAACCATATATATAAATGTTATCATGCCTAATAAATTCGAAAACCCTAATTGGAATGGAACCCTAAGTGTAATTAATGGTCTAAACATGTGATTATAATGGTTTTACTAAACCCTAAAACTGGACAGCATCATAGGTCGAATTTGTGTGTGTTATAGATCCAATTTTATAAGTGCAATAATCTGGGTTTTTTGTGGGGAAAGTTTATTTGATGTCTTAGTTAAGTTTTCCAAGTGGTTTGGTCGAATTTGGAGTTGTCTAAGTCGTATTTTTTAATTTTACAAGATCAAGTGTCAATGCTGAGAAAACGGGTCTGAAATTTAGTTGGATTGTTTGATTTTTCATTTGCAAACCATAATGAATTGGGATCTCTCCTTTTACAGGAGTGACATTTAGGTTATAAATGAATTTCTGGGAGTTCTGGGGATTTTTCCAAGGTGTCTAAATAGGTCCAATAAGTGTAAACTTTTAAGGTGTATTTTCTGATTACTTTCTGGACAGGCCTGGACTTGTGATTTTCCATAGGCCATTTGGCATAGAGATAGAACCCACCAATTTTTGGAGAGTCTTTTAAATCGTATTGGAACCCCTGGGATTTTGCTTGATTTCATTTGAGCTAAGTAAGTATTTTATAAAAATCGCTAAAGTCTGGTCCGAATATGAGTTTAAGAAACTGAAAGATAAAATATGATATCAATAGGTAACACACTTACAAATGCATAAGAAACTTATAAAATGAGAATATACTTATAACTCTAAGAATGTTTATGCGATGAATCCGTTATAACTTTAATGATGCTAATAAGTATTAAATAAATCATAATCCGTGTAGATTTGTTGAGGAAGAGCGCGACGTTATATCTTCGTGATTCACTCGTTCGTTTTCTTCTCCATTGCTTTAAGGTACGATATTCTGACCTTTTCAGTAAGGTTCCTATGATGATCTTTTCGTTAGCTTTCCTATTTTACTTATTAGGGTTTCCGATGCCATTGCTATGAACCCGTTCCTGATTGTTTGACCTTTGCTTCACTGAATTTATGTTTTATTGAACCATGCGATACCTGATTTGAACTTTATGTTAGGAAGACTTTGATATGCATATTTGTTGAACCTTGTGTTTGATTACGACTTGTGTCATAACTGGAATTTTGTTTGACCTAAGTTAGTTTGACACCCGAGCCAATTATTAACTAGTCATGGGGGGTTCCATGTCCGGTATGATGATGCACCTCGACATGACTCTAGGGCATTAGAGTGAAGTTCGCACGTCCCTTATCTATTATTTGTTATGAGCTCAAATTATATTATATTATCAATATATGTTTGTGGGGCGTATGGATGCATCCTAGATCCGATCGTTATCCGATATGTTTTGTTAATGGGTAGATGATGTCGTGTGCAATACGTGTCTTCACAAGATTCTTGGAGCTAGCTACTCTAAAATTATTTTCTTTGATTATTTCTTTATAAATATGATGTTTCTAATATGATATGATTCGGGCTCGAGGTAGTTTAACTAAACTTTTATCTGTTATTTCTATGTTAAGTATTACGATTATGATTCGGTATGTTCAAGTGTTTATAATCATGAGCTAGGAAGCATTATATGTTACCATATGTTATTATGCTTTTGTATGTTTATGTGATTGCCGTCTACTATGCTAGGATATGATTAATATGTTTAAATATGATTTGCATGCTGTCATCTGATGTTATGTTAGTTTATCATTGTGTGAATTCGTTGTTACGCAAGATGACTATGCTAGTGGGTATTTGATTGTTAGTAAGTTTAGTGTGCATAATCATTCGATTAATATTGTGAACCTTCATTATTTGTTAATATACCTATTTGTCTATAATTGATCTCGCCATGTTTTAGACTCATTTATATTAAGGTTTGATCCAGGAATGGTTTAACTAATGATATCTTTTTGGATAATTTGCTAATTGCTATGCTATGTCTTTTGTTTATTTAGTTATAGTATTTCCCTCGAGTGTTTTATGTTCATATATGTACTTTACTTTGCTTTGCTATTATATTTTATTTCGCGGTGTTATTGGTTAAGTTATTGAATGCAAGTTAGTTGATTTGTGTGGATGCCATGATTGCTTGTTAGTTAATGATCTCTGTTAGTTTTGACATTTCGTTTGGCTCATATGTATTCAATTTCTGTTTTTAGTTAGTGTTTGGTTATCTTGATGTGTTTCCGTCTGTGTAATCAATATGCTATGTGTTTGTTCTTAATTGCTATTTTTGTTCTTCGGATTTACGTATGATTGTGTTTCCTGAGATCTAAATGATTCATTGATCTCTTTCGGTGTGACTTTGTTATTCGTTTCTTTGTTTCATTTCGTATATTTGTTTTGTTTAGTTTTTGTTTCGTTATATACATTCACTTTGGGCTTTGTAAGCTCGGCCGCACTTCTTCTTTTCTGCGGCGAGGTTTTAAGCATTCAAGATGAGCTTATGGGATAGTGATGCGGGTTGAGTAGAGAGCGAGCAAGATTAGACCATAGAGATCTTAGATTTATTTTGAAGTTTAGCTATTTATGTTTTCTTTTGATTATTTTGTAAAGGCTTCGCTATTGTATAGTACTTAGGATTACGATATGAACCCGTATTTGTTATATCTTTACCCTTGTGGGTTGGGTGTTCTGAGAACTAGTTCTAGGAACTAAATGCATTGGTGTATTTGGAGGATACACGATCGTGAAGGCATTTTCCTAAGGGGAGGTTTGTTACAACAAGATTCTCGCTTTTTGCTTATCTAAATCCTTTTCCGAACACTTGTTCGGTGTTAACGTTTGAGGCTTAAACTTATTCAAGGAAATCCAATTTTCCTTTTTGTAATCATGGGGTTTGATCGTTATGTTATTCTCTTTACATTCGGGATCTTCTAGCTTCTTATTCATTTTCTCCCTAGATGCATCATCTAATTTTTCTATCTTCCTCGAGGCACTCAACGCAAATAGGTTTCTGTCTAGGTTTAAGAATCTCATTACCATCATAGATTACATTATGGACAGCTCTAGCCTTTTAACAACCTCATGATTAGTTTCACAACAAGGGAATGCTATGCTTATCGCTAAAGACTCTGTGCTTAGTGATTAAGTGAGCAGTCTAAATGGTGTTTCCTTGTACGTACAATTTATTTTCAAGCTTGTTTTTCAAAGTTTTTAGATTAGAAAACTCATTCAAAAGTTTTGATTCCTTAGCGTTAAATTCTTGTTTAAGAACTTTAACATTATCTTGAAGCTCTTGCTTTTGCTTAATTTTAAGCTTTTCTTGTAAGGAGTTTAACTCTTGTTTTAAGATTTCTTCTCTAAAATTACTTTTTCTAATAATTGTACGCATTTGGTCATCCATTTCCTGCTCACGGGAGGTTAACTCAAACTTAGCACGTTGTTCATAAATATCAACTCGTTCTTTATAGGCATTAAGTTGAGATATAGAATCATTAGAGGCGCATGCACTGTATTCATCAAAAACATAATCATCATTGACTGCAGAAGATGCATTACTGGGTACATTCGCACTTTCACTTTGCTTCACATATTGATCATATGGGACAATATTACTATTACCCATATCTTCAATATTTGATTCATAAGTTTCAAGAGACTGTACTTTATTATGCATCTTTTGCCCATCAACATCATCAAATAGTTTTAATACCTCAGAAATGATTTTGTCTTTGGATGGACCCGGTATTTGTGGTGGAGAGACCTTTGGAGAGACCATAGGTGAGATGCTAGCCATGAAGATTGTTTGGGCAGTGGGTTCATCATCGACATCGAGTCAAATGCATCACGCGATCGACTTCTTGAAATGCATTTTGATGATTATGACCTATCTCCTGATTATTCATCAACATCGGCATCATAGGTTGGGCATTTCCTCATCAGGAACAACAACTCCTCTTCATCCAAAGCTGCTCCATTATCCTGAGCTTGCACAAGCATCATCTTGTCTCTGAAGTATTCGCATTCGTGGGCGTTTTGGAGATGTGCGGTTCTAGCAATATGTCCTCACCACCACGGTTGTAGCACTAATGGCTTTGCTTGACCTTGATTCCCATTCCTTCCCTATTCTGATTTACCCCATATCCTCTACCAACTCCTCCTCTTCCCTGTTTATACTGCCTTTCTTGAAGTTTTGCACCATAACCTTCCCATCTCTGGCGATTTGCTTGATTGTGTGGATTGGATGCTGTTCTGAGGTTATTTTTGGTGTGTGGAAGAGAGTTCATGTTTTGTGACCATGAGAGCAGTTGATTGATGAAGTTTTCCATGAATGTGTTGGAGTGGAGGCTTATATACTGGATCGAGGATGAGTTTGTAATTACCATCACCCATGGGAATGACTTGAGAAGCTTTGGTAGTAATACCAACATTTGTGTAAAAGGCAGTTGAGTCATTTGAGGAACTTGTTTCTCCCCGTTGGTTTTGCTGTTCTAGAATCCTTTTCTCAAACATAGCATGTCTCTCATTCGGATAAGGAATGCATCAGATTGCTAATAGTTGGTGTTCTTCAATCCTTTGGTTAGCTTCATAGAGGTGACAAACTTGTGCCATTCGGGATTCATGTTGTTCACAAACTTTGAGTTCAGATGAATGTTTGGCATGGTCATTTTGATGTTCCTCATGTCATTCACAAGCTTATGGAATCTCACATAGTAATCATAGACACTCTCATGCTGTTTCATCTTGAAGTGCTCAAACTCATCATACAGTTGTGATTCTCTGTCTTCCTTGGTTAATTGAGAACCTGAGAGAAGCATCTTGACATTATCCCAAATGCCTTTGCTTCGGTGTTGTGATTGATAAGCTTGTAGATGTCTTTTGGAAGACCCTTTAGTATGATGTTTGAGGCTCACGATATCGGCATCGAATCTCTTTTTCTCCTTATCACTGAGCTCATCATACGTCTTTGGTCTGTCCAATCCAAAGATCATGGTTTCATCTCGGCATATCAATTATGTCTCTTGTAGTCTCAATCGTCGGTCCTTCATCAATGGATTTGAGAATGTTGACTCCATTTTCTTTTCCAAACAGTACAATGATTCGTTGAGCCCAAGAGTCGTAGTCGGTTCATCAAGCATGGGTGGGCGAGTATGAACAATTTGCTTGAACATCCCGGCAATGATGGAGATGATTGTAGATACGTTGGTAGACATGTTAACAGATTACACGGGATTTTATAACTCTATGATTAAACCGGGAAATAGATTCTTTCACGGGATTTTACTAAATCAAGAGAAAACCGTATTACAATCAAAAATTCAATCAAGTCGCTAAGAAACCTTGAACAGAGTCGCTAAGCACCAAGTTGCTAAGTATTATGAAATCAAGTCGCTATAATGCCAAGTCGCTAAGACACAGTCAAGTTGCTAAAGAAAAACTCGCTAAGATCCAGTAAGCTAACACCAAGTCGTTTGAGAATTATGACAACAAGTCGCTAAGCACCAAGTCGCTACGTCGTCAAGTCACTAAATAGCAACTAGCTAAGGTCCAAGTCGCTAACACCAAGTCGCTAAGAAACTTAAGTACAAGTCGCTAACAAAATTGAAAGCAAGTCGCTACCTTCACCAAGTCGCTAAGAAACTTAAGTACAAGTCGCTAACAAAATTGAAAGCAAGTCGCTACCTTCACCAAGTCGCTACCCGTAGTGTAGAATCCACTAAGTGTCTGTTTGTTAAACTTGTCTCAAAAGACAAGTCGCTAGGACCAAGTCGCTACCACACTTCAACTACACTTGCCCTTTTTCTGAAGCAAGTCGCTAGATGAAATTCACTACGAGACCAGTCGCTAGCAAGAAAAACTTCAAAACACACTTTCAATCCAAAACAAGCTCAACCACGTTGATTCAAGCTACCAAATCAAAACCCAAGCACTTACAATGGTTCTAAACACAAAAGTACACCCAAAATACAAACTTTAACACTAGAAAATGATCCAATGATGCAAAAACCACTAAACTTTTTCAAACTCAAAAACCATCTAAAACCACTAGAAATCCAAAGATATGTAAGAGATGATCTAACCATGGCTCTTGATACCATTTGTAACATATTGGATTTCACAAACACACTAGATTATAACCACAAGTAGGAGTATAATATGGTTTTAGAGAAAGTTAAGGTTGGGAACTTTAGTGGGAAAGAAAAATCTTATTATGAGCTCCAACTCTCTACCGGGAGGTAGAGTATTTATAGTCTTACATAAACGCCACCTACGGGCTGTGGATCAGGCATACAGTGGGTAAAGACCCGTCCGTCCTCCACGGTGTTACAAAACTAAATACTACTTAACACTAAATAATCTACGACTACGAGCTTTCTAACGAGTACATATACTTGAGGTGACCGACTCTTTAATAACTGGATTTACTAAATCCCAACAGAAAAGAATGGCGTTCCCAAGCCAAGACTCGGCTCACTAAACTCTAGATAACTTGAAACAAACAAACATAAATATAAAGATAGATGTAGGATGGTAGCCCATTTTTTTTTGCATACACTTTTACTCTACTATCCTCTAAGATAACATCAAAATATAAGTGATTTATAGGAGCATCCCTAAACTTGAGTTTTTATTACTCTAACACTAATTTGACCCGAATTGAAAAGATCAAAACACTTGGAGTATTTAATTACGTAAATAAAGGGAATTTAAATTTAACGTTCTTTCCCGTCACTCCATAAAATATTACTTTTACCCGTGAGTCCCAATCATCCCAAACGTGTACAAGATATGACTCAACTTAGCAACCATGCAAGTTACTAGATAATTGAAGTAAGGGTTTAGTATGATAACAATAATGCACTAAAGGTGAGTGCATACAAGGTAGGCTAAGGTGATTTGGGTGTGCATTTGAGGGTGGATTGTAAACAATGCTCTTCATTGATATTCCGGAAAACCGAAACATCACGAGAACCGCGAAAAGGATATGCTTTGAGGGGCTCAACTAGGGGTATCGTGTACTAAATATGAGTAAATCGCAAGGGTGTGGGGTAATTACTCGACCGATGTGGAAGAAGTAATTATAATATGGGTATCAAACAAGGGTTATCCTAATGCCTCTTATCATTTAGTTATTCCTAACTACACAAGTGTGGTCTCACTAGCGATCTCGAAATGCATCACAAAACAAGTTCTAGAATCTATTATACTACCGGTACACTCTCGAAGCATTAAAGGTGAATGCTTTAATTCCTATAGATCTAGGGGCGAACCTCACATTTTTGGGGTGGAATTTGAATGGTAAACGGTTTTTGTGCTAGTCATATAACTCCTATCCATGAGACGCTTTATTAAGACTAAAGTCTCACTCGTACATGTCATGAAAATTTTGAAATTTGGTGCTAAAATTGCTCTAACAAATATTTCTCATAGCTTATTACACAAAGGAAATAGGACAAGACAAATATTCAAGGATAAGCATAGTTTCAAAGTTCCCATTTTATCCTCCCTCCCTACACTTAAACTAAACATTGTCCCCAATGTTCCCCGAAAGTATCAAAGTTATGATAATGGAAGGTAATTAAAAGAGAAAGAAACTAGTACTCCCCTGATTAGCTCGGTAGGATCCATGTGAAGTAGTGGTTAAATTCTTTCCCAAGAAGAATGTATGCGTGATAAGCTTAATCCAATATTACGTTTCTTCTTCTTGATAAATAAAACCTGCACACTTTAAGAAAATAGACGAAACCTTGGCGTAAAATCGGCGGTAAAACTATATATGACTCTACTAAACTAAGATATAATGCTTGTGGAATGGATGTTTGCAGATTTTCTGGAAAATTAAGACCCGAGAATTTCCAAAAATTTATAATTAGCACAAGTAATAGAGAAAATTTTATAAGCGTTTTTCGCTCCTCCTGACGCCCCGTCAGGTTATCTGACAAAGGTTCCCAACTGCGTTTCTGGAAAAATTACACCTTTAAAATATGGAAAAATTCCTGCAAAACATCCATTATAACTCGATACAAGCATTTGACTCTAACAAACACACATATATATCAATTTCACTAGTTGTAATTCTCATGTTCACGTTCTTTTAAAAACGTGTGTAATCCTCTCCACACTTATCTTATTGTAAAATACCTTTATATGTAATTAAGACGAGGTTAAAGACAAAATAAAGCATTTATCAAATTCAAACATGAGAATATACAATAATGAAAAGTTATATGACACACAAACAAGCAAACAATTAAGCATGGGTTGCCTCCCACGAAGCGCTTTTCTTTATTTATGAGTCTTGTAGCTAGACTCGACGTCGTGCTCCTACGTACTTATGTAAGTAAGTTTATCCTCAAGAATGTCATAGGGATCAAACTTATCTTTTAAATTCCTAGTGGTATGCTTAGTTCGCTACGTCTTTTCAAAATTTTCTCCATGGGATCATAGATTGTCATCCTAATGTGCCATTCTCCATTCCCATCACTAGGTGGTCTATCCCAATTCCAATTATGCTTAGGATTCTCACTCTCAACTTTCCACTTATTCATGTTAAGATTAACGGGCAAGGTTCCTAGGAACTCGGTCATCTTCCTAAACACTAAGGCATCCTCGAACGGGTTCACTTCAATGTCCCTAGCCAATTGCTGCTCATGGAAAGTTGAGAGTCAAAGGCCTCCTCTAGATAGAAGGTCGGTTTTGAGGACCTACGAAATCTTTATTAGTCCAAAGTCCATATCCATATGATTTTCTATCCAACATGATCTCGAAGGGTATTTCTTCCTCTTTGTAGTAGATATGCTTCTTGACATCATAAATTGACCTAGCACTCCCTTCTCCTACCACTATCTTAGACATCTTACAATCAATTATGGCACTAGCGGTAGCAAAGAATCCTCTTCCTACTAACAATGGGCATGTCGGGTCTTTATTCATGTCTAGCACATGGAAATCCGCCAAAAGAGTCAATTGACCTACGTGTACTACCATGTCTTTTATCATCCATACCGATACATACCTTCCGTCCGCTAGACCTAAGATGGTTTTCGTTGGTTCTATCTTACCTAGGTTAAGGTTTCTATGGAGGGACAACGGAAGAAGATTAATGCTTGATCCTAAGCTCGCTAAAGTATCTAAAGGTTTGGAATTCCAAGCCTACGGAAGAATGAATAGCCGGGATCATCTATTTTCTTAGATAACTATTTTTTGCACAAATGCGGACCCACGTTCTCCTAATTTAAGTTCTTTCTCATATTTTTCTTTCAATGCATTATAATAAGGCGCATGAGTCAAGACTTCAAGAACCGGTTTTTCTTGGTGGAGTTCCTTGTACTCCTCTTCTAGATTAGGTTTGGGTTCTTGGTTATTCGGGTCCTTGGTGAACTTTCGGGTGTGAAGGGCATGGATATGCACTCTCCCAAGGTGAGCAAGAACATGAAGTCGATGAAATCGAATTTACTTTTGGGTTCTTTATGGTGTCACTCGGGAGTGCTCCAATTTCCCGGTCATTGAAGGCTTTTAAGAGGGCGTCGAGCTTGGTTGTCATCTCGCCTTTTCGTTGCTTGAAATCGGCTTCAAGCTTAGTCAATCGAGCCTCTTGAGATGACATAAGCCTAGATACCATTGCCTCGAGACTAGTGGAATTCCCGGTATTTGGAGGGTTGGACCTATTGGGCGGACTAGATGAGTTTTGGGGCGGGTTTGAGTTTTGGCTCCACCTAAGGTTAGGGTGATTTCTCCATGAAGGGTTGTAGGAATTTCCTAAGTTGTTTTGTTCGGGCTTGAAAGTGTACCACTTCTCTCCTGCTCCGGTGAGTGCAGTAGGTCAGAAAAAGCTTGTTCGGGGAGTCTTGTGCAATCACGAGTGTCGTGGGGACCACTACATAACTCACAAGGTAGAGTGATTTTGTTCACTTGATGTGAAGACTTAGGATTTTCGTAAGAGCTCATTAGGAATTTGACTTAATCTTCAAGCTCGAGCATCCTACGATCGGAAGTTTGTGAGTCAATGGGAGGCAAAGAGATTTCCTTGACAGTTTTGGGCAACTCAAGGGGGTCATTCCAACTTTCGTTGTCATAGAGGGCAAGGTCCTCTATTGTACCCCACGATTCTTACGCGGTGAGATCACTAAGTTTACCACCGTCCGCAGTCGATGGATTGCTTAGTTGAGAAGTTGACATGATCGTAAATGATTTGGACTTGAAGCCAAAGATCGATGCCGTGATGAGGACTTTATGGAGCAAGTCCTTTAATCGAGTCCATGCCTCGTAGAGAGATTCACCTTGACGTTGTTGGAGCATCAAGATTTCATTCCTAAGTTTAGTAGTTCTCGGTTGGGAAAAATTGGGCAAGGAAGCGAGTAGTGAGATCATCCCAACTTGAGATGGATCCGGCGGGAAGTCGCTCAAGCCAATTACTAGCTTGGTCCCGTATAGAGATTTGGAAGAGACGCAAGCGGTGGTCTCTCGTGTGGTATCATCAAGGTCGATGGAATCAACGATTTTAAGGAAATCCTTAAGATGCTGATTAGGATCT
>OU343225.1:244815488-244832794 GCA_910596185.1 Chrysanthemum makinoi | reverse complement strand
TTTTAAAGGTCCTTAGCTTTGTATTTAAGTATACTAATATATTTTTTGATAAATCGACAGATTTTATAACGCTTAAGACTCATTTTGACTGCATCGTAAAGAGTGACATTTTCATGCTGAAATTTCTGGAATTATTAGTTTTCGTCGCCAAACTTCAAAAATTCATAACTTCTTCGTTATAACTCCGTTTTAACCCTTTCAAGCGGCCACGTTTTCGTTTTAAAGTATATTTTCTAAATATCTAGGCGAAAAATTTTTACCTACTGTCGGATTTTCCAGATTTTTAAAATAAGAACAGACCCTTTTGCAAACTTGTCGAAATGAGTTTTTCTCGCGCCAAACCTATTCTAATCCATTCAAAACAACTCCGAAGCTATTCTAATCCTACCATACACCTTCTTAGGGTGTCATGGTTTCCTAGACATCACCAAAAATAGTATATAACAAGGAGTAATTATAGGATGACTTATATATTCATAACTCTTAAAAATCAATGAAAAAGTGGTACAACATCATATGACTTGCATGTTTTTGCTCAAATATGATGAAATGAATATGAAATGAATATGAAAGATGAAAAATGGACATGAGATGCTTACTAGAATACTTGATGAGGTTTATGAGAACAAAGGGTTTTCCTAATCACACCTAGGTTTATATTACAAAACCTTAAACAAAAGTGATACTAGAAGTAATTAAACTTGATTAGAGAAAAAATATATGGTCTCCTTCTTGGTCCTTAGGTTGGCCGGTTTGCAAGAGAGAAAGGAAGAGAGTTTTGATCTTTTTACTTGAGAAATAATGAAGTGAAATGAGTTTTTGATACTTTAGTAGTATAATACAATATACTCAAGAGTAGATATTTGTAACTTAATGACTCACCCCCCTCCTTGTGTCGACAAGGGGGGTGTTAGTCATGGCTTAATACATTTTTTTTTTTAGTATGTATTATGTAATGTTTAGTAAAGTTAAATGAAGATAAATGGTAACTTGTAGACACATTTGAGTATATAGGGTAGCGTTAGATAAAAAATAACTTTTCACGGGTCAAGATAAAATATATTGAGGTCATAAAAATTATAAAAATATATTTCTTGCAAAATTTGAGTGAAATAATAATTATCGTGTCGTATTTAAGGAAAACCTTAAGTAATTTATATAAACATAACATTTTATATGCGAAATAAATTTAAAACATTGGGTAAACTCATAATATTATTTTTATAAACTTAATATGAGTACAAAAATATATCGGGATGATTTTTGGAAGTATCGGATCAAATGTTAAAAATAATTAATTACGCGATAGCGTTTATTTAATAAGAAATTTATGCGTTTAATGTGAAATGCAAAACTATGCATGAGCTAGTATGATGAATGTTGAGTTTGAGAAATGACCAAAAATTAAGAATTGGGACACCCTTAAAAAAACCACAAAACCTAATGAATACTTAAATTTTTGCCAGCCCAAAAAACCACTAAAAATGACCCAATCACCCATTTAAAACAGTTGTTTTGCCCAATAGACCCCTTGTTCCTAAAGCCGAACCTATATATAAGAACATCCAACTCTTGTATGACACTTTTAAATTTAATATTTATTTATTCTACAAAATTAATCACTATGCCGGACCTGAAACTTCTCCATTTATAAACAGGTGAAGAGCATGACCCGTTGACAGCACCTAGAGTTTGGTATAATCCCCGTTTCTCAAAAACGATTCACAAAAACCAACTTTAACTCTACAATATTGGTTCTTTCAAAGTTAAAAATTTGGCTTTATTAGGGAAATGGTGGTTTAGGGTGAAAAATGCTATGTAGAGAAAAGTATTAAAAAGCATATATGGTGTTGTGGGAGGATATGAAGGTGGAGATGAGTCTCAAATTAGAGGGATTTTGGTTTGACATTATTAAGGTTGGAAAAGGAAGCGATAGGCTAGAGGGGGATTTTGTTAATAACCTTTACAAAATAGTCGGTGATGGTTTAGATATCTTGTTTTGGCTTGATAAGTAGGTGGGGTATGCGGACTTTGTGATCGTTATCCAAGGCTTTTCAGGTTAGAGAGAGATAAGGAAGTAGCGGTTGGTATAATGGGTAATTGGGTTGGATAAATTTGGTCCTGAAATTGGGAGTGGGCTAGAAAATTCATTGTGACTAAGAAACCGAAGAAATATTTCCCTATATGATAATCGTAAAAGAGAATTAGTATGTAGAAACTCTTGTAACCTAAGAATTTGTTTTCATAATTTTTATGGCTCAACACGATGAAAAGAAAATAAATTTACCTCAATCTAGGAAGCATTCATATCATTTGACAAATTCCTCGGCGTGCATTCTTTCCTGTGTAATACTTACCTGAGGTAAAATTTCAGAAAAGAGTTTGGAGTTAAACCAAAAGTCTAATGAATTCATAGTTTTTAGGGATAATTATTTAAAAATGTATTTAACTTGTCATATTTTCTAATTGTGTATAGCATTTTTTTTATTTTTTGCTATTATATATCCTAAACACTTGATTTGGACTTTTGTGTGTATTTCATGCATGTAAAATACCCATTTTACCTTTTGTTGCCAATAGAGTAGTTACAAAATCATACAAAAGGTCGAAATTCAAAAATTTGAGGTATGTAATAGCAAAAACATAAAACGGTTATACACAAATAGAAAAAATGACAAGTTAAATACATTTCTACATAATTATCCCTAGCTTTTACGTATCAATAATTTTAAGAAAATTCATTCTACAAAACATATCATATGCATTCTATTACCAAATAAACCACGTTGACTTACCTCCCGTGAAATAACTATACATCATACTTTCATGCAATTTTCTATCTTGGACCTCTCCATATGACTAATAATCCCATGATCTCTTTCCCCATCGTGTCAACGACCTGCATTGATTCGATTGTTCGTGAGTGGTGAAAAACACAATATCAATATATATCAAATTAACCGTAAAATTCGACAAATTAACCTTTTAGGAAAAGGGTTAGCGTGCAAACTTACGGGTGTGATGAAAAGTGATACCGGAAAAGTGATTTCGAGGGTCGTGTCCCAACAAGGTGTGAATGGAAGGATTCGTTGAGTTTCGTGATTTGAACTTGAATTGGTTTTAATGATTTGTTTGATTTGAATTATGTTTTCTACAAATTAATTAGCAGGAAAGGTAATTAAGGCAAGGGAAACCTAATAAACTACAAATTAACTATTACTAAGCCTAAGGAATGATGAAAAATACTAAAACATTTTTTGAAAATTCTGAAAAACTAAAGAAAACTACTTTAGACAATATTGAATCTGAGAAAAATGAAAAAGTGCACAACTGCTTTTGGAATTCAGCAGTTAATAAGCTAACTAAGTTTATAAGCTAAAACTAAGAAAGACTAGTTAACTAATTAATTATGTAGAATGTAACTAAGACAAAGTCCCAAAATTTGGTATAGATTGTTTTGTTTATTGCTTTGAATAGGGGAGACAGTTGAATCCCCTTGCTATCCTTTTTTTTTTAACTTTTTTTTGAAACTTGAAAATGAGATAAATTCTTGAACTTTTGTGAAAACTTTTTGAAAGAAAGATATTCAATAAAAGGTGTTTTGACACTTGAATCTGATTTATAAGTAAAAAGCTAAACACTCCTCTTTTACAAACTATAAAATCTAGTTAATGATTACCCTACCACTATAATCTAGGCTAAAGATCTAAACTAAGTTACTAATGAAATCCTAAATTACACTAAGGAAAATCGATGCGGCTATTCAATTACACCAAGGAGAGTCCTAAACTATCTATGGAAATATGAGCAAACAAGGGACTAAACAAGCATGAAGGGAAACAAATAAGCTAAATCCTAAAGAACCTATTCTATATTATCTAAAGCTTCTCACAGTACCTAAATAAGCTAGTAACCTATTGATAAGGTATGATGTAAAGAGTGTGACACAGGCTTAACTTGCAGGGCTAGGAGCAGTGAAGCACTTCTTTGGAGCTTATTTTTAAGCTAAGTGGACTTCCAACAAGGACAAGCTACAAAGATCAAGTTAGCATACAAGAGATTACAAATCAACTATTAGGAGCAAAAAGAAAAACTTTTAGTAGTAGCTTAAAATGAAATTTCTATCAAGTTTTGGGCCACTCTTGGTGAGAAGAACATGAATAAACTTGCAAAATGACATTTTACTATGAATGTAACTAAATTTGGAGTTAACTTTAAGACACAAAGCGAAACTAAAATGAGTTTGGCATAAAAGGGTTTAAGGAAAACTAATTTTTTTGCCAATGTTGAACTTTAAATAGACTGAGAAAAGGACCCAAGATCAGCAGCTGTTGCTGCTCAGTTCTGAAAAAAAGGAAGGCTTTTCTTGGCTAACTAAACCTTGAGACACTTGATAAAACAGATTCTAATAGACTATCTTCTCTGAACTTGCAACAATAAACTTGACTCAACAAGTCAGATGGGTTAGAAGTCCATTCTGACCCGTTTGAAAAAAATAAGCCAAACACCCCTTTAAGGGATGAAAAGCTTGAAGCTGCTTTTGAAAAACTACCTTGACCCCTTTTTTTTGAGATTATTTTGCTACTTGAACTTAAAACCTTTAACAGCTTCCAAATAAGATTAGAACATTACCTAACAGTAATCTATAAAACTTGAAATTGAAGTAGAAAAATGCTTTTCATTGACTTAAAAATAAATTACAACAGAACTTAAAAACAAAGAAACTGAATTTAAATTAAAACTAGGGGTGCCTTCCAATGGCTACAAAGAGGCTCTATTTATACTAAATAATCCTAGGTCTTCAAATCTCTTGGTGTGCTTCTTTTCTGAGGTAAAACTTGAGCTGAGATGGATTTGTGCTTTCTTGAGCATAATCCTGTCCATTGAAATGCTTTGGAGAAGCAGTCATGTGATCAAAACCATTGATGTCTTCTTGGATTATAGAGCTCCAATGGGAGCATGTAGGATTGCCAAGGTGTTATGCAATCTTGTGACTATCTTTTGACTTCTCTTTATGCAGCTTCCAAGATGGAGAGTGACAGGGAGGTTAGTGGATGCTGAGTAGGAAGTGGAGGTTGTGAATTGGTTTGGGGCAAAGGGATTGGGTGGGATTTTGTGTTTACTGGTTTGGGAAAGAAAGAAGAAAAGGGAGAAGAAGATGGGTATGTTTTTAATACTGGATTGGGGAAATGGTGAGTCAAAGGTCAAGGTATGGGTTTTAAAAAAAAAGTTAAGTTTATTATTTTTTTTTGTACAAATGGTTTTGAGGTTAAAAGTATTTTTGTAGTTTTAAATTTTTTTTTTTTTTTTTAAATAAAGTTAGTTTAAAAATAGAATTTTACAAAACGGTTTTAAGGGTGAAAATAGGATTTTGGGATTAAAGGTGTTTTGGACATTATCGGTGTCGGGAAAGATGAAATGAGAATTTTGGGTTCGGGATAGGATTTTGGGATGTTTTTCCCCAGATCACTCTCAAAACGTATCTCGGGCTTCGAAATGTAGAAAATTGCTTCCGGCTAGGTCTTGCTGCACTCTTTCAGATTCGACTTTTCCGTTTTCGCTCTGTTTTCAATCCTTTTGTACGAAAGACATAAAACACACTCAGGGATATTTTTAACATATTTTGATGCGTATTTGGGTGTTTTAGTCATTTTGTTGTCGTTAGGTGAGTAAAACGATGAGTGAATCAGCACTCATCAAATTCCCCCACACTAGGCAATTGCTAGTCCCTAGCAATCGATCATATGAAGTAATGAAAGACTCAAGATTACCAAGACTACCCCGTTTCGACTTTTTATTTGATGCGAGAAACTTAAACTGAAATGTAAACAACATGCTTGATTATCAAAATATAAGTGGTATCATGGAACGGGATTCACACAAAATGGGTGTCTCCAGGGAATTGTAATCGTCATCCTCTTTTTTATACTCCCAAACTAAGTCTAGACTTATTGTGCAAATGTTTTTGTAAAATGCTAACACTACTTATACAAGTAATCTATGTAAGTCAAGACTTAACTTTTTTACTCCCGCAATTACTATAAGTTAGGTGTGTGTGTTGTTTTCAAAACTTTGATCATAAAAATCTACATTCATCACGGTTGTTATCTATTCAAATTTGATATTAATTCACCGGAAATCTAAAAACTTAAGGTTCGAAAAGGGCCTTTTCCATGTAGCGGCTTTCTTCTCGGCACATCCCAAACCAGTTGGCTTTAGGTGACCAGGCTTTTGACACCCACAGAGAGAATAGTCGGAATCACTGGATTTCGATTCCAATGGTTTAGAAACTTCCGCTAAGTTAATATTAAGACTTGAATGGACAACAACCATCGATTATTTAGAGATTGAAAACTCAAAGGCCAAATCACTCCATGTAACGGCTTTCTTCTCGGCACATCCCAAAACATAAGTTTTAAGTGACAGGGCTTTTGACACCCGAGAATACTACCGAAGCTTTTCTAGACCTTTGAAATTAATAATCTCTAAATTCCCGTTGCTTTTTAAGATAAAATTGACGAATCCGAGTTCAACTCCGGATTTAAATTTAAGAAAAAGCAAGTTTCGCACATTTATTCATAACTTTTTATTTCGCCAACAACTTTAATTTTTTTCACTTTTTGATTTGCAATTTTACTTTTGCATCATTCAAGCACTTTTACGATACTTTCATTTTGCAATATTATTCAGATTTTAAGAAAGTATGCTTTCCCAAAAATTTAAACAAAAAGTTGAACTCTAACTCTTTATCAAAATCGCTTAAAATTTTTATTGCATAACAAAACGATTTTTATGTTCGAAGGTTTGAAAACGACACTATATTAGGTTCAATTAAGAGCTACTGGGAGAAAAAGCCATAGATTACTTATATAAGTTCTAAAGAGAACCAACTACTCCACGCTTAGCATTTTCATTTGCACAACTCGTAAAACTTAGCCTAATCGTTAAGGAAGCAGCTAGATCAACACTCTAGCGAGTCGGATTCCCTTTGTTCTAACCTAATCAAGACTAAACTTTTATCAACACCGAAGTGTTAACACTTTATTTTTATGCAAATTTTTAAATTTTGGGTCAAAACGGGGGTACTAGGGACTAAAGGGTACAAATGTGACAAAATTCGACAGAATTCCCCCCACACTTAGAATTGAATATTGCCCTCAATATTCAAGGTCGGCCGGCCGATACTATCGAACGGAAAAAGGTAATACCACTAACCAAGTGTGTGGACGAAATCCGTTATTTAACACAAAAAGGATTTTTGAAAACATATCCCCGGATAAACGTTAGCAAAATTGATCGGATATTGGTGGATTGAAACAGGCGCATCAATCATCATGATCAAGGGATTCTGAAAACATGAGAAAACACACAAGAAGCAAACAACGTGGAGGTTTCCCCTCACACTTAGTTGTTAGAAAATAGAAAGAAGTCAGAAACATGGGTGAAAACCCATGGAATGCTACTGTTTTTGTTAACCAAGTCGCTAGCTTGACTCGACCCCGAATTCATTGGTTCATGGGGAAGGTTTGGAGATCTAGGAAAACCATGGATGGTATATCCCCTCCAAAGTAGTGCTTCAACCTATGTCCATTCACCTTGAAGTTTGGCCCGTCGGTTTGAGATAACTCGACGGTGCCATATGGAAAAACTTTGGCAACGGTGAATGGACCATTCCAACGGGTCTTAAGCTTCCCCGAGAAGATTTTCAATCTAGAATTGAAAAGAAGGACTCGGTCACCGACGTTGAAAACACGGTTCTTGATCTTTGAGTCATGGATCTTCTTTGTCTTTTCCTTGTAAATCAACGAGTTCTCGTGAGCGATCACGGAGTTCATTTAATTCATTGAGTTGAACTTTTCGGTGATCACTCGCGGACTTAAGGTCAAAATTTACATGCTTCAAGGCCCAATAGGCTTTGTGCTCGAGCTCGATCGGAAGATGACACGCCTTTCCGTACACAAGCTTGTAAGGAGTACCAGATGGGTGTTTTGTGTAATGCGGAAGGCCCAAAGTGTATCTTCAAGTTTGTCCGACCAAGAGGCACGGTTTTCACCTACGGTCCTCTCAAAGATTCTTTTCAAACCACGATTCGAAACTTCCACTTGCCCACTAGTTTGGGGGTGATACGCGGTAGAGAGACGGTGAGTGACACCGTACTTAAGCATCACTTTGCGAATTGTGGTTGCAAAAGTGCGTACCGATCACTAATGATGGCGCGGGGAGTTCGAAGCGGGCAAGAGAGACTTTAGAATTTCACAACTACTCGGGCGTCGTTGGTGGGTAGCGCTTTCGCTTCTACCCATTTGGACAAATAATCGACCGCCACAGTATATACTTGTTCCCTCGAGAGAGCGAGAGCGGCCCACAAAGTCGATGCCCCATACGTCAAAGATCTCGCACACTTGAATGGCATTTTGAGGCATTTCATCTCTTTTAGAGATGTTGCTATGACGTTGGCAAGCGTCGCAAGATTGGACTAAGTCGTGGGCATCTTTGTAGATTGTAGGCCAATAGAAACCGGAGTCAAACACCTTTTTGGTGTAGTTGGGCCATGATGTCCCCTCGTGGGTCCATTATGACAAGCCTTGAGAATTTCAGCGGCTTCTTGGCCGTGAACACATCGTCGGATGACTTGATCCGCACAGATTTTGAACAAGTAGGGGTCGTCCCAGAAATAATGCTTAACATCTTTGAAAAACTTGTTCTTTTGTTGGGGCGACATCCCTTTCACAACAAAGTTACCCGCATGATAGTTTGAAAAGTCGGCAAACCATGGGGTACTCGAATCGATGAGATACCACATTAAGAGTCTCGAGAGGAAACGTTTCGTTTATTTCCTTTTTCTCGAGCACATCTTGATGTGGATTTTCAAGACGAGAGAGATGATCAGCCGCTAGGTTCTCGGCTCCTTTTTTATCACGGATGATGATATCAAATTCTTGTAGGAGGAGAATCCATCGGAGCAACCTCGGCTTTGCATCTTGCTTAGCAAAAAGATATTTGATGGCCGAGTGATCCGTATACACTATGCTTTTGGACAAGATCAAGTATGGCTGAAACTTCTCGAAAGCATACACCACGGCTAGTAATTCTTTCTCCGTCGTAGTGTAATGTGCTTGAGCTTTGGTCAAAGTTTTGCTAGCATAATGTATAGGCTGGAAATGTTTTGATTTTCGTTGCCCCAAGACTGCACCTATGGCGAAATCACTTGCGTCGCACATAAGTTCGAATGGTAATTCCCAATCGGGGGCAACTAGAATCGGTGCTTCCGTGAGCTTCTTTTTAAGAGTTTGGAAAGCTTCAATGCACTCACTAGAAGGCGAAAGAGTGTCTTTTTCAAGAAGTCGGGTCATAGGCGGGATATTTTAGAAATCTTGAATGAAATGACGATAGAAACCGGCATGACCAAGGAAACTTCTAACTCCTTTGACGGTTGTGGGAGGAGGTAATTTTGCAATGACATCAACTTTAGCTTTGTCAACCTCAATCCCGTTCTTAGAAATCTTATGGCCGAGGACAATTCCCTCTTTAACCATAAAGTGACATTTCTCCCAATTTAGACAAGATTAGGTGTTTTCACAGCGTTCAAGCATCTTGTCCAAATGGGAGACATGTTGGAAAGAATCCCCAAAGACCGAAAAATCATCCATAAAGACTTCCATAGTCTTTTCGATCATGTCATGAAAAATGGCCATCATACACCTTTGGAACGTACCGGGAGCATTACACAAGCCAAAGGGCATGCGTCGGTAAGCAAATGTTCCATAAGGACAAGTGAATGTGGTCTTTTCTTGATCTTGTGGGTCAATGGGTATTTGGAAGTAACCCAAGAAACCATCGAGAAAACAATAGTATTCGTTTCCCGCTAATCTCTCAAGCATTTGGATCCATGAAGGGTAGGGAAAGTGGTCTTTCGGGTGGCTTCATTTAACTTTCGATAGTCAATGCAAACCACGCCATCCGTAACCAATCGGTAGGAATCAACTTCGTTTTCATCATTTTCAACAACGGTTATGCCACCTTTTTGGGCACACAATGAGCGGGGCTCACCCAAGGACTATCCGAGATAGGGTAAATCAATCCGGCATCAAGAAGTTTTATGACTTCTTGTTTGATAACCTCATGAATTTTAGGATTCACCCTTCTTTGTTGTTGGACCGCCGGTTTGAAGTCATCCTCCATAAGAATCTTGTGTGTACAAAATTCTGGGTTAATACCCTTGATGTCGGAAAGTTTCCAAGCGATGGCTCGCTTGTGTGACTTCAAAACCTTTATGAGAGCGGCTTTTTCATCCTCACTCAAGTCTTTAGCAATAATGACGGGTGATTTATTGTCACCCTCCAAAAATGCGTACTCGAGATGAGGTGGTAAGTCCTTAAGCTCGACCTCGGGAGGATCATTAGATTTTTCGATAGTTTTAATTTCCTCTTTATGAAGTTCTTGAGGAGGGAGTGAGGAAGGATCTTCATTGAGCATTTTCTCGATGAGAAGAATGTCTCCCTCGATGTCGATGGGGGCGTGATCAATTTCCCATGAAACCGAATCACTAGACAAGTATGCTTCAATCTCTTCCAAGATAAAGTCACTTCCCTCAAGCGGAGTGAGGGAGGAAAGCGAAACAACGATGGGATCAATCGAAGTGGGATTGCCACTCGAGAATCCAAGAAGTTCTTGAGAATACTCCTCCGAAACAATGTCAATGACATCAATTTGTTGTGGAAGTGTCTTCATAATTAGGGGAGTATCTCGTAACTTGATCTAGATTGAAAGTAACGGCTTCCTTGTTTACCCTCAAAGTGATTTCCCCTTCATCAACGTCGATCAATGCCCGACCCGTTTTTAGGAAGCACCTCCCAAGGATGAGGGGTACTCGGGGATCGGCATCAAATTCGACAACAACAAAGTCGGTGGGGAAATGAAACTTGCCTACTTTCACAAATACATCCTCGGCTATACCTAGCGGACGCGAACTTGTACGGTCCGCAAGCTCGAGGATCATACATGTAGGTGTAAGCGGAGGTAATGAAAGCTTCTTCCACATGGAGTGTGGCATCAAGTTAATGCTAGCACCAAGATCGGCCAAAGCGGAGCATTGAACTATTCCTTGAAAATCACACGGGATTAGGAATTTTCCGGGGTCTCCTAGCTTTTCGGGAAGCTTTTTAAGGATAACCGCCGAACAATTCTCGTTCAATGAAGTTTTGGCCATTTCGGAAATCTTTTCTTTGTTATTCAACAAATTCTTGATTGTCGGACTGAACTTGGGCATAAGAAGAAGAGCGTCCGCGAAACTAATCTCGAAGTGCAAATCTTGAAAGATTTGGATAAGCTTCTCCATTTGTTGACTAGTCTTATCACGGAGCTTTTGGTCATTAAGCCTTGAAGGATAAGGAAGTGAAGGCTTAGGAGTGTTCATCGGAACAACGGGTTCCGGAATTGGAGGTAGGACAACCGGAGGTTGGACTTGTCTTGATACCGTGGGCTTGAGATATGCACCTTGTCCTTTGGCTCCTCGGTTTCTCGTTCCACATCCCTCACCGAAGAAGGATTAGGCATCGAGGGTCCTTCATAAGATTTACCACTACTAGTAGCAATAGCATTCAACTCTCCCTTTGGGTTGGGAATGGTGTTACTCGGAAGAGCTCCCGAAGTTGAAGCTTGATTCTTTTGACTCATGAGACTAGCAATCATGCTTTCAATCTTGCTATGAGATTGATCAATTTTGTTGCTAGTAGCTCTAAGCTCAGAAGTGAAATCATTCTTCAAAGTGGTAATTTGATTTTGCATGGACACCATCTTAGCTTCATTGTTTTTGATGTAATTAGCAATGTCAATGGAAGCGTGAGGAGGTGGAGCTTGAACATTTGTTGTTGAGACTTGGAATCGGTTTTGATTGAAATTTCCTTGATTTTGAGAACCTTGATTTTGAAAATTCCGATTCTGATTCTGATTAAACTGATTATTTCTATTTTGCACATTTTGATTGTTCTTATTTTGATTAAACCCGGGTGGTCCAAGGTAATTGTTAGAACGATAGCTTAGAAGGTTACGGTCTCCTTGCGGTTGGTAGGAATTACCTCCCGTATTGTAGGAACCCGGCGGCATATCGCTCTCTGAGTGAAGCCACGGAGGCTGGACACTAAAAATAAGGGTGTGGACCACCACAAGTTTCACAACTCTTGTTCACGACATTCACTTGTTGATTATTATTTAGACTCATTTTAAGTACAGCAGTGGATATTTCTTCGATCTTTTTGGTGAGAGTCGTGTATTCCGAAGATGGAAGAGTGGTAGATCTCATTGACTCACTCCTCTCGGCTGAGGAATCCCAATAATTGTGGTGGGCAGTCATGTTTTCGATGAGATCATAGCACTCTTGGTTCGCCTTTTCATAAAGGTACCACCGGCAGCATTGATTGTGTCACGATGTCTCAATGTTAACCCGTTATAGAATGTATCTATTTGGGTGACAAGCAACATATTGTGGTTCGGACATCGATCAATCGAAAGCTTATAGCGTTCCCATGCCTCAAATAAGGACTCATCGGGTTGCTGCGAAAATTCGATTTCATTCCGTAGTTCCGTCACCATCGACGGTGGAAAGTATTTCGCCAAGAATTTGGAGATCATTTCATCGAAACTATGGATTGAATTCTTGGGAAGACGATCAAACCATGCGGTGGCATGAAGCGTCAAAGAATAAGGAAAGAGATATAAGCGAAGGGCGTCATCGGAGACCCCATTTTGCTTCATGCTTTGGGTGTGGTGAGAATTTGTCGAGATGCTTGTTGGCATCGTCACCCGGCCTTCCGTGAAATTGGAAAAAGCTTTGGACTTGTTGGATCATGTGATGCTTAAGTCCAAAGTCCGTTAACCGATGTTAAGCGGGCAATTGGACCACCCGTCCATCCATCGTGGGTTGGCAAAGCTCCTCCATCGTTAGATCGGGATTTGGATCTTGTGGACCAGTCTTGGGACTTGAGGTCCGTTCCCTTGGTTATGTGTCATTGTGATTTGTTCAACGATACGTATCTCGGGTACGTTTGCTTGGTTACGGTTACGTCTACGAGCTTGCTTGGCGAGTGCGCATGCACTTCCAAAAACAACACTTTCAATTAAAACAAGACCGAGGCAAAACCACAGTGAACTTAAACCAATAATCCCACGTGAAATGATCACTTCTATAAGATAAACGCACAAAGGAGGAGGAGAAGCTTATTAGGTCAGCGCGAAGCTTATTAAAAACCCGCTTCTTTACAGCCGCAATTTAATGTCGGGCCGTCCTTATACCCCTCACACGGTTGTTTATCCGATAGAAACAAACCAAATCACGAGCGACACAAAGGCAAGTTTTAAATCTTTTGTTCGGGAACTTATAATGATAACACCTCAGTTGAGAA
The DNA here is from genome assembly GCA_910596185.1 of Chrysanthemum makinoi. NCBI lineage: Eukaryota > Viridiplantae > Streptophyta > Magnoliopsida > Asterales > Asteraceae > Chrysanthemum > Chrysanthemum makinoi. The sequence goes on along the minus strand of OU343225.1, from coordinate 244,819,394 downwards.
TGTTATATTGATTGTGTCTTCTATATTATTTAAAACAACAAGCAAAAATCTTTTTGTATTTTTAATCTTTTACATATATATATACAAAGAAAAGAAAAATATTTTTGTATTTTTGTATTTTTGAAAAACAATAACTTCACGAGGAAGATTCTTCAAGTCACTAATCTAAAAATCACGATATTGTCGCAACACACCTCCCGGCGCGGCGCCAAAATTTGATTGATTGTTAAGTGAGTGGTGAAAAACACAATATCAATATATATCAACTTAACCGTAAAATTCGACAAATTAACCTTTTAGGAAAACGGTTAACGTACCAAACCTTACGGGTGTGATAAAAGTGATACCGGAAAAGTGATTTCCCGGGTCGTGTCCCAACGAGGTGTGAATGGAAGGATTTGTTGAGTTTCGTGATTTGAACTTGAATTGGTTTTAATGATTTGTTTGATTTGAATTATGTTTTCTACAAATTAATTAACGGGGAGGTAATTAAGGCAAGGGAAACCTAATAAACTACAAATTAACTATTACTAAGCCTAAGGAATGATGAAAAATACTAAAACATTTTTTGAAAATTCTGAAAAACTAAAGAAAACTACTTTAGACAATATTGAATCTGAGAAAAATGAAAAAGTGCACAACTGCTTTTGGAATTCAGCAGTTAATAAGCTAACTAAGTTTATAAGCTAAAACTAAGAAAGACTAGTTAACTAATTAATTATGTAGAATGTAACTAAGACAAGTCCCAAGGGCGCTGGTATAGAGTTGTTTTGTTTGTGCTTTGAATGGGGAGACCAGCGTTCGAATCCCCTTGCTATCCTTTTTTTTTAAACTTTTTTTTTTGAAACTTGAAAATGAGATAAATTCTTGAACTTTTGTGAAAACTTTTTGAAAGAAAGATATTCAATAAGCTGTTTTGACAGCTTATTGAATCTGATTTGCCAAGTAAAAAAGCTAAACACTCCTCTTTTTTTTTACAAACTATAAAATCTAGTTAATGATTACCCTACCACTATAATCTAGGCTAAAGATCTAAACTAAGTTACTAATGAAATCCTAAATTACACTAAGGGGGGAAAATCAGTCGGCTATTCAATTACACCAAGGAGAGTCCTAAACTATCTATGGAAATATGAGCAAACAAGGGACTAAACAAGCATGAAGGGAAACAAATAAGCTAAATCCTAAAGAACCTATTCTATATTATCTAAAAGCTTCTACAGTACCTAAATAAGCTAGTAACCTATTGATAAGGTATGATGTAAAGAGTGTGACCTGGGCTTGTAACTTGCAGGCTAGGAACAGCAGCTGAAGGCACTTCTTTGGAGCTTATTTTTAAGCTAAGCAGTGGACTTCCAACCAAGGACAAGCTACAAAGATCAAGTTAGCATACAAGAGATTACAAATCAACTGATTAGGAGCAAAAAGAAAAACTTTTAGTAGCTTAAATGAAATTGCTATCAACTTGTTTTGGGCCACTCTTGACTGAGACAACATGAATAAACTTGCAAAATGACATTTTTACTATGAATGTAACTAAGCTAGAGTTAACTTTAAGACACAAAACTGAAACTAAAATGAGTTTGGCATAAAAGGGTTTAAGGAAAACTAATTTTTTGCCAATGTTGAACTTTAAATAGACTGAGAAAAGGACCCAAGATCAGCAGCTGTTGCTGCTCAGTTCTGAAAAAAAGGAAGGCTTTTCTTGGCTAACTAAACCTTGAGACACTTGATAAAACAGATTCTAATAGACTATCTTCTCTGAACTTGCAACAATAAACTTGACTCAACAAGTCAGATGGGTTAGAAGTCCATTCTGACCCGTTTGAAAAAAATAAACCAAACACCCCTTTAAGGGATGAAAAGCTTGAAGCTACTTTTGAAAAACTACCTTGACCCCTTTTTTTTGAGATTATTTTGCTACTTGAACTTAAAACCTTTAACAGCTTCCAAATAAGATTAGAACATTACCTAACAGTAATCTATAAAACTTGAAATTGAAGTAGAAAAATGCTTTTCATTGACTTAAAAATAAATTACAACAGAACTTAAAAACAAAGAAACTGAATTTAAATTAAAACTAGGGGTGCCTTCCAATGGCTACAAAGAGGCTCTATTTATACTAAATAATCTTAGGTCTTCAAATCTCTTGGTGTGCTTCTTTTTCGAGGTAAAACTTGAGTGAGATGGATTTGTGCTTTCTTGAGCATAATCCTCCATTGAAATGCTTTGGAGAAGCATCATGTGATCAAACCATTGATGTCTTCTTGGATTATAGAGCTCCAATGGGAGCGTAGGATTGCAAGGTGTTATGCAATCTTGTGACTATCTTTTTGACTTCTCTTTATCGACTTCAAGATGGAAGTGACAGGGGAGGTTGAGTGGATGCTGAGTAGGAAGTGACTGGGTTGTGTGGTTTGGGCGTGAAAGGGATTGGGTGGGATTTGTGTTCTTGGTTTGGGAAAGAAAGAAAAGGGAGAAGATGGGTATGTTTTTATCTTTGGATTGGGGAAATGGTGAGTCAAGGTCAAGGCTGAGGTATGGGTTTTTAAAAAGTTAAGTTTATTATTTTTTTTGTACAAATGGTTTGAGTTAAAAGTATTTTTTGTAGTTTTAAATTTTTTTAGATTTTTTTTTTTTTTAAATAAAAGTTAGTTTAAAATAAATTTTACAAAGCGGTTTTTAGGGTGAAAATAGGATTTTGGGATTAAAAGGTGTTTGGACATTATCGATGTGTCGGGAAAGGGTGAAATAGAATTTGGGTTCGGGATAGGATTTTGGGATGTTTTCCTGATCACTCTCAGCGTATCTCGGGCCCGAGAAATGTAGAAAATTGCTTCAGGCTAGGTCTTGGTGCACTCTTCAGTTCATTTCGACTTTTCCCGTTTTAAGCTCTGTTTTCAATCTTTTTGTACCTGAAAGACATAAAACACACTCCGAGGATATTTTTAACATATTTTGATCGTATTTGGGTGTTTTTAGTCATTTTTTGGTCGTAGGTGAGTAAAAACGATGAGTGAATAAGCACTCATCATGCACGTATAAATATGTGCATAATACATTTACCCATGCTCCAATGAACATAAAATAGAATTGTGCATATAAAAAATATATCATTTGCAAGCAACCACAAAATATAACATAAAACTCACTTTGTAAAATGGTATAGCACAAAACTTCTCATCAAACCGGAGTCCTCGAAGCAAACCCTAAACCTTTATTATAGACCACTTTTGTTTCTCCTTACTTTATGCATACTAATTTTGTCCATTTTCCCTCCTAAACTTACTTCTAGTCTTGTATTTTATTAGTGTCTATTATTTACTTTTAGGTAGATATCACTAATTAAAAACTTGCCTTTCACTTTTATCAACTATTGACAACTAAATTAAATTATATATAAAAAAATTACAACAACAAATACCCATCTTCTTTGGAGAGGGTATGAGAAAGTAAAATGTAAATTGGTCATATTCTTATCATAAGGTAAACCCAAGAGTAAGGATACTCACTCCAATATATAAAAGTTAAAATGAAGTAAATTCAAAACCTTGGTTATTTCAATTATCCACTTAAATGTTGAAATAAAAAGCAAATGTGTTTGTCATGAAGTCGGTGAAATTTGTGTCTAACATTTCACCAAAATTGCCCACCATGCAATTGAAGTAGTTACCATATGCACAATATTAACACTTGTTGTCAGCGACCGCCAAAATCTAAATGAATCCAAGCAAATTATGCTTGATTTTTCTAATGATCTTTAAAAAATCAAGATAAAGGTAATACTATATGAATAAGACAATTTCCGATTTCACATGATGAGGTTGATATTGGTGTAACAAAGCAAAAAAAAAAAAAACCTAAATATCAAAACATAAATAAACTGAAAAACATATCAAAGCATGT
>OU343225.1:244765657-244815388 GCA_910596185.1 Chrysanthemum makinoi | reverse complement strand
CAAACACTATGTAATAAGCACCAACAATATAGAAAACACCATTCATTAGTTAAAATTTTTCATGATTTAAAAACCATGAAAAGAGAACACAATGAAGTGTTTTAGTACAATAAAAATAATCTTAGAAAAACAAAAAAATGCTTAGAAAAGCTAATATAGGACCATTCTAATGAGATGGTGGATGAGAAAGAGCGTTGAGTCGCTCAAGGATGTGATTGAGGATGAACCTCATTTCGTCTTGGAATTCATGGACCATTACCCGGGTCCGATCAACGGTTTGGGCGGTTTGCTCACAAGTTGAGCAACCATGCCTAAGGGGTAGTATGGTTGATGAGGTTGTGGTGGTGGAATGGTAGATGTGTTGATGTTGGTGTTGGTGTTTGGGGTGGTGATTATGGAGGCTAGCAAAGCATTTTGCATTTGCATAGTCTCACTTAGGTGAGAATCCACCATATTTTTGAATTGGTGGAGATGTTGGAGTTCCGCTTGAATCTCCTCTCTTGTGGGATGATCATCCCACATGGACTCCTCAATGTCCTCTATGTGAGGGGACATTGATGTAGGGAGTGGTTGATCCCATACAAAGGACCATGGATGTCTTTGTGAATGGGCTGGAAGAAAAGAGGTCTTGGCCCTAACGGGCGTTTGGGTCAAACGGATGGTCTAGGAGACTCATGAGCAATCCGCTCAATAGTGCCAAATGATGGCAATGGTGGTGGATGATTTGGCCTAGGAGGCAAGTCTTCCAAGTCCTCCAAGAAAGGATTTGGAGAAGTGGGAGGTGTGGAAAATAACTCCAATGGGATGAGGGTTGGAGATTTTGGTGGTGAAGGTGTTTTGATGTTTGGAGGGGAGGTGCCTGGTGGTGGTGAGCTTGGTGTTTTGTTGGTGGTGGAGTGGTGATGACAATGGGTGATTGGGAATAGGAGTAGCCAAAGTGAGGTTAGTGTCATCCCTTATGGGAGATGAGATGGTGAGTGGAGATGACTCGGATGAAGAGCTCAAGTTGACAAAACAACAAGGCCTTACACTAATCCTAGCGGTTTTCTTGCAAGGCTTGGTAGAAGGTGAAGATTTTGTCATTTTGACTTGTGTTTTTGCTAGTTGATGGTAAGAATGAAGAAGGTGTGAAGATGATCATGGTAAAACCTCTTAATTTATAGAAGTGAAAAATTATGGAGAAATGTGTTTGATTTGATGTTAAACCATAGAAGGGATGAGGATCCTAATGATTTGGAAGTGGGTTAAATGCTAGTCATATCACCCAAGTCAAGCCATACAAGACGGATGGAGTGAAGAAGCAAAGATTTGCAATAAATGTGTTCTAATGATTGTAAGATCCTAACAATCAGATTACCCACGGATTGCAAGGTACCAAAATTTTGGTTCCTTCCTTTATGCAAAAGGGCTCCTTGGGTGAATTTTTCAAATTTTTGAATTTTGGTGGGAAGTGGATTTCTTATATGCCTAAGTATGTTATACTAGTTCTAATATGGGTAAAGACTAGTTAAGATTAACTTACAAGCAATGTATGGTAATTTGGAATGTCGAAATAACCGAAATTCAGAAAATTACCTGGAGGATCCACGGCACCAAAATTTTACACAGGCGAACCCTAAAAGGGTGCCGCTGGTCCGCCTCAGTATACTGATTCCTAAATTGCATACGAGGAGCAAAAAATTGGTGCCGTCGATCCGTGGAGACACGAAAAGTTCCAGAACATATTTTTAAGTGTCGGGGATATTTCCGAAACCTGAAATTTTGCTCAAAATATGTGACATTAATTACTTCTAGTTAGGAAAAGTAAATAACACATACAAAAACATAGTGGAGCATAGATTTTCAGCAAGGCTAAGCGATTTTCACATTATAGTGAAAATGGGTAAAATTTGATAGCATACTTGTGCTATCCCCCTGCATAAGATTGTTAGCATACATCATTGTTTTGAGTTATATTATCATCCTACAAAATAAAAACAACCAAATTGTATCAAACATTAAAGATAATGTATTGTTCCAAACACTCCTTAAAAGGACCTTTACTTGTCCAATTTCTTGTAAATCTTGTTCATCATCCTACCAAGGCACTTGAACATCCCTTTGTTTGCTTGAACTCCGCCGATTCATTCTCAATCTCGGGAAGAGATGCATAATACTCATGAGGTGGAAGGCGAGAGTTTGGAAGACCATCCTCGGAGCTATTTGATGATGATGATGATAGAGTTGGAGGTTTTGCTCTCTTGCCTTTTGTCTTAGCAACTCTCTCGTCACTCAAGGGCACAAAAATGTGAGGGATGAGCTCATAGTGAAGGTGCATCCTTTTTGGGCTTGGTGGAATTGGGGCATAGGCTCTATAGAGACGGGTGAGAAGCATCCCGTATGGAAGAGCAACCGATCCTTGAGTTGGAATATCAATCATTCTCCTAGCGATGTAGTAGGCTAAATTGAATGGTTGACGGTTGGACAAGTTGTAGAGCATGTGGCAAAGGCAAGCATTGATGTGATCCCTATTCCCTATGGTGCTAATGACATTGGCTCTAAGTAGTTCTTCCCATTTCTTAAATTCGGCTTAAGTTCATTTAGCTCCATTCCATATGGATCTCGGTTCACTTCTTTTCCTTTTCGGGTGACTCGGGTTGTATCTCCCTTGGGATAAATAGGTGCTCACGGATGACATCCTTATTTGCTAAAGGTGTTTGGTAGGGAAGAGAGCGGTCATTGATTGCATCAAGGATGGTGAGTGACCACTTATCCGAGTAGACACATTTCCCTCGGTTGGGAATTCCTAGCACTTGAGCAAAGTTGGTTAAGGAGATGGTGTAGTCGTTTTGATTGATCTTAAACCTAAGGCTCAACTCATCATCTTCATCAATGAAACCGGTGACACTAGCATAAAGTTCTAACACAAACCTAGGACAAATAGGTTCATCGATGTCAAGGAGACAATCGAATTGAATAGCGGCTAGCTCTTCACAGAGATTGGTATTTTCGATAAAAGGGGAGTGAATGGTTCTACCCTCATGGAAGTACCTAGTTTCTAGACTCTTAAAGATTTCGACTTGTTCCTTGGTGAGTCCTTTGGTTTTGTGATGTTTGGGAATGTAGTTAAGGGTATCCTTGTGATCATAGAATCTTGCAGCTACCATGGTTATTCCTAGGAGCAAGAATTAACATGTTAAAAATGAGAATAAACTTAACGTTTTGGTTCTAGTGTGTGCCTATATGAAAACGATTTGGAGTTGCGGTTATCTCGACTCATTTTATGCACAAAATGGTTTTAGTGGGGTGTTTGGCAAATACCATGAGATAACCCAAATGCTCCTAATTCAATGTGGCTTCATTTGAATATACCCGGGAATGCATATTAGTTATAGAATACCTTTAGTATTCAAGAGAATGCAAGTGATGAAAATATTTTGACAAGGGGTGTTTGGTTATTTGAATAAGGCCTTATAGTCATTATCTATTGATTAGTGGGAAGCTTGATTTGTTTATGCAATATGATAATGTAGTACCTAATTTCAATGACTAGTTATGCAATTTGCCAATTGAATCCATGTTTTATATAAGAATATACATAAACCCCATGTAATAATTTGTAATGATTTTGTGCATAAATTAGAATCCTAGACTTCAATTAAGAGATAAAATATAGTTAGGATACTTACAATGATGTTATCTTCAGTGATTAGTGGGTGAGAAGGTGTCAATAATGAGCTTGGTTTAATGTTTACACGTTTTGGTAAAGTGGGTTTTGAGGAAGAAGATGTTTTGTAGGTAGCAGTTTTGCTTCTGTAGTCACCACGGACCAGACGGCACCATAAAAATGGTTTCCGTCTTTGTTGTCGTTGGTTCGCGTGGCTACTGATGTATAAAACAAAATTGTTTTGTTTTGACTATTCTAATGTTTAGGCTATGTTTATCCTACATGTTTGGTTCCATTAACCCTAAACCAAGTCTAAGAAGATTAAATGGTTCTCGTTTGAGAGGCTTAGTTAGATGTCGGCAATGTTGTCTTCGGAGGATACTTTCTCGATTGAGATGTTTCCTTTTTGAACATTGTCGCGAAGAAAGTGATGACGGATTTCAATATGCTTTGTACGAGCGTGTTGAACGGGATTTTTGATGAGATCGATGGCTCCTTTGTTGTCGCAAAGTATAACAATATCGTTGAGATGAATTCTGTAATCTACGAGAGCTTGCTTCATCCAAAGAGCTTGTTGACATGCTTTTCCCGCTGAGACGTACTCGGCTTCAGTAGTTGAGATGGCTAAGGCCGTTTGCTTCTTTGCAAACCATGAGGTGAGACAATGTCCAACAAAAGTGCAAATACCACTTGTACTTTTTCAATCGACATAGTCACCGGCATGATCCGAGTCGGCATACACTATGGTTTCTACACCCGTTCTTTTGGGATACCATAATCCTAAACACGTTGTTCCCTTAATGTATCTAAAAATCCTTTTTAAGGCTTCTAAGTGTGATGCCTTTGGGTTTTCTTGAAAGCGAGCACATAGACAAACACTAAACATAATGTCGGGTCTACTAGCCGTAAGATAGAGTAGGCTACCAATCATTCCTCTATATTTAGTGTTATCTACGGATTCACCTTCCTCATCCTTGGTGAGTTTAGTGTCCGAGGACATGGGTGTCTTAGTTGGTTTGGAATCTTCAAGACCAAATTTCTTAAGCATGTCTTTTATATATTTAGATTGGTTAAAGAATATGCCATCTTCTAGTTGTTTAATTTGAAGTCCTAGAAAGAAGTTTAATTCACCCATCATACTCATTTCAAACTCGTCATGCATGATTTTAGAGAAATCATCACATAGCTCTTGACAAGTTGATCCGAATATGATGTCATCAACGTGATATTTGAACAATGATAATGTGTGACTCCTTTTTCTTGGTTAAAAGAGTATTATCTACTAATCCCATAGTGTATTTGTTATCAACAAGAAAAGTCTTAAGTCGATCGTACCAAGCTTTTGGTGCTTGCTTAAGACCATATAATGCTTTCTTGAGTTTGAAGACATGATGTGGTTTCTCAAAGTCGGTAAAACCGGGAGGTTGAGCAACATATACTTCTTCGTTAATAAACCCATTAAGAAATGCACTTTTAACATCCATTTGAAATAATTTAAAGTCATAAGCACATGCATAAGCAAGTAATATTCTAATAGATTCGAGTCTAGCTACCGATGCATAAGTTTCATCATAATCAATCCCTTCTTGTTGATTATAACCTTGTGCAACAAGCCTAGCTTTGTTTCTAGATACTACACCATTTTCATCCATTTTATTTCGAAAAACCCATTTCGTTCCAATTATAGTTTGATCTTTAGGTTTTGGAACTAATTTCCAAACATCATTTCTAACGAATTGGTTTAACTCTTCTTGCATGGCAATTACCCATGATTCATCTTTTATTGCTTCATTTATGTTTTCGGTTCAATGGTGGATACAAAACAAAAATAATTACTTTGATTTTGGGCTTGTGACCTTAAGGTTCTTTGATTAAGTTGTCCTATGACCTTTCTAAGGGATGACTTTTAGATTCTTTGATGTTTATAATCTCTTTATTTAATGGTTCATCTTCCTTGTTATTTTTAATTATTTCTTGACTTTCTATCATTTGACTTTCAACTAAGTCATCATCTACCAAAGGTGATGTCTTAGAGGGAGGTGGACTTTCGTCGAATGTTATGTTCAACGATTCTTCGACTATCATTGTTTCTTTGTTTAAGACAATGTAAGCTTTACTAGTTTGAGAATAACCAAGAAATACACCTTCATAAGACTTTGGGTCAAACTTGGTGAGATAATCTTTAGTATTAAGAATGAAGCATTTACATCCAAAAACTCTAAAATATCCTAAAGTTGGCTTTTTACCTTTATAAAGCTCATATGGTGTTTTGTTTAAGAAAGGACGTATTAAGACTCTATTCAAAATATATGTAGAAGTGTCAACGGCGTTACACCAAAACTTTTGAGGAATGTTTTGTTCATTAAGCATTGTTCTACTCATTTCTTGAATTGTTCTATTTTTACGTTCTACTACTCCATTTGATTGAGGTGTTCGTGGAGCCGAAAAGTTATGTGTTATACCATTTGTATCACAAAAGTTTCCAAATTGAGTTTCGTTGTCAAATTCACGACCATGATCCGTTTGGATCGACACAATTTTAACACCTAGTTGATTTTGAATTTTCTTGCTAAGAATTTCAAATTTATCAAAAGCTTCATTTTTGGTTTTCAAAAACAACGTCCAAGTAAACCTTGAGTAATCATCTACTATGACCAAAGTGTATAAGTTGCCTCCATAGCTTTTTATAGCGGATGGACCAAACAAGTCCATATGCAATAATTCTAGACACTTAGATGTGGACACCATATTTTTAGATTTATGACTACTATGGGTTTGTTTACCAATTTTGCGTCGCAAAAGTTTTGGTCATATTTAAGTTTTGGTAAATTCCTAACTAGCTCTTTTGAAGATAGGTTTTGTATAAGTCTCATATTAGCGTGACCTAAGCGTCTATGCCAAAGAGATGAGCTATCATCTAATGTTGTTAGACAAAGTTTGTCATTAGATGTTTTATCTATTTTCATGACATATATGTTATTTTTCCTAACTCCTTTAGCTATGGTGATACCATCTTTTAGTATTTTACTACCATTTTCATCAAATAGTACTTTATACTTTTTATCACATAATTGGCTAATACTAAGTAGATTAAATCCTAACCTATCCACATGAGCAACATTTTCAATAGTTAGGGAGTTATGAGCGATCGTACCTTTGCCAATGATTTTGCTTTTGAGATTGCTACCAAAAGTGACATTACCTCCGTCATACTCTTGGTATGATGAGAAGAGATTCTTGTTGCCCGTCATGTGCCGTGAGCATCCACTATCTTTTATCCACTCATCAGGTTCCAATCCAACTTTCAAGCATACCTAAGAAGCAAATAACTCAAGCATTTGGTCCCCAATATCTCATGGGTCCGTTTGGGTTAAACATACCATTTATTTGATTCATGTATGGAAATGATGGGTAAGAGTTCCATGACATGTAATCTGGAGTTTGATATGGTCTAGGAAAGTTTTGATTCCAACCGTTGTGTTGGTAGTTGGGTTGTACGTTGTGGTTGCTCTTAGGAAAGGGCGTTTGGCAAAAGGTGTTTTATGTCGTTGTTGAGTAGTTTTTTATCTAAATTCATTTTTAGCAAGTCCTACTCGATGTAACAATGGTGGTTTTAGTTTAACACTATCCTTGGTTTTCTTTGTTACTTTACAAATTCATTACGGTCCGTGATCCCAACATTGTCCTGACTGAAGTACCCACGACACCATTTTTCAACGAACGGAACCCTTATTTTGGGGTCCGTCTGTCCGTGCTGTACTGCAGCAGTTTGACGTTTTGCCTCTCTTTTTCGGCCATTTTGTTTTGACTCTTTGGAATTAATACTTCATTAAATCCTAGCCCATTCATGTCTCCTGGTGTTTTATGAATTTTAACTATTTCATCGGCAAGAGCGATGTTTTTGTTAAACCTTTTAAATTTAGAATTATTTTCGATTAGAACATCTTGTGTGAGCTTTAGTTTTTCTATTTCAAGATTAAGATCTTGACATGACTTACAACCATCGTCATTTGCTTTTCCCTTTTCTAGTCGTTTTGCTTTTTCTTTTAACTCATAGACTTCATTTTCCAAAAATTCCTTTTTAGTTTTTAAAAATTTATTTTTAGTTATGATTTTTAGACTTAGCTCACACAATTGATTGTATTGTTTTTGCAAAGTGTCATCATCAATAGAAGAATAAGAAGAGTCGGAATATACCTCGTTTGACTCATGTGCCATTAGAGGGATCTCTTCCTTGCTTGACTCTTCATCATCTTCACTATCACTCCAAGCACCACTTACAAAAGCTTTGAGTTTGCTTTTAGGTGGTTTAGGACATTCTCCTATGAGATGACTTGCATCACCACATCTAAAACACTTTCTTTCACCTTTACCCTTTTGTGTCATCCGATATTTTCGAATGGCTTCTTTTCTTCTCGAGGTTGTCTTACCAACTTTCCTCTTCTTCTAAAGAACTTTTTAAAGTCTCTAACGGCCATGGCATTACTCCTACCATCTTCACTACGAGCAAGATTCGTCATTATCACTTGATTCCGCCTTTGCTTTTAGAGCAACGGATTTGATCTTCTCCCTTTTTCCTTTGATGATCTCCGAATCTTTCTCCATCACCATTTCATGTACTTTGAGGTTACCGATTAGCTCGTCTAGTGACATTTTTGAGAGATCTTTTGATTCTTCAATAGCGGTCACTTTAGCTCTCCATTTCGGATGGAGTGCTCTAAGAAATTTCCCGACAAAGTTCTTACTACGAAAAGATTCATCAAGTGCTTTAAGTGATGTAATAATAGTATTAAAGCGAGCAAAGCCACAATCAATGGTTTCATCTTCAGGGATAACAAATTGTTCATATTGTTGAACAAGAAGATCAATTTTGTTATCCTTGACTTGTGAATTACCTTGATGTGTAACAATCAAAGATTCCCAAATATCTTTGGCGGTTTCACACATAAAACTCTTTCATATTCTTTTCTAGGCAAAGCATTATAAAGCACCATTTTAGCTTCATTATTTTTAGCAATTAATTTCTTTTGTTCATCAACCGAAATATCCTTTGTTGTAGAACTAAAATCCCTTTAACAATAACAAACCAAAGATCTATATCTTTTGATTTTACATATGTTTCAAAACGGTTTTTCCAATAGATAAATCCATTGGTTTCAAAGAGTGGTGGTCTTTGCATAGATTGCCCTTCTTTAAAGTTCTCAGAATCCATGGATCGTTTCAAATTTATAAAATACAAATTATTTTAGAAATTCTTGAGCAACGAGGCTCTGATACCAATTGTAGAAAACTAGAAGGGGGTTGAATAGTTTACCGATTAAAAACTTTGTTTTGAAACTTATTGAAAGATCAATTGATATTGATCTTAGATATGTTAATGAAATATGTAAGCAATATGTAAAGAGTAAATAAGGAAAGAAATGATCAAACCACAACAAGTTGTTTATAGTGGTTCGGTCTACAAGGACTCTTTTTCCTTGCCTTACTCCACTCCTCGAGTCTCACACTCGAGAGTTTAACTTCACTAGTCAACAAGCTCCTTTCACCGGTGGAGAACCTTTACACTTCGCACACTTTATTTCCTATAACTAAGCTAAATGTCAAGTTATTTCCCAAGGTACAACCACTCCCACACACAATGTATTTTGAGGACTAAAATACTAACCACTCGCACTCACAAGATTATGATAGTTTAGTACAACAATGAAGTATGAATCAACACAAGATCATACAACACTAAACAAACAAGACTTCCAACTTCTTGTTGAAGCTTGAATGTGACTTGATCTTCTTTGCTACAAAAGAGATCACTAATATGATATGAAACTGAGTTAGAAATGTTAGAGAGAAGATATGTAAGAGAGTATGATAGAAAGGGATGAAAAACTACTTGGTTTGGCTTTGCTATTTATAGCCAAAACCATCAGCAGGCACCACGGACAGCGGACCCCTTAAAAGGGTTCCACCCGTTATAGCTTTTGGTGCCGCCGAGGTCTGACAACAAGATATTAAGATCTTGTCAAAGTCAACCATATCTATGCAAGATTGTGTAAGATATGAAGAGTCCAAATCTACACAAAATATCTAATGAAATCTTCCAATGATTTCAATGATGCATCACATGATGTCATGTGTTGTTTTTCTATTTTTAGAAATATGCAAATACATAAGTAATGTTTAGTTTTTAAGAAACTAAAACATTCTAAAAACTACTATCATACATTATGGTTAGAGTCATATTAAGATATGATTAATCACAATGTAAATGCTTGAGTGATGAAGATATTATTTGAAAAAGCTTGTTTTAATATCTATTAAACTTGACAAGCTTTAAGCTTTATAAAAATTAAATTTACTTTTGTCGTTAACAAAACTTAGGTAAAGATAAAAAATATAAATAACGTTTAATGACGATATTTGTATTAACACTTGTTCTAAGGTTCAATTCCCTAAGACTAGAAACAACAACAATATCGTAGAACCAAAGAGCTATACTCAGAAACCTGGTAGGCAGATTGCTATAGGACAAAGGTTTTCTCTCAACAAGTCTACCATTGTGCATGAGAAACCATACACTACTAGATATTACCTTAGGTGGATACCGACGGGGAGAATTTTTAAGATTGCTGGTCTTAGATGGATACCTACTAAGAAAATGTTCAATGATTGCAAAACCAAGGTTGACAAATAAACCCCAATGGGTATAGATGTTGATATCACTAGCCCATATAAGTTCGATCAAACTCTTAATGTTACTGCATGTAGTCTTCCCTTAAGTGCAGGTACATCGTTCACTCCTATTAAGGAAAGACTCAGAGTTTGGTTGCCAAAAAGAGTGATATCTTATAAATCAAGGGTTCAAAAAACTCAACCTTGATGAACATGAAACATGACGCTTGATAAAATCAGTTCAAGCCGCGTTCTTTAATGGCTATGACGTTTGAACACAGCAGTTCAAGCCTTGGTCCTCAATGTCAACATAATGTCGTCTGCAGATAACACTTCAGGCATCGTTCCTCAAAGAAAAGAAAGGCGTAAGCTTCTGTGCGCTTTATCTTCGGAAGAAGAGAATTATTCTGGTTTATGACCATTCTCATCAACTTGCTTCATACTTTTTCCATGTTCGTTCAGTCATCAAGTGGATCTACTTACCTTTGATTGTATTCTTATTCAGTTGATCAATCAAAAATGGCAACCTCATATGCAATTTTTGAGGGGGAGAAGTGTGAATAAACTACATGTCGGTGGATGTTTGAAAAATGGTCATATGACTCTCCTCCAACGCCGAATGTTCCAATTACTAAGAATGACTGGGATTTATTGTTTCAACCTATGTTTGATGAATACTTCCAACCTCCAACGAATGTTGATCATCCAGTTCCTAATGATCCTGCTCCGGTTCATGCTAACTTAACTGGTTCACCTTCTTTAATTTCCATTGATCAAGATGCACCATCTAGAAGTACATCTCAGACTACTCAAGAAACCCAATCTCCAGTTATTCCTCAAGGCGTTTGATATGTGCTAAAACACATATTATTTCTTTATCAAAATAGACCCAAAATAACCAAGAAAGAGCCGTTAATGCTTAATATTTGTGTGTTTCTTGAGTTTTTGTATGTGCAGGGAACGGATATGACCAAACAACAAAGAAAGCCAAAATCGAAGAGAAAACCGAGCACTAGAGAGAAAGAAGAGCAATAGTCGAATGACGGGGATGCTATTTATGGGATTTGGATGATCAAAAGTGCAAATACGGAGTTATTGATCATGTTTTGGGAGTTTTCACATCTTCACCTTCACTTTCATATAATTTCACTCTTTACCCTTAACTTTCACATAATTGCCATTTTACCCTTCAACTTTCACAAATTGTCACAAATTACCCTTCATTTTTCCATTTTACCCTTTATACCCTTTACACCTCACCTTACCAATTTACCAAATTCACCCTTACACTTACAGGATTTACATCATTGGACCTTGGCTTTTGAGATTTACATAAATGGTCCTAATTTAAAAGTCCAAGTCCAATTTATCTTTACTAACTATCCAAATCCAAGTTTACCCAACAAACTAATATTAACACCAAACCCTTTTATCATCAAAAGCTCAAATAACCTACCTTTCCCCAAGCCCAACCAAGCCCAAAAATTAACATGAAATAAAGCCCAAATGTATTAAAGTTGAAAAATCCAAAAGCCATAAAAGTTTTCTATGTCCGACGGTACCCCCGTTGTCATGGACTTCTAAAAAGGTTGAGGAAAATCCAAAGTCATAATAAGACTTCTGATAAAACGGTAATCCCGTTGAGTTAGTGGTTGAAAAGACCAAGGGCCTAAATTGCAAAAATGCAAATGTGCTGAAATAAGTGTTAAGCCAAACTTTGAATCCGGGAGATATTCTCCCTAAATCGTGTGAAATTAGGACCTTGATGTGGACCTCATTCTTGTGTGAAATGGTTTTCGAGGGAAGATGGATAACTAATTAGCGACTTAGCTTCATATCTTTATCGGAATAAAAGTTATCGAAACGAGAAATTCGAAGAAATTCATTTCTCATAAAAATAAAAAAATCTAGAGGAAAATAGGAAAATGGGAGCAAAAGGTAATTACACAAGTAACTTCCATGGGTAGTGTTAGCATCTAAAGTCATATTTAACAATGATTTCGATTTTACGCTTAGTTTGGGGACTTGTGAAAAATCAGGGACGATGTATTCTATCCGTATGGTCACTTCACGCTGTGTTGTGTTTCCTACTCCGTGATCCTAAAGTGTCGTTTGAAAAATGTTGGAGTTATTGATCGACATGAAAGATCAACAAACCTTCACTCATAACCGGAATGTGCTTAATCGTAATATCTACATATGAATAAAAAGGTAAACGGGGCGTTTTTAAAATTAGGGATCTCTTAATCTCTTTTGAGGAATCTTTGCTACTTCTTCATAGGTTTAGTAGAAAGAGATTGAAATCCTTGATTTTAGAAGCGTGAGTTGATTGCATTGTGTGGGGACACGACAATGGTTTCGTCTGGGGTATTTTGATATGTGCTAAAACACATATTATTTCTTTATCAAAATAGACCCAAAATAACCAAGAAAGAGCCGTTAATGCTTAATATTTGCGTGTTTCTTGAGTTTTTGTATGTGCAGGTACGGATATGACAAAACAGACAAAAAGAAAGCCAAAATCGAGAAAACCGAGCACGAGAGAAGAAGAGCCAATAGTCGATGCATGCGGGATGCTATTTATGGGATTTGGATGATCAAAAGTGCAAATACGGAGTTATTGATCATGTTTTGGGAGTTTTCACATCTTCACCTTCACTTTCATATAATTTCACTCTTTACCCTTAACTTTCACATAATTGCCATTTTACCCCTCAACTTTCACAAATTGTCACAAATTACCCTTCATTTTCCCATTTTACCCTTTATACCCTTTACACCTCACCTTACCAATTTACCAAATTCACCCTTACACTTACAGAATTTACATCATTGGACCTTGGCTTTTGAGATTTACATAAATGGTCCTAATTTAAAAGTCCAAGTCCAATTTATCTTTACTAACTATCCAAATCCAAGTTTACCCAACAAACTAATATTAACACCAAACCCTTTTATCATCAAAAGCTCAAATAACCTACCTTTCCCCAAGCCCAACCAAGCCCAAAAATTAACATGAAATAAAGCCCAAATGTATTAAAGTTGAAAAATCCAAAAGCCATAAAAGTTTTCTATGTCCGACGGTACCCCCGTTGTCATGGACTTCTAAAAAGGTTGAGGAAAATCCAAAGTCATAATAAGACTTCTGATAAAACGGTAATCCCGTTGAGTTAGTGGTTGAAAAGACCAAGGGCCTAAATTGCAAAAATGCAAATGTGCTGAAATAAGTGTTAAGCCAAACTTTGAATCCGGGAGATATTCTCCCTAAATCGTGTGAAATTAGGACCTTGATGTGGACCTCATTCTTGTGTGAAATGGTTTTCGAGGGAAGATGGATAACTAATTAGCGACTTAGCTTCATATCTTTATCGGAATAAAAGTTATCGAAACGAGAAATTCGAAGAAATTCATTTCTCATAAAAATAAAAAAAATCTAGAGGAAAATAGGAAAATGGGAGCAAAAGGTAATTACACAAGTAACTTCCATGGGTAGTGTTAGCATCTAAAGTCATATTTAACAATGATTTCGATTTTACGCTTAGTTTGGGGACTTGTGAAAAATCAGGGACGATGTATTCTATCCGTATGGTCACTTCACGCTGTGTTGTGTTTCCTACTTCGTGATCCTAAAATGTCGTTTGAAAAATGTTGGAGTTATTGATCGACATGAAAGATCAACAAACCTTCACTCATAACCGGAATGTGCTTAATCGTAATATCTACATATGAATAAAAAGGTAAACGGGGCGTTTTTAAAATTAGGGATCTCTTAATCTCTTTTGAGGAATCTTTGCTACTTCTTCATAGGTTTAGTAGAAAGAGATTGAAATCCTTGATTTTAGAAGCGTGAGTTGATTGCATTGTGTGGGGACACGACAATGGTTTCGTCTGGGGTATTTTGATATGTGCTAAAACACATATTATTTCTTTATCAAAATAGACCCAAAATAACCAAGAAAGAGCCGTTAATGCTTAATATTTGTGTGTTTCTTGAGTTTTTGTATGTGCAGGTACGGATATGACAAAACAGACAAAAGAAAGCCAAAATCGAAGAAAACCGAGCACGAGAGAAAGAAGAGCGCAATAGTCGATGACGGGGATGCTATTTATGGGATTTGGATGATCAAAAGTGCAAATACGGAGTTATTGATCATGTTTTGGGAGTTTTCACATCTTCACCTTCACTTTCATATAATTTCACTCTTTACCCTTAACTTTCACATAATTGCCATTTTACCCCTCAACTTTCACAAATTGTCACAAATTACCCTTCATTTTTCCATTTTACCCTTTATACCCTTTACACCTCACCTTACCAATTTACCAAATTCACCCTTACACTTACAGGATTTACATCATTGGACCTTGGCTTTTGAGATTTACATAAATGGTCCTAATTTAAAAGTCCAAGTCCAATTTATCTTTACTAACTATCCAAATCCAAGTTTACCCAACAAACTAATTTTAACACCAAACCCTTTTATCATCAAAAGCTCAAATAACCTACCTTTCCCCAAGCCTAACCAAGCCCACAAATCACCACCCCATTTATACCAATTCACTTATACCTGGTTTAATTTTACCCATAAACCCAAGTCAACTCACCACTTCATTCGGTCAAACAAATAATAAAAATCCCATCTTAAACCAAACGCGCCAAAACAAAATCCCACCCATGGATTTACTGTTTTACCTTCTCCCCCATTTACCTAAACGTCACATCATTTACCCAACTTAATGTACTTCTAGAAAGTACTGCTGACGTGACAGAAGGGTGTGGCTTAAGGATTGCCACCATGGCAAAATGGGAGCATGTGATTGGTGGAGACACTTCATACCTCTGATCCAACAGCTGTGATTAATTGGAGTGAATCATCAACGAATCAATGGACGAGATTGAGAGTGCTAGAAGCTTCTGTGATCAACCCCGAACTCCTGGCTCAGCCTATAAAAGCCCTTTCCATCACAAGAAGAAGATGGTCCATTTTTCCTGCCTTTAGAAAAGTGTTACCACGTTTTTATTTCCTGTCATTTTAATTGTTTTTCATTAGTTAAAACAGTCATTGTTCTAGTTGTAATCTTACTTTTCATTTAATAAAATTTCATTTTGTTTTATAAGTTTTTGTTCGATTGAATTCAAAGTCAAGTTTCATCTGTTGTTTGGTATTGTTCTATCAGTTTACATTTCTTAATCTTAAGCTTATATAAGCTTAATCAAGCTTATATAAGCTTACTTTGCTTTTACGCCTTTTAATTGTTCTAAGTCCAAGTTTTTGAATGAAAGTCAAATAAAGTCATAGTTTAGAAAAATGGGTAAAACTGCTCTGAATTGCTGCTATGGATCTGGATTTGGGTTAATTGTTGATCAGAATGGTTGATAATTGGTTTAGGTTACTGTTCCATTGATTTCATAAGCGAACCATTGTGGTTGGACCCTTGTAAGTCCAATTTCTCATTTCTAATATGTTTACAGTAGTATAATTGATGTGTAGTTGGATTAATTGAGTTCAATTTAGTTTAATATTGCTGTTATAAGTGGAATTTAATTGTGTTCAATCTCTGAAAACTAGATTGCTTTGATTTCTATTTTTTTTTCTTTAGTCTTAATTTGCATAATCAGTAATATTGGAATTTAAGGTTTTGATAGTGATAATGTTTGCATTTAGTTTTATTATGTCATATTAGATGTAGGATTAGTGGTACAATAGAATGATATAGTAGTTTACTATCTAAAATCTTCATATTAGGATCATAAGGAGTGTTTGGTTAAAAGCTTGCATCTGCATTAGAGGTTGATTCAGAGGTAAGGGTTGAATTATCTAGCTCAATTTAGGCATCAGTTAGTCAATTTGGTCAGTTATTTGCATTGTCAATCACTCTAAGTCAAAATCACATAAAATCAGTTCTAGTTTCCATTTCAGTTAGCATCAGTAGCTCATACCTTGCATTTATGTTTAGATCTTGTTTAAGTAGCTTAGTTAGGTTGAATTTAATCTTAAAACATCACTTAGACTCAGTTAGGATCAATCGAATCTCACTAAAGTCAACTGGTCAGTTTTCTCATAAAAAGTCAAATTTCCAAATTAGTTGCTAACTGCTCTCATTTTTATATTTTTAATTCATTCATCTTTATTCCTGTTGATCTGAAATTCTGGAATTAAGCACTTTGGTTGGTTGTAGTTATCAAGGTATTTTTATTTTATTTTTAGGATTTTTATAAGCCACTTGAATTAGAGCTCAAAGTACCCCTTTAGGGCTGTTTGGTTCAGCATTAGTTATAACTGATCTTGTGCTTATAGCTTTTAACTTGTGCTTATAGGGTCATTATCAGTTGCATTAGGATAATTTAAGATAGTGGAGGTTAGTTTTAGCTTATTAGAAGTAGCTTATCAAGTTTGCATGTTTCCTTTATTCACTGTTCTGCATCAGCCATCACATGTCCAAAGTGCTTATAGTTTTGATTTTTCATTCCTTCAATATAGGTCCAAATTAGTTGAAATTCTGGATATAAGCTCATTGATTGGTTGTATACTACCTGGTCATTTTAGTTAATTTTTGTGATTTTTTCTAGCTAGCTTAATAGGGGCTTGAAGTTGATACTTGAGGGCCGTTTGGAATAAGTAAGTTTGAATCTGATTTGTACTCAAATCCCTTTAGCTTGTGCTAATTAGGTTCAATTCAGTTGCAATAGCTTAGTTTCAGTTAGAATAGGGTAGTTTTAGCTTATGGTAGCTTTGTGTAGCTTATTGAGGCTTATTGCTTATTTTAAGTGCTTATTCATTCAAGTAGTGTGCCCAAATCATAGTTCTTGTGCTCCATAATCATTTATGTTAATTTTCCCTTGTTCTCAGTATTATTTTATAATATTCTGGAAGTTTTCATATTTTTCCATGGTCTCTTGCTATTTTTCTGCATTTAATCTTATTTTTAAGCATTTTTAAATAGCATTTTATTCAAATAAATTAGAAAAAGCTCAGAAAAATACAATTTAAATTTTATTAGTTTTAGAATATTCAAAAAGTCTTAAAAAGTATTTTTCCTGAATTTTCTTAGTTAAAATAGATTTTCTAAGCATTTTAATTAGTTTTTAATAGTATTAAATTCATAATAAATTGAGAAAAAGTCAAAAAAATGTGATTCCAGTTCTGAAAATTCTTTTTAGTTATTTAAGATTTTTTAAAAATATTTTTGTAATTTTCTTGCATGTTTTCCTAATTTTTAGTATTTTAAGTCTATTTTAAATGTCATAAATTAGTTTTTAATTCCAAATTAATCAAGAAAAACCCAAAAAAAATAGTTTTAAATTTCAAATAATTTTCAAATATCATTTTTAGCTGTAGAAAAATAGTAGTTCATTTTTACGGGTTAAAAATAGTGTAGTTTGCATTTAATTCACGTTTTGATAATTACGTAATTGGCGTTTTTAGTTCTCACTTGCGTATTTAGTTATATTTCCTTGTTCTCATCATAGATTTAGTAGTTTTTATTGCTTCCCTTTACTTTTCCTTGCACCGTAGTTTAGAAATCAACCAAGTTCCTTTTTACCCATTCGAATCCCGAATCACGCGACGTGAGTTGTTAAATTCCATTCATCCCTCGTTGGGAAAACGACCCGGGGAAAATACATACCTTTGTATTTCTTCGGAAAATATACTTGTACGAAAACGACATATCAAAAAATGGCGCCGCTGCCGGGGAGGGCATGTAGTGAGTTTTCGTATTCCGTCTCGATTCGTGGTTTTTGAAGATCCTTCCTCGTGAAGTTACCGTTTTGTTTTTGTACATATTACTTTTATAAAAACCCAAAAAGATTTTCCTTTTCATAATTTGTTTTCCTTTTATGATTGCTTTTATCAAAAACCCAAAAATATTATTCTTTACCCTCTGAACCGTCAATTCTTTATCTGTTTACCCTCTTATTCGTATAATTCTTATCGATGTCTTCGTCTTACCATTATGGTTGTCAATGGTGTGGGGGACCTCAAAATGGTGGGAATTGTCCCGGTTGTAGCATTGTGAATACGGGAAACAAGTTTGTTTACAACCAAAATCCCTACAATGAAACGACCGATTTCCTTAACCAATCCCCATACCATGAGGCGGAGTCATACTCTTGTGAGTATTGTGGAGGTCCTCACCAAGGTTTTCAATGCCAAACTCAATATAACAATCAGACCTTTGGTTATGAACCTTATCCATATACTTCACCAAACCCGTCACAACAATCATCCTGTTGTGAGTATTGTGGAGGTCCGCACTTTAATTCCGATTGTCAAATGCAGAACCCGCTTATTTACGAGCAAGTTCCTTGTGATAATTATGACTATTCTTATGACCCACCTCCACAATACCAAGAGATTCAACCACAACCTCCGCAAATTCCTCAAGATAATTTCCAAAGATGTATTAATATACTTGAAGCATTTATGGATAAACATGGTATCGAAAAAGATCATCATCAGAAAACTTATGGTGAATTACTTTCCGAAGATCGAGCGTCTCGTAACGAAAAATCTATGTTAGAATTACTTGAAGAAGAAGAACGAGTAGCTCGGATTGAAAAATGTCTTGAAGAGATTCGAATTGAAGAAAAAGCACTTGAAAGACGTGCCCGATGGCTCGCGACTTACATTGACGATGATGATGAGGATTCCATTCAAATGAAAGAATATTATGCGAGTTTGTCGTCTACAACCACTCCCATTTATGAGCCTCTCATTTCTGACCCTTCCCCTTCACTCACGCCGGTTGAGAGAAGTGACGTCATTTTGGAAGAGGTCGATGATCATATTTCTACAGACATTATTAATCCCGTTGACTCTCTCATAATGGGGGACGATCCTCTTAGCACTATTCCGGAAATGGAATCGTCTAGTGTTGAGAGCCTAGACCCAATCCCAAGTGAGTCCGAGGATGTATCTGACAGTGATTGTGATTCGCTTTTATGCGATTCTCTTGACATTTCCGAGGTTACTTCCGGGATTTTCTCAAATCCACTTTTTGAATTCAAGAATGACTATACCTTTTGCGAAGTTAATCCTCTTTTCGACAAAGATTTTGAGTCCGATTCAGAGACCACAACGGAAGTGGTGGATATTGCTAGCTCTTAGAGCACACCACTTGACCCATCTCTGTGTTCCGACCTTTTTCTTCCGTCATGTGATGTTATGCAAGATGAAGAAAGTGATGAATCCGACACTGAAGATATTATGGAGATTGATGAATTGCCTAAAGTGGTTGAAGATGATATTCTTGATAATCCGCCTTATGATTCTGATATGGAAGAAATTGACTTATTTCTTGATGATCCAATACCGCCGGGTATTGAGAGTGACGGGTTCGACTCTGAACAAGATATCCTTTTTCTTGAAAGCTTGCTTAATGATGATTCTCCTTCCTCTGTTGAGTCGACCCTCACTTATCCCGTTGAGCCCACATGTAAAGACAAGATCTTTAACCCTGGGATATGCATTGATGAGAATTTTGTTGAAAACAATGTCCGAGATAAGGATCCTCCGATGGATGCCTTCATTATTGAGCCTTTGAGTAGCATTTCTCTTTACCATATACTCCCGTCTTCTTTGGAGTATTCTTATTGTGATTCATCATTCCTTCGTCCGCCCGCAAAACCACCGGATGATGGATCCTTCTTACATGATATGCCTTATCCACCCATTTTCTTCTCCACCCAACCCACCCAGTCTCATTCTTTCGGGAATGAGGACACCGTTTTGACCCTGGTATCTCTACCACTTTCTTCCCCAAGGACAAATGAATTGGGGGACGAGTCAGGCTAGCGACTCGGTGATCAAAAACAGTGGCGCTTCGTGGGAGGCACCCCATGCTTATCTCTATCTTCTTTCTATTTTCTAATAAGTGACGTGAAGGGTTAGCCTCTTCGATTTCTCGTGTTTGGTTGTTTGTGATGTTTTGTCTAGGATTTTCCCGATATGAAGACTCTCGTGCTCGAAGTTTGTCTTTTCTCTACTCGAGTTTCATGATCGATGCTGATGGAAATCCGATATCCGAAATCTTATCAACTAACGTTTATCTTTTAGCATACTTAATAAACGGCTTTTAGATTTTCGGTGATACCCTTGCTTTTAAACATTGAGGACAATGTTTCGTTCTAGTCTGGGGTAGGGTAATCTTCGATTTGATTTGACCGCACTTGCTTGTTTTTTGTCGTTTACTCTCGCAACCCCGTTTTTCCTGTGAAAATGAAAAATTGTGCTAAAAATGAGAAAAATTTAATTTTTTTTGTAAGCTTTTGTTAGTTTTATGATTGAAAAGTTCTTGCTAGTCTCTTAGAAGTTACTTTAAATATGCGTTTTTCTTGAAATAGCCTTTGCTAATTGCTTAGACAAGAGGCTATAAAATGCTATTCTAGCTCACAAGGCCAAGAATTTGCAAGTCTCCCTAAGTGATTTTAAATATGCGAAGCTTAACCAAGAATTTGCTAGTTTCTAATAAGTTACTTTAAAAATGCAAGACTTGAGATTATTTGACGAAGCATTTGCTAAGTTAATATATGTTTTGACACCTTGTTGACTTTCCATTGGTGAGAGTAGGAATAGAATTCTGACTTGACCGGGCGTGTTGAGCCCTAGCTTGTTCCCTTAACCATAAGATAATCTAAAATTATCGGCTAAGCATCCGTGGATCTCATTATTTGGGATTTTAAATTTGCGGAGATCGAGGAATGATAGAGTTACTTATGAGTTTAGATGCTAAGCGTGGAGTAGATGGTTCTCTTTAGAGCCCATTGAAGGTACTTATGGCTTTTTGTTCCCACAAAATTGTTTCACCCCATATCTGTCTATAATAATTAAAGATGTTGAGTTTTTGACGATAGTTAGTTCTTTGTCTTCTTTAGAGAATCCTTGCCCATGAGAGTTGGGTACACATCAAGGTACTGTCAGTGTTGCGGTGTAATAGACAACTGATTCCTGATAGTTTGCTGCTATTGTTTCTATTGTTATAAAAGCCGTAGGATTGGGAGTTTGGCACAAAAATTAACATGAAATAAAGCCCAAATGTATTAAAGTTGAAAAATCCAAAAGCCATAAAAGTTTTCTATGTCCGACGGTACCCGCATTGTCATGGACTTCTAAAAAGGTTGAGGAAAATCCAAAGTCATAATAAGACTTCGGATAAAACGGTAATCCCGTTGAGTTAGTGGTTGAAAAGACCAAGGGCCTAAATTGCAAAAATGCAAATGTGCTGAAATAAGTGTTAAGCCAAACTTTGAATCCGGGAGATATTCTCCCTAAATCGTGTGAAATTAGGACCTTGATGTGGACCTCATTCTTGTGTGCAATGGTTTTCGAGGGAAGATGGATAACTAATTAGCGACTTAGCTTCATATCTTTATCGGAATAAAAGTTATCGAAACGAGAAATTCGAAGAAATTCATTTCTCATAAAAATAAAAAAAATCTAGAGGAAAATAGGAAAATGGGAGCAAAAGGTAATTACACAAGTAACTTCCATGGGTAGTGTTAGCATATAAAGTCATATTTAACAATGATTTCGATTTTACGCTTAGTTTGGGGACTTGTGAAAAATCAGGGACGATGTATTCTATCCGTATGGTCACTTCACGCTGTGTTGTGTTTCCTACTCCGTGATCCTAAAGTGTCGTTTGAAAAATGTTGGAGTTATTGATCGACATGAAAGATCAACAAACCGTCACTCATAACCGGAATGTGCTTAATCGTAATATCTACATATGAATAAAAAGGTAAACGGGGCGTTTTTAAAATTAGGGATCTCTTAATCTCTTTTGAGGAATCTTTGCTACTTCTTCATAGGTTTAGTAGAAAGAGATTGAAATCCTTGATTTTAGAAGCGTGAGTTGATTGCATTGTGTGGGGACACGACAATGGTTTCGTCTGGGGTATTTTGATATGTGCTAAAACACATATTATTTCTTTATCAAAATAGACCCAAAATAACCAAGAAAGAGCCGTTAATGCTTAATATTTGTGTGTTTCTTGAGTTTTTGTATGTGCAGGTACGGATATGACAAAACAGACAAAAGAAAGCCAAAATCGAAGAAAACCGAGCACGAGAGAAAGAAGAGCGCAATAGTCGATGACGGGGATGCTATTTATGGGATTTGGATAATCAAAAGTGCAAATACGGAGTTATTGATCATGTTTTGGGAGTTTTCACATCTTCACCTTCACTTTCATATAATTTCACTCTTTACCCTTAACTTTCACATAATTGCCATTTTACCCTTCAACTTTCACAAATTGTCACAAATTACCCTTCATTTTTCCATTTTACCCTTTATACCCTTTACACCTCACCTTACCAATTTACCAAATTCACCCTTACACTTACAAGATTTACATCATTGGACCTTGGCTTTTGAGATTTACATAAATGGTCCTAATTTAAAAGTCCAAGTCCAATTTATCTTTACTAACTATCCAAATCCAAGTTTACCCAACAAACTAATATTAACACCAAACCCTTTTATCATCAAAAGCTCAAATAACCTACCTTTCCCCAAGCCCAACCAAGCCCAAAAATTAACATGAAATAAAGCCCAAATGTATTAAAGTTGAAAAATCCAAAAGCCATAAAAGTTTTCTATGTCCGTAAAATTGGTACCTCCGTTGTCATGGACTTCAAAAAGGTTGAGGAAAATCCAAAGTCATAATAAGACTTCTGATAAAACGGTAATCTCGTTGAGTTAGTGGTTGAAAAGACCAAGGGCCTAAATTGCAAAAATGCAAATGTCTTTGAAATAAGTGTTAAGCCAAACTTTGAATCCGGGAGATATTCTCCCTAAATCGTGTGAAATTAGGACCTTGATGTGGACCTCATTCTTGTGTGCAATGGTTTTCGAGGGAAGATGGATAACTAATTAGCGACTTAGCTTCATATCTTTATCGGAATAAAAGTTATCGAAACGAGAAATTCGAAGAAATTCATTTCTCATAAAAATAAAAAAAATCTAGAGGAAAATAGGAAAATGGGAGCAAAAGGTAATTACACAAGTAACTTCCATGGGTAGTGTTAGCATCTAAAGTCATATTTAACAATGATTTCGATTTTACGCTTAGTTTGGGGACTTGTGAAAAATCAGGGACGATGTATTCTATCCGTATGGTCACTTCACGCTGTGTTGTGTTTCCTACTCCGTGATCCTAAAGTGTCGTTTGAAAAATGTTGGAGTTATTGATCGACATGAAAGATCAACAAACCTTCACTCATAACCGGAATGTGCTTAATCGTAATATCTACATATGAATAAAAAGGTAAACGGGGCGTTTTTAAAATTAGGGATCTCTTAATCTCTTTTGAGGAATCTTTGCTACTTCTTCATAGGTTTAGTAGAAAGAGATTGAAATCCTTGATTTTAGAAGCGTGAGTTGATTGCATTGTGTGGGGACACGACAATGGTTTCGTCTGGGGTATTTTGATATGTGCTAAAACACATATTATTTCTTTATCAAAATAGACCCAAAATAACCAAGAAAGAGCCGTTAATGCTTAATATTTGTGTGTTTCTTGAGTTTTTGTATGTGCAGGTACGGATATGACAAAACAGACAAAAGAAAGCCAAAATCGAAGAAAACCGAGCACGAGAGAAAGAAGAGCGCAATAGTCGATGACGGGGATGCTATTTATGGGATTTGGATAATCAAAAGTGCAAATACGGAGTTATTGATCATGTTTTGGGAGTTTTCACATCTTCACCTTCACTTTCATATAATTTCACTCTTTACCCTTAACTTTCACATAATTGCCATTTTACCCCTCAACTTTCACAAATTGTCACAAATTACCCTTCATTTTTCCATTTTACCCTTTATACCCTTTACACCTCACCTTACCAATTTACCAAATTCACCCTTACACTTACAGGATTTACATCATTGGACCTTGGCTTTTGAGATTTACATAAATGGTCCTAATTTAAAAGTCCAAGTCCAATTTATCTTTACTAACTATCAAAATCCAAGTTTACCCAACAAACTAATATTAACACCAAACCCTTTTATCATCAAAAGCTCAAATAACCTACCTTTCCCCAAGCCCAACCAAGCCCACAAATCACCACCCCATTTATACCAATTCACTTATACCTGGTTTTATTTTACCCATAAACCCAAGTCAACTCACCACTTCATTCGGTCAAACAAATAATAAAAATCCCATCTTAAACCAAACGCGCCAAAACAAAATCCCACCCATGGATTTACTGTTTTACCTTCTCCCCCATTTACCTAAACGTCACATCATTTACCCAACTTAATGTACTTCTAGAAAGTACTGCTGACGTGACAGAAGGGTGTGGCTTAAGGATTGCCACCATGGCAAAATGGGAGCATGTGATTGGTGGAGACACTTCATACCTCGATCCAAAAGGCTGTGATTAATTGGAGTGAATCATCAACGAATCAATGGACGAGATTGAGAGTGCTAGAAGCTTCTGTGATCAACCCCAAACTCCTGGCTCGACCTATAAAACCCTTTCCATCACAAGAAGAAGATTGTCCATTTTTCCTGCCTTTAGAAAAGTGTTACCCGTTTTATTTCTGTCATTTTAATTGTTTTTCATTAGTTAAAACAGTCATTGTTCTAGTTGTAATCTTACTTTTCATTTAATAAAATTTCATTTTGTTTTATAAGTTTTTGTTCGATTGAATTCAAAGCTGTTTCATCTGTTGTTTGGTACTGTTCTATCAGTTTACATTTCTTAATCTTAAGCTTATATAAGCTTAATCAAGCTTATATAAGCTTACCTTTGCTTTTACTGCCTTTAATTGTTCTAAGTCCAAGTTTTTGAATGAAAGTCAAATAAAGTCATAGTTTAGAAAAATGGGTAAAACTGCTCTGAATTCTTTGCTATGGATCTGGATTTGGGTTAATTGTTGATCAGAATGGTTGATAATTGGTTTAGGTTACTGTTCCATTGATTTCATAAGCGAACCATTGTGGTTGGACCCTTGTAAGTCCAATTTCTCATTTCTAATATGTTTATAGTATAATTGATGTGTAGTTGGATTAATTGAGTTCAATTTAGTTTAATATTGCTGTTATAAGTGGAATTTAATTGTGTTCAATCTCTGAAAACTAGATTGCTTTGATTTCTATTTTTTTTCTTTTAGTCTTAATTTGCATAATCAGTAATATTGGAATTTAAGGTTTTGATAGTGATAATGTTTGCATTTAGTTTTATTATGTCATATTAGATGTAGGATTAGTGGTACAATAGAATGATATAGTAGTTTACTATCTAAAATCTTCATATTAGGATCATAAGGAGTGTTTGGTTAAAAGCTTGCATCTGCATTAGAGGTTGATTCAGAGGTAAGGGTTGAATTATCTAGCTCAATTTAGGCATCAGTTAGTCAATTTGGTCAGTTATTTGCATTGTCAATCACTCTAAGTCAAAATCACATAAAATCAGTTCTAGTTTCCATTTCAGTTAGCATCAGTAGCTCATACCTTGCATTTATGTTTAGATCTTGTTTAAGTAGCTTAGTTAGGTTGAATTTAATCTTAAAACATCACTTAGACTCAGTTAGGATCAATCGAATCTCACTAAAGTCAACTGGTCAGTTTTCTCATAAAAAGTCAAATTTCCAAATTAGTTGCTAACTGCTCTCATTTTTATATTTTTAATTCATTCATCTTTATTCCTGTTGATCTGAAATTCTGGAATTAAGCACTTTGGTTGGTTGTAGTTATCAAGGTATTTTTATTTTATTTTTAGGATTTTTATAAGCCACTTGAATTAGAGCTCAAAGTACCCCTTTAGGGCTGTTTGGTTTAGCATTAGTTATAACTGATCTTGTGCTTATAGCTTTTAACTTGTGCTTATAGGGTCATTATCAGTTGCATTAGGATAATTTAAGATAGTGGAGGTTAGTTTTAGCTTATTAGAAGTAGCTTATCAAGTTTGCATGTTTCCTTTATTCACTGTTCTGCATCAGCCATCACATGTCCAAAGTGCTTATAGTTTTGATTTTTCATTCCTTCAATATAGGTCCAAATTAGTTGAAATTCTGGATATAAGCTCATTGATTGGTTGTATACTACCTGGTCATTTTAGTTAATTTTTGTGATTTTTTCTAGCTAGCTTAATAGGGGCTTGAAGTTGATACTTGAGGGCCGTTTGGAATAAGTAAGTTTGAATCTGATTTGTACTCAAATCCCTTTAGCTTGTGCTAATTAGGTTCAATACAGTTGCAATAGCTTAGTTTCAGTTAGAATAGGGTAGTTTTAGCTTATGGTAGCTTTGTGTAGCTTATTGAGGCTTATTGCTTATTTTAAGTGCTTATTCATTCAAGTAGTGTGCCCAAATCATAGTTCTTGTTCTCCATAATCATTTATGTTAATTTTCCCTTGTTCTCAGTATTATTTTATAATATTATGGAAGTTTTCATATTTTTCCATGGTCTCTTGCTATTTTTATGCATTTAATCTTATTTTTAAGCATTTTTAAATAGCATTTTATTCAAATAAATTAGAAAAAGCTCAGAAAAATACAATTTAAATTTTATTAGTTTTAGAATATTCAAAAAGTCTTAAAAAGTATTTTTCCTGAATTTTCTTAGTTAAAATAGATTTTCTAAGCATTTTAATTAGTTTTTAATAGTATTAAATTCATAATAAATTGAGAAAAAGTCAGTAAAATATGATTCCAGTTCTGAATATTCTTTTTAGTTATTTAAGATTTTTGAAAAATAGTTTTGTAATTTTCTTGCATGTTTTCCTAATTTTTAGTATTTTAAGTCTATTTTAAATGTCTTAAATTAGTTTTTAATTCCAAATAAATCAAGAAAAACCAAAAAAAAAAATAGTTTTAAATTTCAAATAAATTTCAATTATCATTTTTAGCTGTAGAAAAATAGTAGTTCATTTTTACGGGTTAAAAATAGTGTAGTTTGCATTTAATTCACGTTTTGATAATTACGTAATTGGCGTTTTTAGTTCTCACTTGCGTATTTAGTTATATTTCCTTGTTCTCATCATAGATTTAGTAGTTTTTATTGCTTCCCTTTACTTTTCCTTGCACCGTAGTTTAGAAATCAACCAAGTTCCTTTTTACCCATTCGAATCCCGAATCACGCGACGTGAGTTGTTAAATTCCATTCATCCCTCGTTGGGAAAACGACCCGGGGAAAATACATACCTTTGTATTTCTTCGGAAAATATACTTGTACGAAAACGACATATCAGCGTTGATAATGACTTTCATGATAATGTAGTTACACTAATGAATAATGATCCGTTATTTGGTATTCCTTTCCTAAGACCTGGTTTTGAAGAATCTCTTTCTTCACGGATTATTGTTCCTCCCAATGTGCACTCTGTAAATCAACCACATGAACATAAAGGAAAATGACAACCTCATCCGCTTAAAGACATTATTGGTGAATCTTCCATATTAGTCTCTATACGCCTCCAATTACCCACTCAAGCCATGTTTTTATTACTATGATGCTTTCCTATCCTCAAATGAGCCTAAAACTTACAAAGAAGCATTGATTAAATCTTGCTGGATTGAAACTATGCAAGAAAATCTCAATGAGTTTAAATTAATTGAAGTTTGGGAGCTCGTTCCTCGTCTAGATCGTGCTATGATTATCACTTTAAAGTGGATACACAAGGTCAAACTTGATGAACTGGGAGGAGGGTTGAAAAATAAGGCAAGGTTGGTAGCACGTGGATATCGTTAGGAAGAAGGCATCGATGTTGAGGAATCATTAGCTCTGGTTCGTTCAGCGGATTGACGTACATTGGATTGTGTGTTTATTCACTTGTTAGGCATTTGATACTAAAGGTGACTACAGAATTGATCGAGTATCACTTATTTGAGATTGAAGTTGACTTTCGCAAAGGCGTGTTCTTATTTTATCTTGAAATCGGGTTGGTTGGATGCATGAATTTCAATGATAACTTGTCGTGCTTAAGATCTAAGTTGAAGTCTTGGTTTATCTAGTTACCAGCAGTCGGGGTGGTTGGTTGAAGACCTGGTTAACTATCACTTAAAGGAGTTACGTTGTAGTACTCAGTGTCACACGTAGATGACGTTGGGATAATCGTAAGAGGTGTTAATGTCTCATACTTTATTTGGGTATTGAGTACTTAGAGATTTGCTTGGAGCATACATTCTCTACACCGTTCTTCCAACATTAGTGCAAGATTAAGTCACAAGCATGGGGAATTCTACTTCAGCTTTAAGTTCGGTATATCGAGTTTACTTCATCAGTGGTGACTTCAAATTGTCTACATATGGGTTGATAAAGATAGTCAGAGAGAGTTTAAGTAGCAGTTGATTCTCACAGGATACATTTGAACCAATTATGTTCTTCTCACTAGATTTCAAGTATATGTAAGTATAATGTGTTGCTGATTACGGTATCAAAACCAGCAAGGAGAAAGGAGACATACATCTGAATGCACAACGAGTACACTTGATGAACTTTATACTTCTTCTTTATTGAAGTTATTCCAGGAAGACAAATGTCATAACCACAGAGAAACTCAGTGTTTTAACTCGTGGCTTTTGGTATATTATTCCAACTACTTGGGGGGGGGGAGTAGTCTCTTGATACTTGTGGTATGTATCACCTCAGCTTTCAGTGGGAAGAAATATGAGAAGAATTATTCAAGCGTCAGATGATATTGCTTATCGACATCTTCTCATGAGCTGATATGATTTATGGTAAAGTGCTTCCAGTTTATGCTTCATGTACACAATGTTATGCTGATTTCGATGAGATCGCAACCATCAGGGGAGAGATATGTGTACAGATAACGCTACACGCGTCGTTCGGGTCAAAGGAACTTCCTTTTCGTCGAGCAAGTTTTTCAACACCCTAGGAAGTGAACCTAATCGTTGTAGTTTAGTATTAGGGTAAGCCACAGGAATTGATATCGTTCTCTATGGGAATAGGAATGCTAGTGAGAAGTTACTACGCTAAGGTTGGGGTTGAGGAAGATTATTTTTTATCTTTTTATGTTTTTTAGGAAAAGGAAAGGTACGAATCTCGGGGTTTGGATTTGGGGGGTTGGTATTTCTACCGATTACTTCTACTTGTCTAATTATCTAAACTAAGGTGTATGTAGTCTATGTCTAATTATTGTGTGCTCGTATGATGATTTAAAGATGTGTTTACTTAGCTTTTATTACTCCTTAATTATCTCCTATTGATGGTTGAATTGTCACGTTCTTATTCTTAATCGCGTTGTGTGTCTAAGGTCGTAGGGTATGCGTTTATCCCTATCTCTTTGAAACTACCAAAGGTTAATGACTACAAAATCTCTAGGATTTATAAACTTTAACTCTAAGGTACTCTTCGGATGGTTTAGCCTACAATGACTCTAGGTACTATAAGCTAAGG
Organism: Chrysanthemum makinoi; assembly: GCA_910596185.1. Classification (NCBI taxonomy): domain Eukaryota; kingdom Viridiplantae; phylum Streptophyta; class Magnoliopsida; order Asterales; family Asteraceae; genus Chrysanthemum; species Chrysanthemum makinoi. The sequence goes on along the minus strand of OU343225.1, from coordinate 244,785,698 downwards.
TTTACAAAGATTAATCAAGCATTAACTACACAACGGATGACCTATCGCAATACTAGACCATTAACAATTAAGATAATAGACAACCAATCAATATTCAATAATTAAATTTCATATTCCCTAAGCAAACACACAAGTAAATTAGCCGGACATGGGAAACATGCAAGCATACACACAAGTAATGGAAGACATAATTAAATTAATGAAGTAAAACAATTATCTTGATGTAAGATAGGGTATGGAACCCTAAAATACTGTACAAGACAGCCTTGGTTGGGTTTAGGTTTTTACTCCAAAAGACTACACACTGAAAATTAAAAAATTCGGATTCTATATATAAGATTACAAATGCGACGGCGTCACCCTTATGCTTGTGGCGCCGTCCCCTTCGTCTCGGCGTCGTCGGATCAAATCTAGGCCGTGCGAGTTGCGACGACCTACTCTTTTAAAACATGAAGCCGTCACTTGTAAATAAGCAATTTGGCTACTGAGCCGTCACAAAAGATGTCCGACGGCGTCAATAATTTATGCCTGACACCGTCCCCTTCAGTTCCAGCAGCCTGAGTGTCTCGATTCTTGACTTTGGCCATTTTCTTCGTATATTCGCGCCTTTTCGTCCGAATAAGTGTCATTCCAGCATTTTGCCTTCAAGATACCTAAAAAGTGAAAAGGAACGATATTAAGTAATAACAGATACAAAAGTGATCAAATAAGGGCTTAAACGACCCCTCAAAAAGGTACATTTTAAAACCTTATCATGTACATTAGGGACACTCAACAGGTTCACATGATTGGGCTTAATCAATTATTCCAGAGTTGATAACCGCAGAGAATATCAGTGCTTCAATTTGTTACTTTGCTGTCATAGTTTCGAATTTTGTTGGGTACATGTGTACATTATGAGGTGATCTGTTATATTTAAGATAACTGGCATGCATTTGGTGAAATGAAGATGTTGATATATTATTCCCCCGAATAGACAACTGCTCAAATCCGCAGAGAAATGTGTACATCGGGGAGGCACAACAGGTTCACATGATCGAGCTTAATCATTTATTCCGGTGTTGATAACCGCTGAGATGATCAGTGTTTCAACTTGTTACTTTGGTGTTATCGTTTACTTCGGGTTTTTGAGCTTCATACACTGATACTGATTGCACCACTTCAACTACTTGGGGGAATTGGTTTCAAAAAGATATATTTCCAGTTTTGGGGGAAGCTACCAAAGCATCACTTTAAGAAAGCTCAAGTTCAGACGATTATTCAGGAGCCTCGAAAGCTTTGGTGGTGAAAGTTTAAGAGATGGTGTCTACCGACTTCTACTACGTTCAGAGCGATATCCTGATTTCGGTATCCATGACAACATCCTCTTAAATTGAATAATATACTTTGTACATATCTTATACCAAAATGTAAATAGAAAATATAAAACCATCAAAACCATAAAAATAAAAAAAATAGAAAATACCAAAAATAGTTTTTCAAGGCATGTCTTCTGGCATCGATAACATTTAAGGTCCTAGAAATGTCATTCAACAATAACATGGGTCTTTAAATGAAGTTCGAACAGAAGTTCAAAAAGTTTTCAAAACATGCCTAAAATGGCTTGCAGTTATTTCAGACTGTAACCCGCGCTTAAACAATTGTTTGTTATTACTTCAGATATGCAACCCGTGTTTAAAAGAAAGGAAAGTGCTACACAAATTTGATTTAATAAATATCTAGCACTTATCCTAAAACAAAATGAGGAAAGCACGTCGCCAAAAGGACGGCTGTTCCTATACAAATGTTTTTCCTTCTATGATTTTTCAGAAAAATATTTTTATTTCACATGTTGGTTACATATTGTTTGAAAATACACTAGAATCAAATTTTTGAAAATCAGTCAGACTCAAGTTTTAATAATATGTGTCACTCAATCAATGACTTGGGTAATTGATAGAAGGGGAGAGTGATTTCAAATTTTCAAACAAGTCAAACATTACATCATCAAACGAGTCCATTTGTACAGTATAAGTAGTGAATAAAGATTTGGTGTTATGTGTAAGTGTATGATCTTTCTTATGTTCAAAGATCTTTCAAAATGATTTTTCTGAGTATCAAAAGATCTCTCGAAACTATCATACTTGATACTAACATTCTCCCTCATAGATTGAGCGGGAGCGTTGTAATGTTCCTTTATCAGTATGTATTAAAACAGACCACATGTTCTCCCAAATTTTCTAACTTATTTAAATCAATTGAGATCACAAATCTCAAAAGGTTTGAAATTTTTGATCGAGAGAGAATGTGATTTAAATATTAAATCTGATAAAATTATGATTCTTTAAGACTCAAACAGGCACTCTTCCCTCCATGTGCTAAACGATTTCAAATACCGATGCACATGTTGAGGGGGACCATTTCTGAAAGATAAAAAACAATTAAGGTACAAATGCTTTGATATCAAATATCACGAGTACCTTTATTGAGTTTTCAATTGGTTTTAAGGCGGAGAGAACAATACCAAAAGAATGACCTTGCATTTACTTTATTGGATTTATAAGGATGGTAAGGTTAGGTATTAGCTTCCACGATCCCGCCAGAGCCGGAGGGATCTACCCAGGGACATTCCACTAGATAGTGTGGAAGTCCTTAGGTATAATTAAAAAAGGAGAAAAATGAGAATAAGGGAAGAGTGCCAACTGAGATTGAGCTAGGACTGGAACAAACCCAACAAGGTTCTAGTGATGAAGTCTCGGTAAGCGCTGAAGGGGTTGAATAATGACAAAGAAATATAAAGAGAAAGGGTGAAAAGAAATAGCCCTCCAAATATTCAACCTTAGGGCAGAAACTGGGTTCAATACACATGCTACTGGTGGTTACCAATGTAATACCGGTATTGAAGACAAGACGTCATGGACCCAGTGACGTACTGCACTAAACTTCCCAGCCACTCAAGTTCTCTTAAAAGTACTTGTTTCATTCTCATGGGGAACCAATGTAATCTATCGACTTTCTCTTAGAGATGGTTGATATTGAAACAGGAGACCTTCTCCCTAGTCTCCGCATAGGAAAACCAAAGCGCACTATTGAGTCTAGAGCCAAGAGATCATCCATAAATCTCATTAGGACATAATTCCAATGTGCTTGCTATTTCATACACCGTGAAAAGCAAGAAGATATACATTAAGAGTCTTACGCATTATCCTTGTGGTATTTCCAAAACATCCGAGTGACACGTAAAGTATTCACAATGAAGATGGAAATCCTTCTAGAGCCAACATCAAACAAGCTCTTAGTGGGTGACATGTGAGATCCTTCATGCATCAAACTTGTGACAAATGGAAAACAAAAATGGGTCGATTCGCTTCTGAATCAACCTTGTTATAGTAAAGGAATTGACGTATACTTTTGGAAAACCCTTCGATGTTCTCACAAATTGTTTTCTAGCACGTCGATTGCGCATAAATTTTCAAACAAAAGTATTTGTGATTGAAACTTGATTTTGCTCATAAAACTTTCGTCGTATTGCAAAAACACTTTATTCAGCAATACGCGATTGTTTTTCAAATCAATTTCTTATCAATCGGTGAATCTAAATTCGCTGGTTCACTCACTCCGTGTTGTCTACTTTGAGACGCTCCGGTTTGAGAACGGCTAGCTCAAGCTGTGAAACCCTGTCAAGGAGATTCGGAATTCTACCTGATCACATGCATTATTTATATTGATCAATGGGGAACTGTGGTTCTTGCAACCATATTCAACGAAAGTGAACAAAGACACTTTCGTGTGTTTATTGCTAACTGTTGTGTGCAGGAATCCTCGAAGGGTGTAACTGATGGTCAATGAGATGTCAATTCATAACCACATGCTCACACTTCACACTCAGGATCAAAGAAATCATGATTATTAAAATATCGACAACAATGCTTTCGCAACTCTGATGCAAAATATCATGATCCAAATAAATGTGAGCATGTTGGTCTGAAAGTCACAACATCACATGAAGGTAATACAACAAAGGATGATTTAGAGATTTACAGTGGCTGATGATCTCGAAGTAAGCTCGAAGATCACCAAGCCAAGGAACATTCAAAGATCACTATTGGAAGTACAAAGATTGTGGACTTTGAAGAATCAAAGACTACGAGCTAGAAGATCAAGAACATGTAATAGAATGCTAGAATTCACGATGTATTTTATAGGGTGACCTCCCTTAGGGGGAGATTGTTAGGATTTAGTAAATCCATGTTAAAGACGCGGTCACCCCACGTATGTGTTGGCATTAGAAATTTCGTAGTCTTAAATGTTTATTAGTTAGTTAAGTAACACCGTGGAGGACGGACGGGTCTTTAACCATTGTACACCCGATCCACAGCCCGTAGGAGGCGTATTTGTAAGAACTATAAAAGCCCTCTCCCACCAAAGGAGAGGATGGAGCTTCTAATCATATGAATTTCATTTCTCTCACTAAAAGTTCCCAACTCTTTATTTTCTCTCTCTAACTCTTTCATACTTACACTATTCGATCCATAAAGCATTAATCTTGAGTGTTTATGATAACCAATATCTTCATTATAAATTATTAAATTTCTTGGTTTCAGGTGGTTTATAGAAAAGATATGTTAAGGAAAGCCATTGAGGACCTCTAAAAATGATATCAAGTATGGTTTGTGGATTTGCTTTGCATGCGTCATCTGCTAACTGCTTTATAGAAGTTATAATAAAATATGGATGGTCAAGTTACCTATTGGGATCATATCATATTCATTCTTGATTACAAACATCTAGCTGAATGTTTACTGAGTAGACATGAGTGATTATATCTTTTTCCATTGAACTTAGATAATGTAAGTGTAAGATATTGGATTTCACAAACACATACATAATCACAATAAGGGGCGTATAGTTTAGAGGTTTTAGAGAGAGAAAGTAGAATAGATGGAGCCTTTCTAGAGAGAGAGTAAACAAAAGAGAAAAGGTTAGATTAGAATGAAAGGTCCAACCCTCTACCTTGAGAGGTAGAGGGTATTTATAGTTTTACATAATACGTCCTCCTAACGGACTGTAGATCAGGCATACAGTGGGTAAAGACCAGTCTGTCCTCCATGGTGTTGCTCTAAACTAAATAACTAATAATTAACGTAATGTCTACGAGCTAACATATGCTAGACTAGAGTTGGGGTGACCGACTCTTCACTATGGGTTTTCTAAATCCTAACAATCTCCCCCTAAGGGAGGTCACCCCATGAATTACATTTTGTTTCCTAGCATTCTATTCTTGACTTTGTTCTTGAGCTCGTAGACTTTAATTCTTCAAGTTCCACAATCTCTGTGCTTTAGCAGTGATACTTCAAAGTCCGATTATATTGAACTTTGAATGGAGGTCTTTTGCTGATCCACGTTTGGTGATTCTTTGAGCCAGGTTAGAGATCATCAGCCACAACAAATCTCTGACTCATCCTTTGTTGTATCGTCATTGTGTGATGTTGTGACTTTCGGACCGACATGCTCACATTTTGGATCATGATATCTTTTCATCAGAGTAGCTAAAGCTTTTGTTGATTCGTGATATTTGTATCAGAGTAGCAGAAGCATGGATTGACAAATATCAAAGCCAGTTGATGAAGTTATGCACTTATCATGATTTCTTTAGATGTGAAAGCGATGTGTGAGCATGCGGCTATGGATTAACTCCTCAATTCTGATCAGCTGCAACCGTCGGGTGTATCTGCATACAACAGTTAGCAATAAAGTGCACGAAAGTGTCTTTGATCACATTCGTTGAATTGAGGTGCACGGCCCACGGTTCCCCGTTGATCAGTACAAGTACTGCCTGTGATCAGGTATAATTCCAAAGAATCTCCTTGACAGGGTTTCGCAGCTGCTCTAGCCGTTCTCAAACTGGAACGTCTCAAAGAAGACAACACGGAATGAGTGAACCAACAAATTGAGATTCACTGATTGATGAAAAATGATTTGAAAAACAATCGCGTATTGCTTAGAAGAAAGAGTTTTGCAATACGACGAAGGTTTTATGAGAAAGATCAATTTTCAATCAAAAATACCTTTTGTATTTGAAAAGAGTACACATTCGATGTGCTAGAGAAAAGAAGAGATTTGCACATCGAACGGTTTTTCCAAAAGTATTTTTTCAATCAGATATACTTTTTGTGTTTGAAAACATGAATATTCATTCGATGTGCTAGAGAAAAGAAGATTTGCACATCGAACGGTTTTTCCAAAAGTATTCGTCAATTCATTTCCTGGACCAAGGTTGATTCAAGATTGAATCACCCCATCGTTTCTATCCAATTGTCACAAGCTTGATCTTTTGCAAGATTTCACATGTCACCCACCAAGAGCTTGTTTGATGTTGGCTCTAGAAGGATTTCCATCTTCATCGTGAATATTTTCATATCACTCGGATGTTCTAGCAATACCACAAGGATAATGCGTAGGACTCTTAATATATTCTTAATTTTCACATTGTGTGAAACAACAAGTCTTCATGAATTTAGTGTCCTAATAAGATATAGTGGATGATCTCTTGGCTCTAGACTCAATTGTGCAAATTTGGTTCCTATGCCAGCGACTAGGGAGAGGGTCTCCTTCTTCAATATCAACAATCGATAGATTATGTAGGTTCCCCGTGAGAATGAAACAAGCCCTTTTAAAAGGAACTTGAGTAGCTTGGGAAGTTTAGTGCAGTGCGTCACTGGGTCCATGACGTCTTGTCTTCAATACCAGCATTACCTCAGTAACCACCATTAGCATATGTATTGAACCCGGTTACTGCCCTAAGGTTGAATTATTGGAGGGCTATTTCTTTTCACCCTTTTTCACATTCATTTCTTTTTCATTCTTCAACCCCTTCAGTGCTTACCGAGACTTCATAACTAGAACCTTGTTGGGTTTATTCCAGTACTAGCTCTGTCTAAGTCCGCACTCTTCCCATTTCTCATTTTTCTCCTTTTTTCATCATACCTAAGGACTCTACACTATCTAGTGGATTATCCCTGGGTAGATCCCTCCGGTTCTGGCGGATCGTGGGAACGAATACCTAACCTAACCATCCTTATAACTCCATGCATAAATTAAAATGGTCGGTCTTTTGGTACAGTTCATTCTTCCTTGAAACCAATTGAAAAATCATTTGGAAAAATCAATCAAGGTACTTGTGATACGAGATCTAAGCATTTTGTACCTTAATAGTTTTGATCATTTAGAAATGCTCCCCCTCAACATGTGCATATGATCTTGAAATTGTTTAGCACATGGAGGCAAGAGTTTTTTGAAATAATTTCTTGATCACAATTTTCGTATAAAAAGCCATTTGATTTTCTTGGTAAATTCTCCCCCTCAATATGTACGTTGGATATTTATAAAATCATTTTGCACATAGAGGCAAGAGGTTTTTGAAGTACTTTCACGATCACATTTGCCATTAAGAAACCGTTCGCTCCCCCTCAATATGTGCATTAATATATGAAAGAGTTTAGCACATATTAGTGAGAGCCAGCACATTGAATCAAATGATTACCTTTTATCAAATTTCATATTAAATCACAAATTCTCCCCCGATCAAAAATATCAAACCCTTTGAGATTTTGGATCCCAAGTCATTTAATAAGGTTTAGAAAACATGGGAGAAAATGTGGCAAGGTTTAAATACTCATCTTGTTTTTGGATAAATCCTCCTCCTCAACATGTGCATTGTGTATTTGAAATCGTTTGGCACATGGAGGCAGGAGTGCCTATAAAGGACTAAAAACAATTCCATTAAAACAGATTTGAGATTCAAATCATGATCTCTACCCCGATCAAAAATTTCAAACCATTTGAGATTTGTGATCCCAATTGATTTAAATCTTTTAGAAAAATTTGGGGAAAGACGTGGCAAGATTTAATTTTGAAAAATGATGGAAATGGACCAATTTAAGACATTAAAGATTGTTAGTGTCAGGTATGATTGTTTTAAGAGATCTTGAAGGAAAATAAAACAATTTCACAATCAAACAAGAACAGAAAAAATTTCATTTTGAAAGATCTTGATTCTAAAGAAAAATCGTACCATGACATAACATTAAATCTTTAGATCACCACATTAATACGTACAAACGGACTTGATAGATGAAATATCGTTTGAAAATATTTAATTTGAATTCACTCTCCCGCTCAATCCATGACATTAGTCGTTGATTGAGTGACTTTAGTTTAAAATGAAGTCCGGTTGATTTCCAAAATTTTAGTTCAATTTATTTTCAAAAACAATATTTTTCCATTTTCAAAACAATATTTTCAAAATTGTTTTAAGAAAAATGGTATCATCCACTACATTCTTGCATAAAGATACGTTAGGTGGTTGAGAAGCATATGTTGTTGTTGTTGTAGGTTTGGAAGAAAACCGTCTGCTGATGCAGTGAGACTTCTTACGTTGCATTTTTTCATGCCAACTGAGGTCAAATTAAGCTTCGTTTCTTCATTTAATGATGAAGAAAACCATCTGCTGATGCAGTGAGACCTCTTACGTTGCATTTTTCCATGCCAACTCTCCATAGAAGTCCAATTAAGCTCTGTTTCTTCATTAGTCAACCCAAGATATCGTTACCCTTTCCTTGCGGCATCCAATCATCTTCAATTGTGGGATCCGGATCGGGAACATTCTTTTATACCATGATATCTGCATACGTTAGTGAACATACATACAAATATATGGTGGTCGACATCACCAAATAGCAATCGACTAATAAAAGTCAATTCAACATATCAATCAGTTCATATAAAGTATGGGAATAATGTGTTTATCAAACTCTACTCATCTAATCATAACAATCATATCCTTGGCACCTAGTACTTCAACGTAGGTTAACATCATTTTTAATTAAGCATATAGGATAATTAAGAAAGCCTGTTAGATGATGTAAATTTGAAAACATTCTCCCCCTCAATCAATGACTTATTTTATAAAAAGTTTAAAAGCGTTGAAGTCATTGATTGAGTTTTCAATTTTTTCGAAAACTCTGAAACTGATTGATTTTCAAGCAACTCATTTACCATCATTTTGAATACAACAAATATTTTTCTGAAGAATTATAGACGGAAAAACATTTGTGTAGGAACAGCAGTCCTTCGACATACTTTCCTCATTTTGTTTTAGGATACGTGCACGAAATATTTGAAAAATGGTTTAGCGCATCACTTTCCTTCCTTTAAAAGAATGGGTTGCTATCTGAAATAACAGCAAGCCATAGTTTAAGCACGGGTTACAGTCTGAAGTAACTGTAAGCCATTATTTGAAGCCCAGGTTACTGTCTGAAATAACTGTAAGCCATATTTTGAGACATGTTTAGAAAGAAATATTTACACCTCCTGCTCGAACTTCATCTAAAGTCCCATGCCATTATTGAATGACATTTCTAAGACCGTAGATGTTATCGATACCAGAAGACATGTCTTGAGAAAACATATTTTTTGTATTTTTCAATTTTCTAATTTTTATGGGCTTTTGTTGATTTTATATTTTTCTATTTTGTTTTTGAAAATTATTTACAAAGATAGAGAAATAGTTTAAGAAGATGATGATACGAGTACCGAGATAAGGAAATCCTTCAGCACTTTGTAGAAGATAGAAGTCATCATCTCTTAAACTTTCACCACCAAAGCATTCGAGGCTCTTGAATCGTCGCAAGAACTTGAACCTTCAAAAAGTGAATCTTTGGTAGCTTCCCCCCAAACCGACAATCCACGTAAAAAGACAATTTCCCTCAAGAAGAAGAAGTGAAGCAAACAGTCTCATTGAATGACGATCAACACCCCGAAGAAGACGAGAACACCAAAGTAACAAGATAACATGGATCATCTTTGCGTTTATCAAACCCATAATAAATGATTAAGCCCGATCACATGATCCTTTATGCGTCCCGATGTACACATTACTCTTCGAGTTTGAGCAGTTGTCAATTCTAGGGAACAATATATCAACATCTTCATTTTACCAAGTGCATTCCAGTTATCTTCCATATAACCAATCAGTCCATAATGTACACAAGAACCCAACCAGAGTAGAAACAACGACATCACAATAACTGGTTTGAATCACTGATCTTCTCTGCGGATGTCAACTCCGGAATAACTGATTAAGCTCGATCATGTGAACATGTTGTGCGACCCTGATTTACACATATCTCTCCCCTGATGGTTGCAATCACATCGGAATCATCATTACATTGTGTACATGAAGCAATAGCAGGAAGCACTGCCATAAATCATATAGAAGATGTCGATAAGCAATATCATCTCACGCTCCAAATATTCTTCACATAATTCATCCAACTGAACGCTGAAGTAACACAAACCAAAAGTCTCCAGAGACCACTTCCCCCCAAATGGTTGGAGTAATGTATCCTTCCCCCAAATAGTTGGAATGACACACCAAAGGCTACGAGTTAGACACTGAGTTTTTCTGCGGTTAAGACATTTGTCTTTCCCGGGATTACTTCAATAGAGAAGAAGTATTAAGTTCATCACGTGTACTCGTTGTGTATAGATGTGAGTCTCCTTCCCCCTTGCTGGTTTTGATACCTCAGAATCAGCAACTGTTAGGAATTGGAAATTCCATGTTAAAGTGTCGGTCACCCCAATTATGGTCTAGCATATGTTAGATCGTAGACGTGTCGTTATTTACGTTATTTAGTAGTCAATTAGTTAGTCTGTAGCGTAGTTTTGCGTAGTGTAACACCGTGGAGGAAGGACGGGTCTTTACCCACTGTATGCCTGATCCACAATCCGATAGGAGGACATATTGTATGTAACTATAAGAGGGTTGGACCTTTCATTCTAATCTAACCTTTTCTCTTTTGTTTACTCTCTCTCTAGAAAGGCTCCCATTCTACTTTCTCTCTCTAAAACCTCTAAACTATACGCCCCTTATTTGTGATTGTTTGTGTGTTTGTGAAATCCAATATGTTACAAATGGTATCAAGAGCCATGGTTTGATCATCTCTCTTACATATCCTTGGATTTCTAGTGGTTTTATATGGTTTTTGGGTTTGAAAAAGTTTAGTGGGTTTTGCATTATTTGGATCATTTCTAGTGTTAAAGTTTGGATTTTGATTGTACTTTTGTGTTTAGAATCATTATAAGTGCTTAGGTTTTGATTTGGAAGGTTTGAATCACTGTGGTTAGGTTGTTTTTGGATTGAAAAGTGTTGTGTTTGAACTTTTCTTGGTAGCGACTTGAGTCTCGGATTTGTTTTCTTCGTAGCGACTTGCTTCGTTATTTGGTAGCGACTTGTAGTTGAAGTGGTAGCGATTTGAGTCCTAGCAACTTGTCTATTGAGACAAGACGACAAACAGTACAAAGTAGTGGAGACACCACTTCGGCTAGCGACTTGGTTGACGTAGCGACTTGTCTCTATTATTTCTAGCGACTTGTCTTTGTGGTTACTAGCGAGTTGTTCTTTAGCGACTTGTCTACTTAGCGAGTTGTTCTTTAGCGACTTGTCAGCTTAGCGATTTGCTGCTTTAGCGACTTGTGTTTTAGCGACTTGGTTCATAGCGACTTGATCCACAGCAACTTGAGCCTTTAGCGAGTTGTTACTTAGCGACTTGGTGACTCTAGCGACTTGTCTTACTAGCGACTTGTTGACTTTTCCCGACAAAACTTCAAACGGCCATAACTTTTGAACCGTAACTCCGTTTTCAGCGTTCTACCCATCAAAATGACCGTGAGAACGAGGAGAATAGCACGCCGAATGGTCAACCTTCGAGGCCTAAATCTGCTCCGAACAGAAGTTATTGAGGTTTTTGTGTTTTTAGACCTAAATTTCTCCGTAAAATCGTGCAACAACCTACCCTGATCACAACCAAACAACATCTCTGCTAATCCTACAAATAATCATATGTCCTAACACACAATTGTCTATCATTGTGACAATCCATCAGTCATCTTAACACGTTCCATTGGTCATTGCTTAACGGTTTGGTCTTGATTTTAGTAAAATCCTGCGAAAAATTCTATTTCTCGGTTTAAATCATAGACTTGTAAAATCCCGTGGATTCATCAGCATCATGTCTTACACTCCTGATTCAGTGATTCCAGAAGTACTCAAACGTATGATCTTTGTAGACAACCATGAGAATATCACTATCTTGAACGGTTACAGATGATGGAATCAATCAATGATGATTTGAGTTCTTCATGCTCGAGTCCAATGAGAAAGATTTGCACTGTTAGCTCTGAATGCCATGCAAAGGAAAGCAACATTGAATCTTATCAACAACTTCACTCTCACCTCATGTTACTTCTACCCACATCAATGGAACGAACATGTATTGCCCTCTTCCGTCAGGACTTATCCACATTAACAGGAACTTTGCTGTTAAACCTAGAGCAATTGGAGCTACAACTTGACAAAGAGAAGGTTCATAAGGATAGTTCCAGTGCTGCACTTCAAGTGATCTACAAACACTTTCAATCATTCATTAGAAGGGAATTCACATCAGATTATAATCAAGACATGACTGAAATGTCCTTCAAGAGACACACTAGAATGGAAATTAGCGTGTTCACAGAGACACTTATCCATCTCATGGATAATGTGGAGAAGTATATTGAGGAAGTTACTCAGAAAGATGAAAAAGTGGATGAGAGTCTGGTGCAGTTGAGAAAAAGTTGTGATGAGTTGGGTAATGTATCGAGTTGAAGAATCGGTGTTCTGAATGCAGAATATCAGAGACAACAAAGAATGATGTAAACAACTGCTCAGTAACTCCTGGCATACAAGAAGTGGATGCTGTGATAAAAAAGGTGAATGAATATCGGGTACAATCAATAAATTGTAGTGTTGAGACCAGTAAGGCATCAGATGATGGATCAGATAAAACTGAATACAGAGGCTCAGAAATAGATAAGCTTGACACGACCCGGTTCGGTGACTCGTTACACATGATGTGGATGTAGATATCAGACCAGAAATTGAACAAGTTTAATGTAATGAGGTACCCTTTACTGTTCAATACAGTGCATCTGCTAAAGTACTTAAACAAACTAATCATGATCTTTGAACATGAATCTGATAAATGTCCTGTAACTGAGACCGAGTCTGAGATTAAGTGTTTCAAAACAAACAATATGGTTGATAAAAAGTTTTTTGATGAACTTTCAAACAAATTCTCAAATCTTGAAAAACATTGCATTTCACTTGAAATTGCGATACAAAGTAAAGAAGAAAGTTTTCAAATTAACAAACCATGTAAAAATCCGGAACTTCCTGAATTCAGTGAACTTTTTGAAATTAACACTTTGAAAGCTTAGCTTCAAGACAAAGAGTCAACTATCAACAATTTGAAGAAACATATTTCTAATTTGCATGTGAAACGTAATTTGGTCACAAGTAATTCTGATGTTAATACTATTGATGATATTCAAATGAGAAATGATGAATTAGCGGTTTGTGTGGCCAAATTACTAAAGGAAAATGAGTCTTTGAGAAAGCATCACATAGAACTAAGTGACTCTGTCAAAGAAGCTAGAACTACATCAATGGAACAAACAAACTCTTTGATACCAAAAATTGATGAACTCAAAGCTCAACTTCAGGAAAAGAGTTTCGCTATTGTTGCCTTAAAAAATGAGCTTAGGAAAACTGTAGGGAAAAGTGTGAACACTAAGTTTACAAAACCATCAACCTTGGGGAAACCAGTTTCTCATCCCATTAGAAATCGGTCTGTTTTTAGGCAGCCTACTGCGTTTATATCCGAAAGGCCAAAATTTTTAAAAACACGGTTTGCTTCCAAAGTTGATGAGAAACAAGTTTTGTCAAAACCAGTCACTTCACCTGAGTTGCCTAAGAATTATGCTTCTAGTTCCTCTAAACCTCAACAAGCAGCTACTTCTACTCCCAGCACATCTAGGATTGGTTCGAAAAATGTGTCAAAGCCAAGCATTAAAATTCAGAATTCATATGATATGAATGACTTGTGGAAGAGCTATTATCTAGAAGAAGCTAGGAAAAAGGCACAAATTTGAAAAGATGGAATTTTAGATTGAAAACCTAGGGTGATGAATTCTACGAGGTTTCAAGGCACTGCTAGTAATTTTAAACCATTACCTAGGAACACTCAACTAAAGACTAGGGATTGGCTTGTATCTAAGAGTAGTTGCGTTTCGAATAAAGATATTCCCATAGCAGATCACTCTAAGAACTCTAGATCATTTTCTGAATCCAAACAAGCTGTTTGCTAAAATTGTCTGAAATGCATCTTTAAGGCAAATCATGATAATTGTTTTTTGAAATCCCTAAAGAAAGTAAATGCTCATACAAAGGTTCAACCTGTTAAGTCTAGGATTTTCACTAAGTAATCTACTGTGCATACGAAGCAAAACAAACCAAAATCTTCGCCTAGATGGTTACCAACTGCTAAATCTTTGGAAACTAGGAATAAGGATAAGTTTTCCACTATGCATAAGAAGCCTAACAATCCTAGACCTTACCATAAGTGGATACCATCTGGTAGAATTTTTAAGGATGCTGGACTTAGGTGGATACCTACAGGAAAGATGTTTACCAATGGCAATCTCAAAGTTGACCGTGAAACCCCAAAGGGTTTGGATACTGATGTCACTAACCAAAATATATGCAATCAAGTTTGTAATATTAGTGCAGGTAGTCCTTACTCAGTTGCAGATACTTCAATCCTTCATTACATGGACTGGCTTAAAGTATGGATAACAAAAGCATTGATATCTCATAACTCACGGGTTTAAGTTACTCAACATTGATATTCAATCGGCTATGACATCTGTTCACATTAGTTCAGACCTCGTACTTCATCATTATGGTGTCTGCAGGTAACACTTCAGGCCCCGTTCTTCAAAGAAAAGAAAAGTGTACGCTCTTCTGTGCATTTAATCTTCAGCTAAAGAGAAATTCTCTCATGAATGGCCATTCTCATCTACATTCTCCATCTTCGAGCTTCATGCCTTTCTCCATGTTCGTTTCGTCATCAAGTGGATCTACATTCATTGGAGTTCACTCTTATTCACTTGTTCAAATCAAAAATGGCAACTTCGGATGCAATTTTTGAGGGGGGGGGGAAGTGGATCTACATATTTATGGATGTTTGTATAATGGTCAGATTACTCAAGAAGCCTAATCTCCAGTTATTCCTCAAGGTGTTGTTAATGACTATCATTGCAGTTGCACTCATGAATAGTGATCCGCTCTTTGGTATTCCTTTGCCAAATCTTCACGGATCATTGTTTCATTATTCTTTCCTAAATGTGCACTCTGTAAATCAACCACATGAACATTAAGGAAAATGACTTCATCATCCGCTTAAAAACATTATTGGTGAATCTTCCAGATCAGTTTCTACATGTATACCTTAAGGAAGAATGCATTGATGTTGAGGAATCATTTGCTCCGGTTCATTCAGTGGGTCAATGTTCATCCGATTGTATGTTTATTCACGTGTTGGACATCTGACACAAGTTGATTACTTCGAAGTTACTCATTTATCACTTATTTGAGGTTGAAGTTGACTTTCACAAAGGCGTGTTCTTATTTGATAACTTGCTCGGGCTTAAGAATTTGAGTTAAAGACTTGGGTTGTCTAGTTACCAGCATTCGAGGTGGATGGTTGAAGACCTGGTTAACTATCACTATTAGGAGTTACTTAGTTTTACTCAGTGTCACACGCATATGACGGTGTGGATAATCGCAAGAGGTGTTAATGTCTCATACTTTACTTGAGTAGTGAGTACTTAGAGATTTACTTGAAGCATAAATTCTCGACACCGTTCTTCCAATATTAGTGCAAGCTTAAGATACAAATGTGGTGAATTCAACTTCAGGTTCAAGTTTGGTATATCTGGTTTTCTTCAACAGTGGTCACTTCAAATTGTCTACATATGGGTTGATAAAGATAGTCAGAGAGAGAGTTTCTATAGCAGTTGATTCTCACATGATTCAGTTGAGCTAATTGGTTGTTCTTCTCTATTTCAAGAGTATTTGGCATGTATAATGTGTTGCTGATTTTGCGGTATCAAAACCAGCAAGGGGGAAGGAGATACACATCTAAACACTCAACGAGTACACGTGATGAACTTAATACTTCTTCTCTATTGAAGTGATCCCGGGAAAGACAAATTATAACATATTGGATTTCACAAACACATCATAACATAATAATATTAGGCGTATGGTTTAAGAGTTTAGAGAGAGAAAGTAGAAGGTGGGAGCCTTTCTAGAGAGAGAAAGTAAACAAAGAAAGAAAGGTTAGATTGAGTGAAAGGTCCAACCCTCTACCTTGGGAGGTAGAGGGTATTTATAGTTGCAAATACTACGTCCTCCTAACGGACTATGGATCAGGCATGCAGTGGGTAAAGACCCGTCCTTCCTCCACGGTGTTACTCTAAACTATTCTACGCTACTAATTAACTAATTAACTACAAAACAACATAAATAACTACAAGTCTACGAGCTAACATATGCTAGACTATAATTGGGGTGACCGACACTTTAACATGGAATTTCCAATTCCTAACAATCTCCCCCTAAGGGAGGTCGCCCTATGAAATAAATTTTGCATCCTAGCATTCTATCTTTGTCTTTAGTTCCAAGCTCGTAGACTTCAATTCTTCAAATTCCGCATTCTTTGTGCATGTGTAGCGATTCTTCAAAGTCCGCATTGAATTGTACTTTAAGTGGAGGTCTTTGAACTGATCCACGTCTTTGATGATCTTTGCGCTTTCTTTGAGATCATAAGCCACAGTAAATCTCTGGATCACCCTTTATTGTGTTGCCATCATGTGAAGTTGTGACTTTCGAACCGACATGCTCACACTTTTGGATCATGACATCTTTTCATCAGAGTAGCGAAAGCTTTTACTGGTTCAAGATATTTGCAGCAGCGTAGCAGAAGCATAGTGTAAAAATATCTGAGCCAAGTTATGTAGATAAGAACTTGTCATGATTTCTTCAAATTATGTGTGGATGCTGTGAGCATTCAGCTTTGGATTGACTCCTCAATTCTGATCAGCTGCAACCGTCCAAATGTACCTGCAAACAACAGTTAGCAATAAAACACACGAAAGTGTCTTTGATCACTTTCGTTGAATTGTGGTACACGGCCCACGGTTCCCCGTTGATCAGTACAAGTACTGCCTGTGATCAGGTAGAGTTCCGAAGAACCTCCTTGAAAGGGTTTCGCAGCTGTTCAAGCTGTTCTCAAACCGGAACATCTCAAAGAAGACAACACGGAGTGAGTGAACCAGCGAATTGAGATTCACTGGGTGATGAAAAATTGATTTGAAAAACAATCACGTTTTGCTTGAAGAAAGAGTTTTGCAATACGACGAAGGTTTTATGAGAAAGATCAATTTTCAATCAAAAATACTTTTTGTATATAAAAGAGTACACATTCGACGTGCTAGAGAAAAGAAGAGATTCACACATCGAACGGTTTTTCCAAAAGTATTTTTTCAATCAGAGATACTTTTTGTGTTTGAAAACATGAGTACACATTCGATGCGCTAGAGAAAAGAAGATTTGCACATCGAACGGTTTTTCCAAAAGTATTCGTCAATTCCAATCCTTGACCAAGGTTGATTCACGAGTGAATCGCCCCGTCATTTCTATCCAGTTGTCACAAGCTTGATCTTTAGAAAAGATCTCACATGCCACCTACCAAGAGCTTTTTTGATGTTGGCTCTAGAAGGCTTTCCATCTTCATCGTGAATATTTTACATATCACTCGGATGTTCTGGCAATACCACAAGGATAATGCGTAGGACTCTTAATATATAATCTTACTTTCCACATTGTGTGAAACAGCAAGTCTTCAAGAATTTTGTGTCCTAATGAGATATTGTGGATGATCTCTTGGCTCTAGACTCAATAGTGCACATTTGGTTCCTATGTCGGAGATTAGGGAGAGGGTCTCCTTCTTCAATATCAACAATCTCTAAGAGAAAGTCGATAGATAATGTCGGTTCCCCGTGAGAATGAAACAAGTCCTTTTAAGAGGAACTTAAGTAGCTTGGTAAGTGGTAGTGCAGTGCGTCACTGGGTCCATGACTTCTTGTCTTCAATACCAGTGTTACCTTGGTAACAACCAGTAGCATATGTATTGAACCCGGTTTCTGCCCTAAGGTTGAATTATTGGAGGGCTATTTCTTTTCACCCTTTCTCACATTCATTTCTTTTTCATTCTTCAACCCCTTCAGTGCTTACCAAGACTTCATAACTAGAACCTTGTTGGGTTTATTCCAGTACTAGCTCTGTTTCAGTCCGCACTCTTCCCATATTCTCATGTTTCTCTTTTTGTCAATATACCTAAGGACTCTACACTATCTAGCGGATTGTCCCTGGGTAGATCCCTTCGGTTCTGGCGGATCGTGGGAACTAATACCTAACCTCACCATCCTTATAACTCCATACACAAAGTAAAATGGTCGGTATTTTGGTACAGTTCATTCTTCCTTGAAACCAATTGAAAAATCATTTGGAAAAACAATCAAGGTACTTGTGATACGAGATCAAAGCATTTTGTACCTTAATAGTTTTGATCATTTAGAAGTGCTCCCCCTCAACATGTGCATATGATTTTATAAATTGTTTAGCACATGGAGGCAAGAGTTCTTTTGAAATAAATTCTTGATCACAATTTCCATGGAAAAAGCCATTTGATTTTCTTTGGTAAATTCTCCCCCTCAATATGTGCATAGGATATTTGAAAACATTTTATCACATAGAGGAAAGAGTTCTTTAGAAGTACATTCACGATCACAAAAGCCATTAAGAAACCATTAGAAAATCAATCAAGGTACATTATGTTGAAACATAGAAATCTTTGTACCTTGAAAGTTTGTTTTCTTTTGAAATGCTCCCCCTCAATATGTGCTTCGAGATTCGAAAGCGTTTAGCACATATGGGAGATCAACATGCACACTTGAATCAAAACGATCACCTTTTATCAGATTTCATTATTAAATCACAAATTCTCCCCCGATCAAAAATATCAAACCCTTTGAGATTTTGGATCCCAAGTGATTTAATAAGGTTTGGAAAACATGGGAGAATATGTGGCCAGGTTTAAATACTCATCTTGTTTTTGGATAAATCCTCCTCCTCAACATGTGTATTGTATATTTGAAATCGTTTGGCACATGGAGGCAGGAGTGCCTTTAAAGGACTAAAACCAATTCCATTTAAACAGATAAGAGATTTAAATCACGATCTCTCCCCGATCAAAAATTTCAAACCAATTGAGATTTGTGATCCCAAGCCATTTAAATCATTTAGAAAATTTTGGGGAAAGGCGTGGCAAGATTTAATTTTGAAAGATGACAGATAGGGAACAATTACAGACATTAAAGATTGTTAGTGTCAGGTATGATAGTTTTTAAGAGATCTTTAAGTAAAATAAAACAATTTCACAATCAAACAAGAACAGAAAAAAATTCATTTTGAAAGATCTTGATTCTTAATGAAAAATCATACCATGACATAACATTAAATCTTTAGATCACCACTTTTTATCGTACAAAACGGACTTTTTGATGAAATATCCATTTGAAGATCATTTAATTTTAAATCACTCTCCCCCTCAATCGATGACCGTAGTCGTTGATTGAGTGACTTAGGTTTT
Organism: Chrysanthemum makinoi; assembly: GCA_910596185.1. NCBI lineage: Eukaryota > Viridiplantae > Streptophyta > Magnoliopsida > Asterales > Asteraceae > Chrysanthemum > Chrysanthemum makinoi. The sequence continues at coordinate 244,766,064 of OU343225.1, read as the reverse complement.
GATAAGATAAAGTCCAGTGATTTTCAAAATTTAGTTCAATTTATTTTCAAAACAATATTTTTCCATTTTCAAAACAATGTTTTCAAAATTGTTTAAAAATGGTATCCCGCACAAAGATCCGTTAGGTGGTTGAGAAGCTTCTGTTGTTGCTGTAGGGTTTGGAAGAAAAACCGTCTGCAGATGCAGTGAGACTTCTTACGTTGCATTTTAGTGCCAACTGAGGTCAAATTAAGCTCTGTTTCTTCAATCACTTAGAAGAAAACCATCTGCTGATGCAGTGAGGCCTCTTACGTTGCATTTATGCCAACTCTCCATAAAGTCCAAATAAGCTCCGTTTCTTCATTTGTCAACCCAAGATATAGTTAACCTTTCCTTTTGGCATCCAATCATCTTCATTGTGGGATCCG
>OU343225.1:244718001-244765557 GCA_910596185.1 Chrysanthemum makinoi | reverse complement strand
AAAAAAAGCGTTTATTTATATTTTCACGATCTTCTATTGTTTTTGTCGATAACAAGCGTAAAATCATATTAACTGAAACAAATAAAATAATAAATGGTTTGAACTAATAGTTTCTAACATATTCATTTTCACATAAAACACTAAAACAAGTATAAGTGATTTTATGATTTAGTAATACATATGTACAACAACTAGTGTTTACATATTTGGATAAAATATACACATAACTAGTATGTAGTATATTGGGTAATATAAATGGGTAGAAACTTAAGTATCACAACCCATTGGGCAGATATATTGAATGTAGTTGGGCAACCCAGCCCATAACCCATGGATCTTGACCCATAACCCATTGCATGACATCATGCTTATATCACATATGGATAATACCCATAACCCATGGATCAACCCATACCCAAGTGACTAAGTGCATTGCACTCAAAGATACATTGTATCTAGCCAAAGATCCATGGTTCAACCCATGACCCATGACCCATAATCGAAATACCCATGGGTAAGAGGGCGTTCCACGGATCCTAGCTTTGTGCTAGCGGGATCCCAAGTGGAAGGGATCCGTGGGATCGGGAGCGAAGGATTTTTTCCTCTATAAATAGTGAGCCATTTCTTCATTATTGATCATCCTTTCAAACACACTTTCCTCCCACAGTTAAATCTCACTAACCTTAGATCCAAGAGATCTATGTTTGTAGTTTTGTTTTTGTGTGATCTTTTAGGTTCCTCTTAAAGCAAGATCACCACCTTTGAAGTCGAGCAAGCTCAAGTCCATGAGTTGCCATGCTTCCTCATCATCAAGACTCTTGAAGTCTTCTTGTTGATGATTCCTTTCTTTCTTCAAAAAGTGTAGTGTTGAAGACATTAGTGAAAGATGTCTCAAGTGTCAAGACGAAGATATTCGTGAAGGGTATCTATCGTCTATAGGACAAGCACAGGTAGGTGCTTAGAAGTCAAGACAAAGAAGCATTAGTGAAAGGTGCTTAGAAGTCAAGACAAAGAAGCATTAGTGAAAGGTGCTTAGAAGTCAAGACAAAGACATTAGTGAAAGGTGTCTTGTAGATCTAGTCAAAGGCATTAGTGAAAGGTGCCTTAGATGTACATTCGATATGGTGTGTTTCGATGTACAAGATAGACTAGTATTAGATCCAAGGATATTGATATCCTTGATGATGTTGTAAAGAGTAGATCTCCTTTGGGATTAGTCGTTGGTGTAGTGTGGTAGTAGTTCCTCCATTGCAATGGAACTAGGTGCTTAGCCTAGTACCTAATAAAGGGTAGGCGGCGTTGTGAAGGTGTAGTTCACCTTGGAGTGAAAGAACTAGGTACTTAGCTTAGTACCTTATAAAGGGAGTGAAGCGGCGTTGTGTAGGTGTGGTTCACCTTGGGTGAAAAGAACCGGTGGTTACCTAGAGAGGAAAAGGGTAGGCGACGTTGTGAAGGCTTCTCCGCCATAAGGAGATTGGTGTAGTGATTAGGAACTCTCAGTAGGTGACTGGGGATGGAGTAGAGCAAGAAGGTGTCCTTGTAGCCGAACCACTATAAATACTCGTGTTGTGGTTTGTGCTTCTTACTCTTATCTTTTCATTACTTACCTTTATATGCTTGTTTATCAACATCCAACACACACATCAAATAGATTGACATAAGTCGATCTAAATAGATTAAAAGGAAGTTTTAATTGGAAAACTATTCAACCCCCCCTTCTAGTTTTCCACAATTGGCATGAGAGCCGTTACCAAGTTTCTTGAAGTATATTGTACTTTAAAAACTTGATACGATCCATGGTTAATTGAAAACTACAAAGAAGGGTTTTCATAAAAGCAAACACCATGTTTTTCAAAACTATATGTTTGGATGTTGAGATTGATAACAACATTTTTCATTTACTGCATTAATCCACTAATCGTCATGTTGATTAGTCAAAGCTCATACCCACCAAGCTTTAGGAGTCGCTTGTTAACAAGAATACCTTCCTTAAGAAGGTATCTTAATCATAAAGGAGCAGAGATAGTCTAAGTGACATTTGTTTGTGTCATTTGTAAAAACATTCCTAAGTGCGCTAGAGGTATGATTTTCTTTTTATTTTGCTTGATAATTAAGTATACCTATTTAGGTATTTATATGATTATCTTTTGTGCTTATACATGTTTTTACATGAAGCTTCATTAGGAAGCCTTTTTCTCACATACGTGTTTTATTTCTCGTCTAAAGTCATGGTATATAAAACTTATGTTTTATTTCTTTTAATCCAATAATAAAACAAAACAATTTCAAAAATCCTCCTTCCCTATAAATAATCCCCGTCGACCACTCTACCAAACCCTCACTTTTTCAAATCCTCCAATTTCAAAATTTTCTCTTATTCAAAAACTTCATCTTCCTCCTCATTTCATCTCAACAGAAACCAAGAAGATCCGTCATCAACATGGTTTACATCGCACTCGTGCTCATAGCCCTAACACTATCAGCACTTGTGTTCCTATGATGAAGTTCACATATGGAGACATTTACTTTGTGTTGTTAATCTACATTGGGATCATATACCCAATCCTTTGTATCATCCTTAGTATTGAAATGCAATATTATTAATAATCTAGTTTATCTAGGTTAATTTTATCATAATGTGTTTGTCACTTATTTTGATTTATATGTTTTATATTCTTTTGTGATACATTAGAAGTCATGTATGCATGCTAAAAGAAAATGTAGGATAAAACATATTTCGTGGTATAAAAACTGTAAAACCTATGTTTTATCAAAATGCACATTTATTTTCTGATCCGGATCGGAAGATATACTAGCGGATCCCTTTTTAAGGAACCGTGGGATCCGTCCTCTTGAAAATATTTTCATGCAAGATTAAAAAATATCTTTCTAAATGTAATAATCCACTAGAAAGTCAAAACCTTGAGTATGTTAAAGTGTTAAATACCATTGTTAATAAAATCTAGTAAAAAAAAACATTAGATTATCATAGGTTGACCACAAATCTCCTTTTATTAACTCATCTATAGGTTCAACTATGACGCATGAATATGAGTTTGATTTTTCATTCACTAGCGTCTACACTCGAACATCTCTGAACCCAACACACACGCAATCATGTCCGTGGGTTCAATAATCCGTCACTTCCACGGGGCGTATTGTAGACACCTCTCTGAATTGAAGAAGGTATCAATACCTCCTTCCGAGCCATAGGACTAGAATGTCTTCTTGAAATCAACGAGGAGATATGTCCAAGGTTCATAATGGAATTCTTCCGTCAAGTCGAACTCGTTCGTATTGAGGATCGCTCTCTATCTCTTTGGTTTTATATCAAAACCAAAATTCACTCTAACCCTTGGGCATTTTGCTCACATCCTCCGGATTCCAAATCATGGACAATGTGCCTTCACTGAAGATTGGTCTCTTGATTCTCTCTTCAACTTTTGAAAAGAAAATAGTCCATATTGTTCACACATACCCTCTCGAAGATTTAAATGCATAATATGCAAACCTCGACCATATTACTCCGATCCAAACATTATCTTTACAAGGGATATCCGAGAAGAGTACAAGCCTCTTGCACTCATCCTACGTGAAAATGTTTGGAGTCTTAGGGTAAATCGAGAAATTCTTCCTGCTTGTTGTGCTCACATGTTATGCGTTTTGCTAACACAACAACCATACAATCTCGCCTACTTCTTTCTTAGAAGCGGTGCAAATCTTCAAGGCTCAAGAATAAACTCATCCCTTATGGAATGTTCTTGACACGCCTCTATCATAATGTTATGCACTTCCATCCTCAACTTCAAAGTCCGTTATCGTGCTTGTGAACAAGATGATGGAACCGCTAAACATATCTTCTAGAAGACTTTCTTCATTCTTGATTCCACCAACACTCATCAATCACATAATGATCCTTCTAGCGAAAACACTCAAGGAAACTAATAGTATTCCAAAATAGGATCAAATCTCTTGTACTAGTGCTTTATCAATGTAATCCAATTTCCTTCATGAAATAAAACATTTTACATTTGATATCTTAGTATTAGAACTCTTTTAGACTATCCTTGAGATATAATGCATTGTCAAGATCATTGCATACCTTTAGTAAAGGTCTGTATGCGAATGGCGGATCCCAAAGATTGTACTAGGCGGATCCTACATTAGGGAACCGTGGGATCCGCAAAAGCAGAAATGCAATTGCAAGCATTATAATTCAAACATATCCTTAGAACACCTCACACTAAGCTAAACATAGTGTCTTAAGGCAAAATTAAGTCCTTATCAAGATAGGTTGATCTTTCCTACTCATACATAACTCACTTAGATCACACTCTAAAGACGTTGTAGATCTACCTTTCGTTCAATCCATTACTCTTCCGCTCAAACTCACACTCTTCATTTTGATCTCTCCATCTAGCCTTAGAAATCTTTCGATTATGGCAAAATTGATCATTAATCATCCTCACCTCAAAATTGATCAAAGTTGATCAAATCTAGTTTCCATCTCAAAGCTTCTAGGATATTTTCCAAAACACTATCCTAAGACACAACTGATCTCTAGGATCATTTAGCTTCAATTGACACTCTAAATCTTTAGTGTCATCCTTGCTCATCCATTGGTACTCTTGAAAGTTCCAAATCCTTCCATAAATAACAATCATTAGCTACATCATTCATTACCTTCAAGTACTCAAGCACTCCTTCATTTAAAACACTTGGGAATGAAACACTCAAGATGATATAGGTCTTAGATCTTAGAAACATAATTTCCACTCTTTCATAGCTGGCGGATCCCTAGGATTAGCCTAGCGGATCCCTCGAGGAAGAACCGTGGGATCGAATGAGTTTATGTCAAATCTTGCTAAAACAATCATTTCAACTCATCTTCCTAACTCAAACACTCCATCTCATCTTAAAAGAGTTCCTAGATCAGTAAACCTCTGGGGTTGACTCTTGTGCATGTCAATCATCACATTCCAATGAATCCTAGTGGCTTAAGGCTTAAATGCACTTTCCAAATCTCTTGGTTTATAAACCACCTTGTTAGGACCTCCATAGTCATCACTCTCATCCTAACTTTCAGCTTTTGCAACCTCTTGAAATCATCTCATCATGAGAAAAACCCCAAGTAATAACTTATCCACCAAAGAACCACCCATGAAAAAGGCTGTGTTATACGAAATTTCTTCAAAGAATCATCTCCGTCAAGCCAACAAATGATAGAATTCTTCATCATCCAATCAAACCAATTCCTAAAAGGATAGTACCCACCATACCTCCTAGGCCAAACAATATCATCTCCACTAAACCACCACCATTGGTTCCTAGAGCTATTTCATTTACATCCCCACTATCATCACCACACCTCTACAATTTAGAGGACTTGCCTCCTAGGCCGTCTCATCCGCTTCCCCCGACAACATTCTCCTCATTAGGAGGAATAATGGTTCAAAATCAAGGTGTTGAGTCAACACTTGCTCCGACTTCCTTTTCACGTTTCCATCATATAATCCCATTTGGATTATGAGAAATCATCAAAGTCAACCACCCGACCATATGGAAGTTGACACTTCTCTACCATCATTTTGGTTGAGTCATTCTCAAATGCACCTCCACCAATCCCTCCATCGTTTGAAGTTCCACAAGCCGCTTCACTTGATCCTTCGCATCAAGCCATTTCATTTCTTCCACCACCACTACCTAGCCATGACAAAGATTGCTATCATTGTCAACATATTTAAAGTTTGATACATGATACGAGAACAACGTTTCATGTTCTATCATCTCCTCGAGCGTTTCGACGAGATCAAACCAAAACAAAACTTGAGCTAGAAGATTTTAGTGGTGTCCTAGCATCAAGCGATAGTTGGTTTAGAAATTCCTAGTCATGTATTTTCTTATTTTCTTAGTTTTTAGAGTCATGTATATCATAACTCTAGTTTTATTAAATGGAATTACATGCTACTTGTTGAGCATATGATTTGTGTGATAACATTACTTGTTATATCACCTTGGGCATAATTGAACCTTTATCACGGATCCCTCGATTGCCTAGGCGGATCCCTACTAGGAGGGAACCGTGGGATCATGAGACAGAAAAGCTTTCTTTTCTACTAACTTGAATCACACATTTGCAGGAAATTGTGAATTATACTTGCTTTCTAACCTTTGTTTTGTAGTTATTCAATTTACATATGAAGACTTTGACATCCTAAAGCTAGGGGGCTTTATGTCAAAGCAATACATTGCAAATTACTTGTAATACTAGGTTTACATTTGTGACATCCCGCAAAATTGCAATCATCAGGGGAGCACATTCGATCTCTTAGCGATATCTTTTGCAAACTTATTTGCAAACAAACTAGATTAGTATCACTTACTTGGCGCACGCATAGGGATGGACTCGTCAAGGGGTAAAAACGAGATCCTTTCCGTTATTTGCTCTCTATTTCTTTTTACTTATTTTTTTTTCTTTCTTTCACATGTTTTTCTTAAAAACGATGTGTTACCTTCCTTCAAACACTTTTTGTTTAGACAAAAGGGAGAAAAGTAAAAACTATAAATTCAAACTTTTACGAATTTTAGCTTTTCCTTAAAATAATCTTATGTTTTGTCATCAACAAAGGGGTTGTTAATACAAATAAGCGTTAAAGCGTTTATTTATATTTTACGATCTTTTATTGTTTTAATGGAAACAAACGTAAAATCATATAACTAAAACAAATAAAATACGTAAATGGTTTGAACTAATAGTTTCTAACATATTCACATTTTCACATAAAACACTAAAACAAGTATAAGTGATTTTATGATTTAGTAATACATATGTACAACAACTAGTGTTTACATATTTGGATAAAATATACACATAACTAGTATGCAGTATATTGGGTAATATAAATGGGTAGAAACTTAAGTATCACAACCCATTGGGCATATACATTGAATGTAGTTGGGTACAACCCAAAGCCCATAACCCATGGATCTTGACCCATAACCCGTTGCATGACAGCATGCTTATATCACATATGGATAATACCCATAACCCATGGATCAACCCATACCCAAGTGACTAAGTGCATTGTGTTAATACAAATAAGCCGCAAAACGTTTATTTATATTTTACGATCTTCTAATGTTTTGTCGATAACAAACGTAAAATCATTTTAACGAAACAAATAAAATACGTAAATGGTTTGAACTAATAGTTTCTAACATATTCACATTTTCACATAAAACACTAAAACAAGTATAAGTGATTTTATGATTTAGTAATACATATATACAACAACTAGTGTTTACATATTTGGGTAAAATATACACATAACTTGTATGTAGTATATTGGGTGTATAAATGGTGAAAACTTAAGTATCATTAACCCATTGGGCAAATACATTGAATATAGTTGGGTAAAACCAAAGCCATGACTCATTGAAGAGCTTGGTACCCATTTGCATGACATCATGCTATGGATAATATCCATAGAATTGACCATACAATGTCTAGATACATTGAACCCTTGGTGAGCACTCAAGAGAGTGTCTAGATACATTGAACCCTTGGTGAGCACTCAAGAGATACATTGTATCTAGCCAAAAGATATGGATCAACCTTGACCATGACCCATAGCAAAATACCCATGGGTAAAGGGGAGAGTCCCACGGATCCTAACAACTTTGCCTTCTTGGGATCCCTTGTGGGAAGGATCCGTGGGATCAGGGAGCGATGAAAATTTTCTCTATAAATAGTGAGGTATTTCTTTCCTTTTAGCTCACCACTTCACATATACTTTCTCTCCAAATGTTATCTCTCTAACCTCGAATCGAGATCTATGTGGTTTGTGTGTCTTTGTTTTGTGTGATCTTCTAGGTTCCTCTTAAAGCAAGATCACCACTTCTTGAGAATCAAGCAAGCTCAAGTCCATGAGGTTGCCATGTTCATCATCATCAAGACAGGCGAAGTTCTCTTGTTGATAGTTCTTTTGCTTCTCCAGATGTTGAAGGCATAGTGAAGAATGCGAAAGTGTCAAAGGCAGAAAGCATTATTAGTGAAAGGTGCTTATGGTTCGGTCAATAGCATTAGTGAAGAATCTTTAGGTGTCAAGCGACATTTTAGTAGTGAAGGGTGCCAAGCGTTGTACATCAAGAGCATTAGTGAAGGTTTGAAGAATCAAATCAAAAGTAGCATTTGGGAATAATGCCTAGAGTGAGGTATAATTCGATGAGGTGCATGTTATACTTATAAGTATTTGTCTATTTCCAGGATGGTAATATCCTGATGGTATTTGTAACAAGGGTAGATCTCCTTGATATTAGGTGTTGTTGTGAAGGTAGTAGTTCCTCCATAGTAATGGAACTAGGTGCTTAGCCTAGTACCTAATAAAGGGTAAGCGGCGTTGTGATAGGATTAGTTCTCCTTGGTGTGAAAGAACTCCGGTGGTTTAGCCTAACACCGTATAAAGGGTAGGCGGCGTTGTGTTAGGTAGTTAGCCGGTGTGAAGAACTTCGTTATTTAGCTTTGTAGGGAAAAAGGTTAAGCGGCGTTGTGAAGGCTTCTCATAGGAGATTGGTGTAGTCTTGAACTCTCGGAGTAGGTATTTCGGGGAGTGGAGTAGGGCAAGGAAGGTGTCCTTGTAGCGAACCACTATAAATAACTTGCCGTGGTGATTTGCTTTTTACTCTTTATCTTTCATTACACGTTTATATATCTATCTATCAACGTCCAACATAAACAACCAAATAGATTGACATAAGTCGATCTAAATATTTAAAAGGAAGTTTTAAATTGGTAAAACTATTCAACCCCCCCTTCTAGTTTTCCACACATTGCACTAAAAGATACATTGTATCTAGCCAAAGATCCATGGTTCAACCCATGACCCATGACCCATAATCGAAATACCCATGGGTAAGAGGAGTTCACGGATCCTAGATTTGTGCTAGCGGATCCCAAGTGGAAGGGATCGTGGGATTGAGGGAATAGTAGGATTTTTCTCTATAGTGAGCCATTTCTTCATATTATCCCTCTGTACACTTTTCCTCCACGAGTTAAATCTCAACAGATCCGAGATCTATGTTTGTAGTTTTGTTTTTATGTGATCTTTTAGGTTCCTCTTAAAGGCAAGATCACCACCTTTGAATTCGAGCAAGCTCAAGTCCATGAGTTGCCATGCTTCCTCATCATCAAGGCTATTGAAGTCTTCTTGTTGATGATTCCTTTCTTTCTCCAAAGAAGTGTAGTGTTGAAGACATTAGTGAAAGATGTCTCAAGTGTCAATAGGGAGATATTAGTGAAGGGTATCTATCGTCTATAGGACAAGCACTTGAGGTAAGTGCTTATAAGTCAAGACAAAGAAGCATTAGTGAAAGGTGCTTAGAAGTCAAGACAAAGAAGCATTAATGAAAGGTGCTTCGAAGTGAAGACACAAGACATTAGTGAAAGGTGTCTTGTAGATCTAGTCAAAGGCATTAGTGAAGGTGCCTTAGATGTACATTCGATATAGTATGTTTAGATGTACAAGATGAACTAGTATTAGATCAAGGATATTGATATCCTTGATGATGTAAGAGGTAGATCTCCTTTGGGATTAGTCTTGGTGTAGTGTGGTAGTTCCTCCATTGCAATGGAACTGGTGCTTAGCCTAGTACCTAATAAGGTGGAGTTGTGAAGGTGTAGTTCACCTTGGGTGAAAGAACTAGTACTTTGGTACCTTATAAAGGGTAAGCCGTTGTGTGGGTGTGGTTCACCTTGGGTGAAAAGAACCGGTGGTTAGCTAGCACCGGAAAAAGGGTAAGCGGCGTTGTGGCCTTCTCCGCCATAGGAGATTGGTGTAGTGATTCTTCTCTAAGGTAGGTGACTCGGGAGTTGGAGTAGAAGGAAAGGTGTCCTTGGCGAACCACTATAAATACTTGTGTTTTGGTTTTGTGCTTCTTACTCTTATCTTTTCATTACTTACCTTTATATGCTTGTTTATCAATTTCCAACACACACATCAAATAATAGATTGACATAAATTCGATCTAAATAGATTAAGGAAGTTTAATTGGCAAAACTATTCAACCTAGTTTTCCACATAATTATTCAAGCGTGAGATGATATTGCTTATCGACATCTTCTCACGACCTGATATGATTTACGGTAAAGTGCTTCAAGTTAATGCTTCATGTACACAATGTTATGTTGATTCGATGAGATCATATCGGAGAGAGATTGTATACATCGGGGCTTCAACGAGGTTCACGTGTCGGGCTTAATGGTAATTCGAGTTGATAACATGAGATGATCAATGCTTCAACCTATTACTTTGGTGTCATCGTTTTGAATTTTTTTGGGTACATTACGGGCTGATTTGTTATATGTAAGATAACTGGAATGCATTTGGTGATATGAAGATGTTGATATATTATTCCCCCGAATAGACAACTGCTCAAAACCACAGAGAAATGTGTGTACATCGAGGACCTACTTGGGTTCTACGTGATCGGGCTTAATCATTTATTCTGGTGTTGATAACCTCAGAGATGCTCAGTGTTTCAACTTGTTACTTTGGTGTTATCGTTTACTTCGGGTTTTTGAGCTTCATACACTGAGACTGATTGCACCACTTAAACTACTTGGGGGAATTGGTTTCAAAAAGATATATTGTCGGTTTTGGGGAAAGCATCACTTTAAGCTCAAGTTCAGACGATTATTGAGGAGCCTCAGCTTTGGTGGTGAAAGTTTAGAGATGGTGTACACCGACTTCCTCGTTCAGGCGATATCATTTGGTATCCATGACAACATCCTCTTAAATTGAATAATATACTTTGTACATATCTTATACCAAAATGTAAATAGAAAATATAAAACCATCAAAACCATAAAAATTAGAAAAATAGATAACTCCAAAAATAGTTTTTCAAGGCATCTCTTCTGGCATCGATAACATTTATGGTCCTAGAAATGTCATTCACAAATGACACGGGTCTTTAAATGAAGTTCGAACAGAAGTTCAAAAAGTTTTCAAAACATGCCTAAAATGGCTTGCAGTTATTTCATTCTATAACCCGCGTTTAAACAATGGCTTGCTATTATTTTAGATATGCAACCCGTTTTTCAAAAAAGGAAGGTGCTACACAAAATCGATTTCCATAAATATCAAGAACTTATCCTAAAAAAAATGAGGAAATCACGTCACCAAAAAGACGGTTGTTCCTATACAAATTTTTTTCCTTCTATGATTTTTCAGAAAAATATTTGTATTTCACATGGTGGTAACAAATTGTTTGAAAATAAATCGGACTCAAATTTTTGAAAATTAATCGGACTCAATTTTTTTCTAAATTTTTTCACTTAATCAATGACTTGGGTCTTCAATTGAGGGGGAGAGTGACATCAAATTGTTAATACAAATAAACCGTAAAAACGTTTATTCATATTTAGCGATCTCTTTGTGTTTTGTTGATAACAAATATAAAGTTATCATAATTAAAATTATAAGAATACATGTTATTTTTGTAAAGTATTTACATATAATCATTTAACATAAATTGTTGTAATAATTAATTTGTTGTAATAGTTTATTAGGAAGAATGTATATCAAGACTCATGACCCATACCATGGAGCAAATCCCAACCATAACCGACCCCCTTGATCCAATGTCTAGATACATTGTATCATTGTGGGTACCATACCCATCTGACCCATGATTCATGACCCATAACCCAAATACGGAGCGTCCACGGATCACAGGATTACACTGGGCGGATCCCTAAGTAAGGGATCGGTGGGATCCGGGGAACAATAGAGTTTTCTTGCATATAAATAGTGAGCCATTTATTCATTGTTACTCACCCCTCTTCTTACAAACTCTCTGATATATTACTTCTCTCTTCTAATCCTAGATCTATTGATCTATCTAGTAGTTCTTCTTTCTTTTGTTGTGATTATCTTATAGGTCCTTCTTAAAGCTGAGATCACGAGATATACTACAAGTCATCCAAGCAAAGGGGTCCTTGATTGATTTGTTCCTCATGAATTTACGTAGCAAGATCTTGTATTTCATATTCACATAGTTGTTTGTTATTTCTGTTGTGTTGGTTTGGTCCATGCGTGTTAAGGACTTCGGTATTTAACTTTGTACCAAAAGTGTAAAAAACACATTGTTAGGCTTCTCCGCCGTGTTGAAGGAGCTTGTTGACATAGTGCTTGAACTCTCGGTAGGCAGGGGTGGAGTAGAACAGGAAGGTGTCCTTGTAGCCGAACCACTATAAATTGATTGTGTCATTACTTTCTATCTATTACTTTACTTGCTTTTATTACTTACATTACTTATGCTTCATACTCTACTATATATCCATCCATGCAATTCACATAAGATCGAATCTAAAGCTTTGAAACTAACTTAAAATCGCAAACTATTCAACCCCATAGTTTTCCCCAATTGGCACAAGATCAAACTAGGTTTACAAAAGTTTTAAAGTAAATCGTATTTTAAAAACTTTTCGATCACAATGAGTTTTGAAAACTATAAAGAAGGGCAATATACAGCGATCTCACACTACTTGAAACAAATAATTTTATTCATTGGAAGAATAGATTCGAAACTTATGTGAAGTCAAAAGATATTGCTTTGTACATCATTGTTGAAGGTGACTTTCAAGCCACTACAAAGATGATGAAACCATTAAACAAATGTATCCCTCATGATCAACTCTCAGATGATCAAAGAAAAAGCTTTCCAAAAATAGTGAAGCTAAAATGGTTTTATATAATGCTTTACCCAAAAGAGGTGAAAGAATTTCTATGCTTAAAACCTCTAAAGAAATTTGTAACTCTTTAGTTGTAACTCATCAAGGAAATCAACAAGTTAAAAACAATAAAATAGATTTATTTGTTCTACAATATTAACAATTTTCAATATCGGATGAGGATAGTATAGATAATTATTTTGCTAACTTTAACACTATTATTACCTCATTACAAGCACTTGATGAGTCATTTTCTAGTCGTAATCATGTCAGGATATATCTAAGGGCGATTCCATCCAAGTGGAGATCAAAGGTGACAGCCATCGAATAATCCAAAGACTTGTCAATCCTCACTCTCGACGAACTCATAGGCAATCTAAAGGTCTATGAACTTTTCCTCGCTAAAGACTCCGAAGCCTCAAAACAAAAGAAAGAGAAGAACAAATCTGTTGCCTTAAAAGCCAAGAAGGTCTCAAGCAATGAAGAAAACTCTTCCTCGGAAAGTGATGACGAAGAATATGCCATGGCGGTAAGGGATTACAAGAATTTCTTTAGAAGAAAAGGAAGATATGTCAAGCAACCATATGACGACAAGAAAAAGTTCCGGAAAGGCAAAGACGACAACAAAAGCAAGGGATGAACGCGCATGTTTTAAATGTGGGGACCCAATCACTTCGTTAGTAGTGTCCCAAACATGACGAACAAAAGTTCGTAAGTGGTTCATAGGGAATGATTGAGGAAGCGAAGAAATTTGTCTCGGGCAAATGACTCAACAGGTATGTCGAATCTCTCTATTATAGTAGCTCATCATTAGATGATGAATCATTATATCATGAATAAGATAAACTTAAAAAGTCTAAAAGTAATTAACAAAAATAAGATTTTGGAAAACAAAAATGAACGTTTAGAAAAGGAAGTCATTGAGTTAAAAGATAAATTAAAACGTTTAGAAAAAGGGAAGAAAGTAGATGGTAAATGTGAGCTTTGTGTTCAACTTCAAACGTTAGTTGATAATCTTGATTCCAAGATTGCTAGAATGAGTACTAATACTCTTGATATAATACTAGAGAGTGTTAAAAATGGAAATAATCAAAGGGTTTAGGTGTATAGGAACTTAATGTAGCCAACTAGCGAGATTAAAGAAACACAATTCGTCAAAGCAAAAGAAAAACAAGCTACTGTAGTCACAGATCCCACGGATCCCTTGAAAATAATGTAGCTACCTCATCTAGAACCGACTTTGTTATCGTTAACAAGAAGAAACCAATACATGTTACTGTTAGAAATATCAAACAACCACCTCCACTAAAACAAAATCAAAGTTTTATGAGAAACAAAAGTCTATCGTTTTCTAAACCAAACACATTTATAAGAAGAAAATAATGTTTATCGAAGCCACCATCAAATGGGATGGAATCCTAATGTACAAAACGGTTTTCAATTTCAAAACTTTTCACCATGGAATGCTTTCTCACCTTTTCCAATATGCCTACCATGAATGAAATGTATAACACTAATGGACCCATGAACAAATGGGGACCAAAGTTTTGAGTTAATTTTTTGTTTAGGTGTGCTTAAAGATTAGGCCTAGATCGGATGAATGGATCAAGGATAGCAGGTGCTTACGAGGCACATGACCGTTAACAAAGATTTGTTTTCCACATCAGAATCTTTCAATGGTGGAAATGTGGTATTTGGTAATAGCAAGAGCAAAATCATCGGTAAAGGTACAATTTCTGATAAATCTTTAACCATTAGGTGTGTGTCCGTATTAGAAACAAACTTCAACCTTTAAAGTATAATACAAATATGTGATAAAATTACAACATGCATGAAACCGGTAGTAAAATATTGAAAAACGGCATTACTATAGGAAGAGGAATTAGAAAACATGAAGTCTATGTCATTAAAATCGGTAATGAACCAAAAGACAAAAGCGTGTCTTACTTCTATGGATGATACTCCGACCTTATGGCATCGAATTGGTCCGCCAATATACGATTCTCAATTAAGCTATCATCTAAGAGAACTAATGCTGGATCTACCAAAATTAAAATACAAACATCATTTTTGTGACGTAGGAAAGCAAGTCCATGCTAGTCACAAAGCTAAAAATATGGTCTCTACTACTAAGTGTCTAGAACTACTTCACATGGATTTATTTGGTCTATCCGCTATTCAAAGTTATGGAGGTAACTTCTATACTTTGGTTATAGTGGATGATTACTTTAGGTACACATGGACTAAATTTTTAAAGAATAAACTAAGCGTTCAATTACTTTGAAATATTAAGTAAGAAAATCCAAAGACAACTAGGAAGTCCTATAGTGTCTATTAGAACGGATCATGGTAGGGAATTTGATAATGAAGCGCAATTTGGAGCTTTTTGTGATGCTAATGGTATTACTCATAATTTCTCGGCTCCTCGCACTCCACAATCAAATGGGGTAGTTGAAAGGAAAAATAGAACCCTACAAGAAATGAATCGCACCATGATTAAGGAGCAATCTATTCCTCAAAACTTTTGGTGCAATGTCGTTTACACATCAACCTACATACATAACCGTGTCCTAATTAGACCATTCTTAGGTAAAACTCCATACGAGTTACTTCGAGGCAAAAAGCCTACGTTAGAACATTTTAGAGTTTTTGGTAGCAAGTGTTTCCCAGCAACACTAAAGATTACCAAACTAAATTTGATCCTAAATCACTAGAAGGTATCTTCTTAGGTTACTCTCCTAATAGTAAAGATTATGTTATATTAAATAAAGAAACAATGAAGGTTGAAGAATCATTAAACGTAAAATTTGATGAAAGTCCGCTAAACCTACCTACCTCTTGTCGATGTGAGATAATCGAAAGTGAAGCCATAGAAATCAAGGAAAATATAAATAAAGAAGATGAACCATTAAACAATGAAATCGTCAATATTCAAGAGTCTAAAGATCATCAGAAGGTTATAGGAAAGTTAAATGAAAGAACCTTAAGATCTCAAGTCCAAAACCAAAGTAGTTTATTTTGTTTTGTCTCAATTATAGAACCTAAAAATGCAAAAGCGATAAAAGATGAAAGTTGGGTAATGGCTATGCAGAAGAGTTAAATCAATTTATTTCTAACGATGTTTGGACACTCGTCCCCTCCACTAATAACCAAACCATAATCGGAACTAAATGGGTATATATAAAAAAGTTAGATGCAAACAGTGTAGTGTCTAGAAACAAAGCTAGACTTGTTGCCCAAGGGTAAAATCAACAAGAAGGCATAGATTTTGATGAGACCTATGCTCCCGTGGCTAGATTAGAATCTATAAGAATACTTCTTGCTTATGCTTGTTCTAATGATCTTAATTTTTTTCAAATGGATGTTAAAAGTGCTTTTCTAAATGGCTTTATTAATGAAGAAGTCTATGTAGCTCAACCTCCGGGCTTTACCGATTTCGAAAAACCTAAACACGTGTACAAACTAAAGAAAGCTCTTTATGGTCTTAAACAAGCCCCAAAGGCTTGGTATGATAGACTCAAATCATTTTTAATCAAAAACAACTATACCATGGGGCTAGTTGATAATACACTTTTCACAAAGAAAAAGGAATCACAAATAATTATTGTTCAAATATATGTGGATGATATTATATTCGGATCGACTTGTCAAGACATGTGTGATGATTTCTCAAAAATCATGCATGATGAGTTTGAAATGAGTATGATAGGAGAACTAAGTTTCTTTCTTGGTCTACAAATCAAAAAACTAGAATGTTAGGATTTAGTAGATCCAGTTGTTAAAGTGTCGGTCACCTCAAGTATATGTAATCGTTAGAAAGCTCTTAGTGGTAGTTATTTTTATTAAGTAGAGTATTTAGTTCACGTAACACCGAAGTGAGGACGGACGGTCTTTACCAGTATGCACGATCCGACCCATAGGTGGCAATTTGTATAAGACTATAAATAATCTCTACCTCCTGAGGTAGAGATTTGGAGCTCATAATAAGATTTTCAATTTCTCTCACTAAGTTCCCAAACCTCTAATTATTTCTCTCTCTAAAACATCATTGTGTACGCCTCTTGTGATCATGGTTTGATGTGTTTGTGAAATCCAATATGTTACAAATGGTATCAAGAGCCATGGTTTGATCATCTCTATTACATATCCTTGGATTTCTAGTAGTTTTAGATGGTTTTGGGGTTGAAATAGTTTAGTGGTTTCATCATTAGGATCATTTCTTGTGTTTAAAGTTTGAATTTTGAGTGTACTTTAGTGTTTAGAATCATTGTAAGTGCTTGGGTTTTGATTTGGAAAGCTTGAATCAGGGTTGGGCTTGTTTTGGATTGAAAAGTGTGTTTTGAAGTTTTTCAAGGTAGCGACTTGAGAGTCAATTGTGAATTTCTTCTTCCAACTTGCTTTAGTAATTTCTAGCGGTTGTAGTGTTAGTCGTAGGCTTGAGCTTAGCGACTTGTCTATTGAGACAAACCGACAAACGATTACAAGTTAGTGGATTCTCCCTCTGACTAGCGACTTGGTGGGGTTAGCGACTTGCTTTCATTATCTCTGGCTTGTATTTATTGTTCTCGTGACTTGACATTAGCGACTTGGATATGCGAGTTGCTCTTTAGCGATATTTGTTTAGCGACTTGGTGCTTTAGCGATTTGTGTCAATGACTTGGGTCATAATGCGACTTGGGCTGCGACTTGATTCCGAGCGACTTGAGGTTTAGCGAGTTGCTACTTAGCGACTTGGTGCTTAGCGACTTGGTTCAAGGATTATAACGACTTGGTTGATTTTTGTTTCTAATACGGTTTTCTCTTGATTTAGTAAAATCCGTGAAAGAATCTATTTCCCGGTTTAATCATAGAGTTATAAAATCCCGTGAAATCTGTAAACATGTCTACCAACGTGCCTACAAACATCTCTCTTGTAGGCGAGGACATTCAAGCATTTGGTTCAGACACACTTCGTCCCCATTCTTGTGAAGGCGACTATGACTCTTGGGCTCAACGAATGATTGTCTTGTCTTGGAAAGGAATATGGGGTCAACATTCTCAAATCCATTGATGAAGGACCTTATCAGATTGAGACTACAAGAGACATAATTGATACTACTGCAGATGGAACCATGATCTTTGGATTGGATAGCACCAAAGACGTATGATGAGCTCGGTGATAAGTGAAAAAGAGATTCAATGCTTGATATCGGGACTTCAAACATTATACTTCGTGGTCTTCCAAAAGATATCTACAAGCTTATCAATCACAACAATCAAGCCAAGGTCATTTGGCATAATGTCAAGATGCTTCTCTCGTGTTCTCAATTAACTAAAGAAGACAGAGAATCCAATTTGTATGATGAATTTGAGCACTTCAAGATGAAACCGTAAGAGAGTATCTATGAATATTACGCGGAGATTCCACAAGCTTGTGAATGATATGAGGAATATCAAAATGACTATGCCAAATATTCAGATGAACTCAAAGTTTGTGAACAACATGAATCCTGAATGGCACAAGTTTGTCACCTCTGTGAAGCTAACTAAAGGATTGAAGAATACAAACTATGAGCAACAGGAGCCTTCCTTCTTCGAATGAGAGACATGCTATGTTTGAATGAAGGATTCTTGAACAGTTCAAATCTAAGCAGGGAGAAACAAGTTCGTCAAATGACTCTCTGACTTTTTTTACACCAATGTTGGAATTACCACCAAAGCTTCTCAAGTCATACCCATGGGTAATGGTAATTACAAACTTATCCCCTCGATCCAACATATAAGCCTCCACTCAAACACACTCTTGGAAAAATTCTAAAATCAACTGTCTCTCATGGTTAGTCAAAACATGAACTGTCTCCCACACACCAACAATAACCCTGAGCGGCATCCAATCCACACAATCAAGCAACTATTTCGGAGATGGAAGGCTATGGTGCAACTGGTTCAAGAAAGGCATTATGATTCGCTCTGAACGGTCTATCTTTTATTAGTCAACCACTTGTGAATAGTCAACCATAAAATTCATACAGCTCAGAACAGAATGCAATAAAGTCCAGAGGAGTACAGTGTATCCCCGGGTCGTTAAGTCCCAACGAGGTGTGTAAACTGTCAGAATACAACGGTAATCTGTGATCTGTGAATATTGAACAGGAAAAGGTTATGATTGATTACACTAAGGAAATTAAATCTAATAAAGACTTTGAAGTCATTTTAATTCTATATTTAAAATCGATTAACGATTAAAACCTAAAACGTGCGTTTAAATAAAATTAACGAATAACGTAAATAAAACGTAAAAATAAAGAAGTAAAATACCTACGGATATGGAAAATATATTGTTACAATCCTAATGATGCAAGAAAATTATTGGAAAAATAAAATTATTTTTATGACTATTTATTTAATTATTATTAATTAAAAACTATTTTTAACTATTTAATAATACCCTAAAATATAAGAAAATATGAAATAAAGCTAGAAAAGTGAAATTATGACTTAGAAAAATCTAAAATATTATAAAACTTATTTTAAAACTGAAAATATATTTATTAGACTTTTAAATAATTATTATTAATTAAAACTAATTTAAACTAATTAAAATTAAGAAAAATAACAAATGAACAGTAAAAATTATGAGACTTTACAGGAAATCTAAAATATTATTCTAAGCCCGGAGAAAAATATAAAAGTTAAATAAGCCCACTAATAAGCTGAATTGGGCAAATAAGCAGCTTAAATAAGCACTTGAAATAAGCTAAAAGCTAACTATAAGCTACCATAAGCTACTAAAGCCTAAATCTAACCTAAAATGAGCTAATGCAACTGATTGGGAAGTAAAAAGCACAAGCTACAGAAAAAAAGCTCGAGACCGGATTTCAAGTCTCAACACGCCAAACGGCCCTAACTAGGTACTTTAAGACTTCAGTGCCACTTATCTAATAAGCTATAGTGAAAACCAGCTCTGGGACCACATTGGACCACCAACCAAAGATCATTGAACCAAATTTGAGCTTGAGAGAAGCTAAAATGAACTTTCTACAAGCTCTACAATAAGCTTAGATAAACTCAAATCTTTAGGCTTAAAAACTCAAAGATATGCTTTGAGTGAACAAGTGCTTGGACAGTTTATTTAGAGCTTATAGAGGTCTTCTAAAATTTCACAAAAATCATTTTCCAACTCTTGACCAACTGAAGTTAATTGTCCGAGAACTTCACTTAATTTGGATCAGAAATGAATCCATGAAAAATCCACAAAGTTTGGTGAAAAACGGATTTTCCAACTTTTGACTTTTATGACAGATTTGGAAGTTTGACTATTATGAGCTTTTGATTCTCAGAACCAGATTGATATTGATGTTTTATGAAGAAATGAAGCTAAATAAAGCTACCCTAAGTTGTTCCAAGCCTAAATGCAAGTAATTAGCTTTAAAATCCAACCTGATAAGAAACTTGAAGATTAAAAGGGTTTTGACTTAAGAACAGAAATGAGTACAAAACCAAGTCCTAAATGACCTTATTGAACCTAGGTTGAGACTATCTCAAGAATAACCTTACACTAACTCAACTTCTAACAGATCAAATTCAATTCCAAAACACTCTTAGATGACTGATATGCAATTGTTCCAATCAAAAACACTTCCAAGTCTAATCTATCCTCAAAGCGCATTCACTAAACTCAACTTACACCTAGATGAAATGATAGTGACAATATTTAAATACTAGTCTTGGATATGATCCTACAGATGCAAAACAGAACTAATGCGAAAAATTAGAGACTAATGATAGCAATGAAACAAATTGAAAAACAAGTAAAAAAAACTGAGAATCAGCTAACAGCTACTAGATATAATGCTAAATAAGTTATACTAACAAGACTTATAAGCTATAATAGATAAAAAAAAAGAACTTGTACTCACAGTTGGTCCGAACTTATTTTTGGGCATTATAACTTGAAACAAATCAATCAAATCCAACACCAAAACATGAATCAAACCCAAGTTAACATCAAATCCCCATTTCCATTTCGAACCAAAGAATGATCACAGTTGACTTTCGTTGACCAGGTAATCTTTTTATATGTGATGAATGTAATGAAACAGTTTAATACCAAATAAGCTCACAACAGCTTATGTGAAGTCAATGAGCTTATTCCAACTTTAAAACACCTTTATTTAACATGTAAATGCGTAAGATTGAAAGGAAACTTGGAATTTTATTTTAAACTGAAATTCTATTACAAATGAAGTTTCAGATTACATGAAAACTTAAGAAAACATTATAAACTAATGAGAAAGCTGGAAATAACAAACATAAAACTCAAAAATGAGAATGGAAAATTGCACTATGTCGATACTAAACTACACTACTTACACTAATACATCAACTACTCTGCTTCTTCTTTCTTTATAGACAAAATTAGGATTCCTGGAAGACTTCTTTGACTTCTCCCATTTGTTTTCACCTTTGATGTGGTCTAATTCATCCTCGACTTGATTTCCACTTTTGGCGGGAAAAGTCATATTGACATTGTAGATTGCTTTAGGTTTGATGAAGCAATAAATGCTTCTTGGTTATTAGTGGGGAAGGAGGGGACATAGAAAGGTAAAGTTGGTGATGAGCTGGTGGATGAGGTGGTGAAAAAAAGTGGCTATGGATGAGAACGAGGAAAATGGTTTTGTGGGAGGAAGATATTAATGGGGGGAGTGGGTCTGGTTTGGTTTGTAATGGGCTTGGATTTGTTTTGGGTTTATGTAATATAAGGTCCGGTTTGGTTTTGTAAAATTTAAGGCCGGACCAAATGTGTACAAGCCGAAATTCGTGGGACCTTGCTTTGCCATCATTCCAAACTTTCTTATAGGGACCAATCTGCCAATAAACAATAACACAAGCTGACCAAAGTTGTGTTCTTTCTATTTTTCTTGAAGGGCCGAATCAGAAATTCCCAAAAGTTATCAAAAGGGTTAATATTGCCAATGATGAATAGCACAAGGG
Organism: Chrysanthemum makinoi; assembly: GCA_910596185.1. Lineage (NCBI taxonomy): Eukaryota > Viridiplantae > Streptophyta > Magnoliopsida > Asterales > Asteraceae > Chrysanthemum > Chrysanthemum makinoi. Next base: position 244,743,851 of record OU343225.1, on the reverse strand, counting down.
TAATATTTGATAAATTTCCATTTTAAATACCAATTCGAGGACTAATTTTGCTAATTTTGAAACTTGAGGGGTAAAAGTTGCCATTTGTAGAAAACTTTCATCCAGGGATTATTTGTGAACATGTTTGATATCCCAAGGACTAAAGTTGACTTTTATTTCATTTTAAACCTTCCAGTGGACTAGTTTTGCCATTTTGTGAAACTCAGTGGACCTAAATGATGCTTTTGTGAACTTTGAATGTTTTTCACTTGTTTTCACCTTTTGTTCCTGAATCACATAAAAACACATTTCAATGATATTTGTAACATTTATATGGTATTTGTGTGTTTTTGGTCGTTTTTGTGGGTTTAAACAATATAAAATATATGTGTTTTTAGACACATATCACATTATGAACAGGGAATAGGCGGAGTTGGTAGAGGATATGTGGCAAATCAGAATAGGGGAAGGAATGGAAATCAAGGACAAGCAAAGCCGATCAAGTGCTACAACTGTGGTGGTGATGGACATATAGCTAGAAACTGCACATCTCCAAAACGCCCACAAAATGCAGAGTACTTCAGAGACAAGGTATTACTTGTGCAAGCTCAGGATAATGGAGCTTTGTTGGATGAAGAAGAGCTGTTGTTTCTTGCTGAGGGCAATGCCAAGACATATGATCTTGATGTGGATGAGCACCAACCAGGAGATAGGTCATAATCATTAGAATGCCTTCAAGTCGCCATTGACTGTGATGCATACGACTCGACGCTGATGATGAACCTCTACATGCATGACAATTTTCATGGCTAGCATTTCTCCAATGGTCTCTCCAAAGGTCCCTCACCACGCAAGCGGGTCCATCCAAAAAATCAATCATCTGAGGTATTAAAACTATATGATAATGTTGATCAGCAAAAGATACATGATAAATTTCAATCGTAGGAAACCAGTGACTCGGATATTGCTAATATGGGCAATGATAATATTGTCCCATATGATCAATATGTGACCCAATGTGAGAGTGTGATTGAACCAAGTGATGTATCTAATGCAGTCAATGATGACTATATCTTTGATGAATACACTGCTAGTGTTTCTAATGATTCTGCCATCTCTGAACTTAATGCCTATAAAGAACAAGTTGTCATTTATGAACAACGTGCTAAGTTTGAGTTAACTACCCATGATGGAGATGGATGACCAGATGCGTACAATTATTAGAAAAAGTAATTTTAGGGAAGAAATACTTAAACAAGAGTTAGATTCCTTAAAAGAAAAGCTTAACAAAACGGCTAAGCAAAAACAAGAACTTCAAGAAAATGTGAAAGTGCTCAAACAAGAATTTAATGCCAAGGAATCAAAACTCTTAAATGAATTTTCCAACCTAAAAACTTGAAAACAAATTGTACGTACAAGGAAACACCATTCAGACTGCTCACATGATCACTAAGCATAGAGTTCTAAGTGACAAACATAGTGTTGCGTTAGTCGATGAACCAAACCCTAGTATGCGTTCTGAAAGCTAGAGAAGCACATAAGGTAATCTATGATGGCAATGAAATCCTTAAGCTTAGACAGAAACCTAGTTCTTGGCTGAGAATACTAAGGAAGATAAACAGCTAGAAGAAGTAACTAGAAAGAAATTGGATGAAAAGCTTAAGAGCCCTTTATGCATGGAAAAGAAAATCAGTTATAAAACACCCAACTATGCTAAGGAAAACTGGATTGCCTTTAACATGTTTAGACCTCAAACACAGTGACCCACGAACAAGTGTTTTGGAAAAAGGATATGGACATAAAAAAGGCGTGTGAGTTTGTTGAAAAGAATCCCCATGTAGGAGAATGCTTCCTCCATGTTATCCCCCAATACCCCAATGCATTTAGTTCCAAGATCTATTCCCACAAAGAGCAAGACCTTAATCAGTCAATATGTAATTTTTCAATTATTTGTTGATTTTGAGAAACTTGTAAGAAAAGGATCACACCCACTGGGATAACTGAAGGGAAAGGGGTTTTGAGCAAACTAAAGAATGCTATTTAACTGAGGTCATGCATTTCTTTAAACAATTAAAAGGTCAATTTGAGAGTCTTAAAAAGGGGATGGATTCAGATATTAAAGAAATGGAAAAGGAATTTGATGCAATGATAGTTGAGGTTAGTGACTATGAGCGAGAATTAAAATATAATGAGATTGAGAGGAAGAACTTGCATACCTTGAATGAGAATCTTATTTCAGAATGTATTGCTCAAGATGTGTTTTACATCTTGCTACAATTGTTGCATTAATGCTTCTCAATTTCATGAATTATCTCATTGCTCAAAGTTTCCCATGATCGTGTCATTGAGCTTGAAAAAACTAATTCTAAATTGCATGAGAAAATTGAACTGGATGATCATGATAACTGGTGAAACAGTTTTTCTAAATTGGAAGTTGAGCATCTTGATTTGCAATTAAAATATCAACATCTAAAAGAAAATGTTAAAACCTCAAATATCAAGACATCCTTGATTGCTCCTGAATTTGATCACGCGTTTTTGAAATTAGCAAACGTGATGCATGATTGAGCTCATTGTAACACGATCATAAAATTGAGAACCCAAATTTCACAATTAAAGTGTGAAAAGAACAATGTGACAGGCTCCCAAATGCCTCCTCCTTTAGATTCTCGAGTTCTGGACTTTTCATCTTCAAACTTGGTTAATGTTTTACAACAAGAAAATGAGAGTTTTCTAGAAGAAAATGAAAAGGTTAAACAATACTTTAAAGAGTTATATGATTCAATGAAAGTCACTCGTGACAAGAACAACGAAAAAATAACGTCTTTACAAAAGGAAATTGAGAATCTAAAGAGTCGGAAAAGGAAAACGCCACTGCCTTTAATGAGAATGTTGCATCAAAGTCATCTCATAGGTGCAAATATACCGTGATTTGTTAAATATATTCCTCCTCATCTTAGGAATAACGAACTTTCATTTCATAATTATCTTGCTCGTCTTAAGGATAGTCTTGAATGTCTTCGCGAGATTGTAGAAGAGGACTTCATAAATAACCACTTGATAGTGAAATTAGGTTTGTTTGCATTCGGTGCCAAACGATCTCAAGAGATGTTAGAATGTTTAATAGCAACATGTCCTAAATGCTTAGGTGCGGAAGATAAAGCTTTGTGATGCCTTGTTCCATGCCTAGTGCTAAGTATACAAACCATTCGATGCCCAGCATTAAAAAGGTGAATTTCAATGTGCCTTCAAGTAGTTCAGATCCCTCACTTCAAGTTCAGAATGCAAAAAGTAGCAAAACCAACTAATGTTCCAATTCCCTTTATCGGGTAGTAAGTGACACCAAAGCAAGCGGTCAAAGCCTCAAGGCAACACAAAGAATGATAGGACCTTGCATGCTAGGAATGTTCAGGTGGAAGAGTAAGAAGATCACCTTAGGGAGAATTGAATAAAACGAATCGTGTTGTTGATGATTTGATTAATGTTGTTAAATGCTAAATTCGCTGCTTTTGGCAAAACATGTAATGATGATTGCGTGGTTTCTGTTACTAATCTTGAATGTGGTGTAAATGATTTGATTAATGCTGTTAAATGCCCAGTTTCAAGTAATGTTAAAAATCAAGCTAAGAAGGCTAAAAGGCAAAGGCGAAGAAAGTTAGAAAACAAAGGGAAACCCACAGGAAGGAAATTTAGTAATATAGGTTATCAATGGATACCTACTGGGCGTAAGGTTAATAAGTTGTGCCATAAAATTGCTAAGCCAATGCCCACTAGAAAATGGATGCCTACTGGTAGAACTATTCCCTTAAGAAGTAGACATACTTTGAATAGGTCAAATACGGAAACTAACTGCATCTATTTCGATGAGTCCATTGTTTCTACTTGATATGGGTGTTCCAATCCAATTACTAACCAAATGGAACCCATTCTTGCATGGGATCCCAATTATCCAGTTATCCATTCTTGTCTGTGTTCAACTGCAGATCGTTCAAATTATTCTGTGGTACTTGGACTGTTGTTCCAAGCTTATATGAAGTCGATCGCATGACTCATGAACTTCGTGAGTAAATTCATCGGAACTGTGAGATTCGGAAACGATCATTTTGGTGCTATTATGGGTTATGGATATTACGTGGTTGGAGATAGTGTGATTTCCAGGGTATATTATGTTGAAGGTCTTGGACATAATCTATTTTTTGTCGGACAATTTTGTGACTCAGATTTAGAAGTGGCTGTTGGATCGATATACTTTAATCAAACTATCTTAACTAGCTTGTTAAGGTTTAATAACCTCGGATAAATCCTAAGTTATTAACAAAGAAACACTGAGCAATCTTTATTAAGTACGCGCAATTTACTTAACAAAGCTAAGAAGAATAACCTTTTATTATAAACTCTAAATCGCTTATTATGCGAGATACTCTAATACAACTCTAAAATAATCGAACTTTTCTCTAAAACTCTAATTCTGAAATCGTACCTCTAATGCCAATCTAGGAGTCCTTTTATAGGCTCAAGGATATCCTAGTCGGTTTACAATTGATAACCTTGTACGACAAGTAATCTAAACATAGAATACAATTCTTTCCATAAACGAATATAACAGTTCTTTTGTTCTTGCAGTACTTTGACTTCATATAGCAGTACTTTGACTTTGTCTTTTAACAGTACTTTGAGTCTTTGACTTCTTCCAGTACTTTGCAGTTTTACAGTACTTTGATATCTTCAGTACTTTCATATCCCAACAATCCTCCCCTAACTTGAATTCTACTTGCTTGACTTCAAGTTCCTTTGTGAATATATCTTTAACAGCTTCATCTTTTTAAAAACGGATTGTTTCTTTGTCGTCATACTTTTATCTCTGTAACATCTGTTCTTGTCAAAGTATCTCTTAGAATTGTTTTCTTTACTGAAAGCAGCATCCAAAGCAAGCTCCATCTTTTTTCAGCAACACTGCAACATATGACAATTTGTACATTTAATTCAGTTTTAAGTTGCATACTATTCTCATCACTTTCAAGTGAATCATTGAAAAATTAATGGATTTAGATCTCTTTACCAAAGCCATTATCTCTGGAGTAGCCAAATGTTTTGGTGTCTAAGACCATGGTACATTGATAACCATATGATTTTTAGCAAACCACCAGCTATCAACAGATTTGTTTTGTCTTTACCAAAAGTTGTACCCTTCGGACTAGTTAGTTCTTCTATCTAATGGTGAACTAATTACCAATAATGGTTTTTCCACCGCCTTTACCACAAGCCATTTTCTTGTGGGCTAGCCAACTCTTCACATTACTGATATGGTGAGTTGAATACCATCCAACTTATTAGCAAGTTGTCAACTAAAAACGGAATTGATATATCTTTACCGGGCGCCTTTGCTCATGGATTAGTCAATCCTTTTGTTACTATGGTGGATTGATAACCTATTGATGTTATCATCAAAAACCATTTATTAAACCTTTATTTCAAAATATTTATTACTTAGCAAAAAGGTTTCTTCTAAAATTTATTTGACTGATTTAGTTCAGCAAAAGACTTTGATGAAAGTACTGTCTGATCAGCAGTACTTTGAATAAAAGTACTGATATATCATAAAGTATTTATTCAAATAAAATTCATACCAGTTATTGATCATTCTCAGCAATGGTAGTCCAGTTTATAAACAAGTTGATAACCATGCAAGCAGTTTCATTATCCTCTTCTACTTCCAATCCATGCTCTAGCATTCTTCTCATGAGCTCAACTGTGAGAGGGTATCTTTTTTTCTGCAAACATGTATCATTGTTGTTCCATTTTCCAGCTCCAAAACATGAATTCCAGATTCTTCAAAGAATCTCCGAGCAAACTATTTCCCTTTTCTTGATTCTTCCAGATATCATTAGTGCTCTCTCTTCTTGAGTTTCCCATATAGTTATGAGATCACCATGTAAACCAAACCAATCCCTTCCAATGGATTATTTTCAAAGTAAGCCTTCACAACATGATATAAGTAGAATAGGTCTACTCTATCTATAATATGCAGTAAATCCCATAGCCTTTTAAAAACTTTGAAGCTTTCATCTTCTTTATGAAAAATCATGTAATCTCCATTCTTGGATTTCACAACTTTAAAAACACTGATCTTTGATCTGTTCATCTTCATGTCATCATCTTCCTTTGTATAATCAAAATCTACCATTCTAAGATAATTCTTCAATTCATCTCTAGTCTCAGATCTTAATTCAACCTTTTCTTTCTTTGAAAACTGAACATCTGTAACTTCAGTTTTTTTTTTCTCTTTAAGCTCTTCTTCCTTTCAGATTCAGTCCAATGAGCTTCTTCTCTAAAGTCTTTAATATCAGCAACACTCTTCTTATAAGCTGCTGTTTCAGCATCATATAGTCTTTTCATATCAACATAGCTTAACTTCTGCAAACCCTTATATCCTCGACTTTTTAAATAAGCCATCATAGCATTCCTGTCCTTAGCTAAATTAGGTCTTCTTGGCATATATATAACAGGTGTAGGGGACTCAGAAGGTTCAGAAGCTTCAAGATCTAATTTATCTTGCACCTTTTGAGCCGCTTCTCTATTCAGAGCTTCTTGAGCTTCCTGTTCTTTTCTATCTTGAGCATCTACCTCTTCTTGAACTTTTTAGCTGCAGCTTCATTCCTAGCAACTTCAATTGCTCTAAGTTCTGCCAAAGTGAGTTTCTTTTTCTTTGTTTCAACCAGAATACCTTTCCCTTTATCTTTTGGATCAATTGCAAGTTGAGATGTTCTTGGTTGTTCTTCTTCTTGTACATCTCTAATAGTAACTCCTCCTCTTGGTTGTGACAAATCTAATATTGTAGCAATTAATTCATCATGACTTGCAGAATGAATAGGTTTGAATGTAGCTTCCTCCTCTTCTTCTATAACAATTGTAGAAGGACCAGCATCTTCTTCAAAATTCAATACCCTTGGTATTATCACTTCTTGCCTAGATGTATCATGAGAAACATTACTTTGATGTTCAGCATCTTTGATCATCAGTACCTTGAACTTGCACTTCTTCCTCAGAATCTGAAATAATCTTTTCTGCAGTACTTACAGATTCTTTCTTCTTGCGTTTTGATTCCTTACGAAGTTGTTTACGACGTTTGTTTTCCTCTTTAACCCATAAGTTGAAACCTTGAATATATGGTTTAATAAAATTCCTCAACCAGATATACTTACGCTTCAATTTCCTAAGCGCTTTAGCTTGAAACTCAACAGTCTTGTTCATTCTAACGAGCTCTCTTGTCAAAGCATAATTATCCAAAGCCAAACCTTCACGAGGTATAGTATGATCGTGACCTTGAAGATGTGAATGTTCTTCTGAAACAGGAACAGAATGTTGTGAAGATATAGTAGGTGATCTTTCAATCTCTGCTTGAACCTCAGGGCTTGGAGAAACAGTACCCTGTAAAGATGCAGTACCTTCAATAAAAGCAGTACTTGCAGATGCAGTACCTTGTGAGGCAACACTTTGTGAAGCAGTACTTTGTGAAGCATAGCATATCATGTACGTAATCGACCTTCACTTTCTTCATCCCCTCCAGCTTCATTACGTACAGCTTGAACAACTTCCATCATTGTAGGAGTTAATGGAATATCTCCACCTCTGAACAAATTACTTCGCCTAGCCATAAATGTAAAGATTTTGGCTTGTTGTACAATGACAGGTAACAAAGCAGCAGGTTTTGGAACATCAGCCAATTGCTTGTTTAAGAAAACCTGCATACAAACCTGGGTACATCAGCCATTTTGACCAGAGGATATATGTGATAGCATCCCATCCAAAATAAGCTTTGAAAAATTAAACACTCTGTCAATAGCTAGTCCAACCACTGCAGATGCTATATTGGACCCAAACTGCTCCCAAGAAGTACTTTTAGAACTTATGCAATGAAGCAGTACATGAATCAAAAACTTCCATTGAGGACCGAATAATGCTTTCTTGAATGTTTGTTCTGTTAAAGATCCTTCATAACCAAGATTCCTAAAAGTATCCCAAATCAGTTGTGTGTCAAATCGAATAGCCCCATCTTCATCTCCAAATAATAAATCTTCTCGAATAGAGGCTTCTGTAATCTTGATAGTCCGTCCAGCAAATGTAGATCTAATATAATATTCATCCTCCTCCATGTTATCTCTAGCATTAGCCCAAAATTCTTGAATCCATGGTTCAATAACATCCGGTTCAACTAAAAGAGCATAACTAATAGGCGACCCAGTAAGATAATCAACAATATCATAAAAAGCCATATTCGCCTCAGTCTTGTCCAAATTTGCCACCATATTGTGCTTTGAAATAGTTAAACGATTCGCCATTGTTGAATAAGTGAGCACAATAAAGATTTGATCGAAGAATAAAGAGATGGTGATTGGGAGATAAGTATGGAAAAGATGTAAAGTAATAATATGAGAGGAAAATCGGAAAGTAGTTATTTATAGGTAGGATTTGAAAAATCACACCTATAATAACAAAGTTAACTATGAATTTCCCATCAATATTACCGTTGGAACAAGATTTAATACGACAAACATTACTTTCAACATAAGCAGTACTTTCCCAAGCAGTACTTTCCAAGCAGTATTTTCAGGAAAAACAGTACTTTGCCAAAATTTCTTCATATAAACTAAGTATAAACAAGCATCCTCCCCTCAAGCAATACACAGGACTATACTAACACCTTATAGTCCTCCCCTTAAACATAGCTTAGTAGTTAATCATTCCAATGCTCACGACCAAGTGATTGAATCGTGACACATCAAAACCTTTTGTGAGTAAATCAACTACATTGTCATCCGTGTGAACCTTAACAACATTGATGAGCCTATGCTCATAACAATCTCTGATAAAGTGATGCCTAATCTGAATATGCTTTGTCTTGGAATGATACACAGGATTCTTCACAATACAAATTGTACTCTCATTATCAATATTGATAGGAGTATTTTTGAAATTGAACCCATAGTCCAAGAGTTGATTTTGCATCCACAAAACTGGACCACAACAACTTGCAACATGCTACATATTCAACCAGTAGATGATGTTGCGCAATTGTCTGCTTTTGCATTGCCGGAGACTAGCCTTCTTCCAAGATATTGGCATCCACCAGTTGTGGATCTTCTATCATAATTATCACCTCCATAGTCACTATCTGAAAAAGCTTCTAAGTGAAAAGGTGACTCTTTAGGATACCACAACCCCAACTTAGGTTGTTGTTTCAAATAATAGAAAATTCTTTTCATGCATTCATGTGAGAGATCTTTGGTGAGACTTGATATCTTGCACATAGACAAACTGAAAACATGATATCAGGGCCCGGATGCAGAAGATACATAAGAGAGCCAATCATTGATCTATAAAGCTTGACTTCAACAAGGTGTCCATCTTCATCTTTGCCCAATGAATTGATAGATTTAATAGGTGTAGTAACAGCCTTCATATCATCAAAATTTAATTTCTTAAGTATGTCAAGAACATACTTATCTTGACTGATAAAAATACCTTCCTTTGACTGCTTAACCTGAAGTCCTAAAAAGAAAGTCAACTCTCCCATTGAACTCATTTGAAATTCTTTCTGCATCAGCTGCTCAAACTCCTTAACCATGGACTCTTTGGTAGCCCCAAAGATGATATCATCAACATAAACTTGAACTAACATGATATCTTTGTCTCTTGATAAACAAAGTCTTGTCAATAGCTTCCCTTCTATATCCATGTTGCAATAAGAATGTAGAGAGTCTCTCATACCAAGCTCTAGGTGCCTGATGAAGGCCATAAAGAGCCTTAACAACCTTGTAGACTTTGTTTGGATGGTTAGGATCTTCAAAACCGGAGGTTGTTTTGACATAAACTTCCTCTATAATCTTGCCATATAAAAAGGCACTTTTGACATCCATCTCGTAAACTTGAAAGCCCATATAAGAAGCAAAAGCAAGAAATATTCTAATAGCTTCTATTCGTGCTACAGGAGCAAATACCTCATCATAATCTACCCGTTCCTCCTGTCGATAACCCTGAGCAACTAACCTTGCCTTGTTTTTGATAACATTGCCTCTTTCATCTCTTTTAACTCTAAAAACCCACCTGGTTCCAATAACTCTCTTCCCATCTGGAAGATCACATAAAACCCAAACTTCTTGAAGTTTAAATTGAAGAAGTTCTTCCTGCATAGCTTCAACCCAGCTTTCTTTAGTCAAAGCTTGAGCAATATTCTTGGGTTCAGTAAGATACATAAGAGAGCCAATCATTGATCTATAAAGCTTGACTTCAACAGGGTGTCCATCTTCATCTTTGCCCAATGAATTGATAGATTTAATAGGTGTAGTAACAGCCTTCATATCATCAAAATTGAATTTCTTAAGTATGTCAGTAACATACTTGTCTTGACTGATAAAAATACCTTCCTTTGACTGCTTAACTTGAAGTCCTAAAAAGAAAGTCAACTCTCCCATTGAACTCATTTGAAATTCTTTCTGCATCAGCAGCTCAAACTCCTTAACCATGGACTGTTTGGTAGCCCCAAAGATGATATCATCAACATAAACTTGAACTAACATGATATCTTTCTTGTCTCTCTTGATAAACAAAGTCTTGTCAATAGCTCCCCTTCTATATCCATGTTGCAATAAGAATGTAGAGAGTCTCTCATACCAAGCTCTAGGTGCCTGATGAAGGTCATAAAGAGCCTTAACAACCTTGTAGACTTTGTTTGGATGTTTAGGATCTTCAAAACCAGGAGGTTGTTTGACATAAACTTCCTCTGTAATCTTGCCATATAAAAAGGCACTTTTGACATCCATCTCGTAAACTTGAAAGCCCATATAAGAAGCAAAAGCAAGAAATATTCTAATAGCTTCTATTCTTGCTACAGGAGCAAATACCTCATCATAATCTACCCCTTCCTCCTGTCGATAACCCTGAGCAACTAACCTTGCCTTGTTTTTGATAAAATTGCCTCTTTCATCTCTTTTAACTCTAAAACCCACTGGTTCCAATAACTCTCTTCCCATCTGGAAGATCACATAAAACCCAAACTTCTTGAAGTTTAAATTGAAGAAGTTCTTCCTGCATAGCTTCAACCCAGCTTTCTTTAGTCAAAGCTTGAGCAATATTCTTGGGTTCCTCTTGAGAGATAAAACAAGTAAATAGACAGGTTGGATGGTCCTTATGATTCACTTGTTTATACACAAAGCTAAGTAAAGCATTGTGAGATGTAGAGAAAGTCTTAGCTCTGTGTCTAGTCATTACTCCAGAAGTAGAAGGACCAATGATTTGATCGGAAGGATGATCCTTATGAGTTCTTAAGTTTGGAGACTGTGGAACTTCATAATTATCCTCTAAATTAGTAACATCAGCACCTTCATTGGAATTTGGGAAAATACCTTCATCTTCAAATTCATCATCAGTATCTTCTAATCCAGTCATGGTATGATCATCCAGACAGCTAAAGTACGTCAACAGAGCAGCAGTACTTTTGTACAAAAGTACTGTCCAAAGTACTGTGAGAGTACTCTGTAGTCTTGTTCTTTTTCTTTGCCTCTTCATAAGCTCTCCTTTGTTCATCAGTGTAAGAATGTGCTAAAACATCTTGAAGAAGCATCCGATTAAGTTCCTCTTGAATAGATTGATCCTCAGCAGATAAAGAAGATTCTAGAACAACAGTACTTTGTTTTGGAACTTCAGTACTTTGTTTTGGACTAACATGATCTTCATCAGGAATATTATCAGGTCTAATATGAACTCCATGAACCACATATTGTAAATCTTCTCCACTGTGCACTGGTTGATTTTCTTCTCTAACAGGTACATAGTTCATAGATGGAGTTAACACCTCAAGATCAAACATCCAATCAGGACCTTTACCTTTCTCATTGTCTTGATCTTCTAAAAACTCAACATGAAGACAATCTTGAACTTTCTTAGTAACTTTGTTGTATACTCTAAAGCCCTTACTGTTAGTGCAATAACCCAATAAGTATCCTTCTTCTGACTTGCCATCAAACTTCCCCAGATTATCAATAGTGTTTAAAATTGTAAAAGGGCATCCAAAAGGTTTCATAAAACGAATGTTGGGTTTAGTGCCCATCAGCAATTCATAGGGTGTCTTCATCTGTGGTTTAGTGACTGAGACTCTGTTAAGTACATAACAAGCAGTACTTACAGCTTCTGCCCAGAACTGAATAGGTAGGTGAGAATCTGCTAACATTGTTCTTGCTGCTTCAATCAAAGTCCTATTCTTCCTTTCTGCAACACCATTCTGTTGTGGTGTTCTTGCAATACTAAACTCCCTTTTTATGCCTTTGTTTGCACAAAATTCATCCATAAGTTTGTTCTTGAATTCAGTCCCATTGTCACATCTAATACCTCTAACCTTGAGTCTCAATTGGTTTTCAAGAGCAATAATCAGTGTCTGGATAGCATCAAAAGTATCATCTTTAAAACCCCAAAAGAAAACCCAACTGAATCTACTACAATCATCAGTAACAACCAAACAGTACTTTTTCTTATTTAAACTTGCGACAGAGACAGGTCCAAATAAATCCATATGTAACAGCTCCAATGGTTCTCTAATAGGTCTTTCCTCAAGCTTCTTGCAGGAAGCTTTGTGTTGTTTACCCTTCTTGCATGCCAAGCATGATTGTTCATTCTTGTAAGTCTTTGAAGGTAAACCTCTAACTAAATTACCTTTGACCAGTTTGTTGATATTTTTGAAGTTAACATGGCCCAATCTTCTATGCCATTGATGTGCCTCTTCAGATGTTGCTTTAGCTACCAAACATGTGGCTCTGCCATAAGAATGTAGACTCTTCATGTCTAAACTATACATATCATTTGTCCTTGGTACTCTAAGTACTACCAAGTTATCATCAACATGTTTAAAGTCAGAGGAAAGGATGAGACATTCTGTGTCAGTGAATAACACAGGATGCTTTTTATCACAAATTTGAGAGACTGACAACAAGTTGAACTTAAGCTCCTTCACATATCTGACATTCTCAAAATCGATTCTTCCAGCTTTAATTTTTCCTTTCCCAGTAATCCTTCCTCCATTGGGATCATTCCCAAATGCAACTTTTCGTCCACTAATCTTCCTAAAATTAGACAGGATCTCTTTGTCTCCTGTCATACTTCTAGAGCAACCACTATCCACAATAAGATGATCTTTAAGCTCCTCTTCCGGGTTGCCCTGCACATAAGAAAAGAGTTAGAAACTTTTAGGAACCCAAGCCATTACTGACTTGTGTTCCCTTGTGGAGTTACAAACTCAAATTCTTTGAGTATGTAATTACCACTATCTTTCAAATGATGATCCCGAATTATCTTTTGATCTTTAGCATGTGGATTTTCAAAACTTTCTGGTTTTTCAACACAATTTCTTTTTCTGTCATCACAAAAACATCGATTCACTTTTGTTGAAAGTACTTGTCTGTCCCTCTGCAGTACTTTCCCTTTTAACCCATTCTTTTTTAACACTTGGTTCTTCTGATCTAAATCTCCTATATGAAGTGGAATACCTTCTAGGTTGATAGTGAGATTGCCTAGAATTTCTGTACCAAGTAGTGTGATCAGTACCTTGTTTTGTCTGAGCAGTACTTTGTGAAAGTACTGGGCCAGAGTTAACAGTACTTTGGAAAGTACTGTGAGATACTGAAGGTTTTGAAAAAGGTTTTCTCTGGTATGGGTATTTATGATCGGTGAGAAATTTCTGTGATTGACCCTATTTGAATTATTCCAAACTGGTTTGTACTCTCTAGGTTTCTGGTTGACAGTCCTGTTCTTTGGAAATTTTCTAAGGTATTTTGAGTGATGTTCACAATCCTTAATTAGATGAGTAGGACTGAAACACACAAAACACAGTTTTTGACCCATACTGTCAAAGTGACATCTTCTATGTCTATGCCCAAAATTATTTTGCCTTCTTGGTGAGTGATTAAACCTGTTTTGACCAAAATTGTCCTAAAAAGGTTTAGCAGATCTGTTTGAAAAGGTTTTGAAGAAGGTACTGCTTGTGGAGCAGTACTTTGATTTAAAGGTACTGCTTGATTTTGAACACCGTTTTCAACAGATTCTTTGGGTTTTTCAGACCTAGATTTAGCAACTAGCTTTTTCCTAAACTCTAGACTGTCTACTCCAAAACGAGAAACATCAGGCCTAAGGGGTTGATGAATGCCAGTAGGATGTGGAACAGCATGATAATCATTAGCTTTCTTATATTCAGGAGGTGAGTCACTTATTGAACCATCATTACTAGATGTATCTACATAATTAATGAGTTCTTCATCACTAGTGGTTATATCCTCATACTCACCTTCATCCTTATTACTAGATTGGTTTTCTTCTATCTTACTAAAATCCATACCAAAACCTAATCCAGTTTTAAGATAAGCTCTTTGCTGTTTTTGAACATAAGAAACATGTGACAGACCAGCTTCACCCCAAGAAGCAAACTTAGCTAACAAATCATCTCTTTCCTTAGTTAATTTCTCAATTTCAGCAATTTTACAGTTTAATTTCCATTCACTAAGCTTTAACTGGTAATCCTGTTGTGCATATTTTTCAGCCCAAGCTACTTCATTAGTTTCATGTGCTAAAATTTTGGCTTCCATAGATTCTAAGGTTATTTGATAACCTGCTACCTCAAACCTAGCCTTAACACAATTATCTCTCTCAATCACATAACTGCTAAGCAATTTATGATAAAAATCATAGCAATTTGAGCATACCTCAGAGATAGGAGATTGATTTGGTGAAGTAGTCACCAATGCTAGTTGAACAGGATCATCTTCACTTTCCTTGGTCCAGTCAAATCCTCCAAAGCCATCATCAGATTTCAAAACAGCATGTTCAAGTTCTTCAGCAAAAAAAGTGCTCCAATCCAATGCTTCTACTGAATCTTCAATTTCTTCTTCCACTGCTATCATGCAATAAGTTACTGGTTCATCATCAAACTCTTCACTCCAGTCAACTTCTGATAACTTCTCTTGAGCAACCAAAGCCTTTGTTTCAGTAATGGGAATTTCCTTAAGCTCAAGTTTTGGCTTTTCAGATGTCCTGTTTGCTTGATACTTAGCAAACCTGCACTCCCTTGCAAAGTGACCAATCTTTTGACAATTGAAGCATTCAATTTTAGATTTGTCAAAAGTTATGCCCTGTTTTGGTTTGAAATCAATGCTTTTGCCTGTCTTCTTCATGTACTTTTTGATTCTTGCAGTGATCATAGCAACTTGCCACCTGATATCAATTTCTTCAAGTGCATCTTCTTCAATCTGTGCTAGATCATCTTCATAAGTGACAGTAAACTAGCTTGTTGTGCAAAGAAGGAGCACATAACTTCATCTGAGGCCATAGTGGTAGTTGGTGGGGCCTGTTGAACATATGAGGGGGTGTATAGACAGCAGTACTTTGAGAAACAGTATTTTGAGGAGAAGTAGTACTTTTGGAAGTACTGGCCTTCTTTTTAGATGATAGAAAAGCAATACTGTGAGACTTAGAACTTGTTTGACCACTCATCTCATGCTCATACACCTTAAGTTGATGATATAGATCATCAAAGTCCATGACATCCAAACCTTGTTGTCCTCTGATCATTGTAGCAATCACATGCCATGAAGATGGCAAACTCCTTAGAAACTTCAAATTAGCATCTTCAACTGATACTTCTGCCTTGTATAGCTCCAACATGTTGAGTAGATTCTGAAACCTATCATATGCAGCATCAAGACTCTCTTTCACCAACTGTGAAAGTTTCAAACTGTTGCTTTAGCAAATTTCTCTGCATCTTTTTAGAGGCTTCATTCCCTCCAAATCTGGTCTTGAGAGCAGCCAGAGCTGCTTAGCATCTTTAGCATCATGAAATTTGAGAAGATGACCATCTGGAATGGCAGATAAGAGAATATTGAGTGCCTTCTCTTGATTCCTTAATGTTGCTGCTGGTAATACTGGTTTAGGTGCCTTTGGTTGTCCAGGAATATCAATGGGGTCTGCTACAACTTCATTCCCATTCACAATAACATTCCAAAGAGCATGGTCTGTAATGGCAATGTACTGCCTCATCTTCATGCACCAGAGATCATATTCTCCCTTCTTGATTATTGGAATTCTGAGTGAGGTGATTGAGGGTAGTGGAACAGCTTCAGTCGACATCTTGAATATAGTTGAAGTAGGGTCTCTTCCTAGTCAGAGTTTCCACACAAGCTCCGATACCACTTGTTGGATCGATATACTTTAATCAAACTATCTTAACTAGCTTGTTAAGGTTTAATAACCTCGGATAAATCCTAAGTTATTAACAAAGAAACACCGAGCAATCTTTATTAAGTACGCGGAATTTACTTAACAAAGCTAAGAAGAATAACCTTTATTATAAACTCTAAATCTGCTTATTATGCAGATACTCTAATACAACTCTAAGATAATCGAACTTTCTTTAAAACTCTAATTCTCGAAATCGTACCTCTAATGCCAATCTAGGAGTCCTTTTATAGGCTCAAGGATATCCTAGTCGGTTTACAATTGATAACCTTGTACGACAAGTAATCTAAACATAGAATACAATTCTTTCCATAAACGAATATAACAGTTCTTTTGTTCTTGCAGTACTTTGACTTCATATAGCAGTACTTTGACTTTGTCTTTAACAGTACTTTGAGTCTTTGACTTCTTCCAGTACTTTGCAGTTTTACAGTACTTTGATATCTTCAGTACTTTCATATCCCAACAGTGGCCTTTAGAAAACATACTTGCTTTGTTAGAGAACTTGATGGTGTGGAACTTCTCAGAGGAACTCGTGGTTCAAACCTATACACCATCTCTATCGAAGATATGATGAATCTTCACCCATCTGCTTGCTGTCAAAGGCTTCCAAAACTAAGTCATGGCTATGGCACCGTCGTCTCAATCACTTGAACTTTGGTACCATAAACAATCTTTTCAGAAAGGACTTAGTAAGAGGATTACCCAGATTAAAGTATGAAAAAGCATGAAATATGCCCACAAACCAAAACCCACAAACTCAGTAATGGAAGTTCTTCATACCCTTCATTTGGATTTGTGCGGACCAATGAGAGTGCAAACGATAAATGGGAAGAAATACTGTTAGCCTTAATAGTTTTTATTAGAAGTGATGGTCATTCACGTTTAGGAACTTTATATCGTGTGTTAGACATCGTGATAGAATAGTCAACGGGCTCGTGGATTGGACTAAGCTAAATGGGTACTAGTTATGTTAAGCTTGCCTTTTATCCAATCCAACCCATGTCCAAGCCCACGAAGCCCATAGAAAGCCTTTTAGGGCATCATGTATTCCAACTATATAAACCCCTCAAAGTCTCATTTGAGGGGTGTGCTTGAGAGTGTGTGTGTGTGTGTTTTCTTTGGAATATACAACTTATTGTTTTCATCTTTCTATTCATACATACACGGTTTTAACATCAAGTCACCATCTTTCTCATCTTTATTTCTTTCATCTTCACGCATAGTTTGTGTTTGTGTTAACGTGATATACGTGTTGGGTTTGTGATAAGGTTGATAGATTTAAGGTCCTACAATTGGTATCAATCGCCTAACAATGGTTTAGGAGTGTTTGTGTTTGTTTTGAAGTTTTGGTACTATACGCTTAAAGCTCTCGCTATACATCTTTGACACGCTTAAAGCTTTGATTTTTACACTTAAAAATTCAAGATTCTTGTGGTTTAAGGTTTATTTGGTGTTAAAGTTTCAGTTTTTTGCAAAAATTTTGAAGCTTTACATGTTTTAAATCATTTTTAAACTTGTACGAATTGGGTAGGTCATTTCTACGCATAAGCTATCTAAGCACTTTGGGTGAAAAAGGTCAACATTTTTGTGTTATTCGAGTGTTTTTAAGGCTATTTGTGCAAGAGAAATTGTTTGAATCACTGGAAATTTTTTACGCGTTGGTCAAAACCCTTCTACGCGTAAGAAAAGTCAACACCCTATTTCTACGCATAAGTTTCTACGCATAAGAGTTTTGTGCAGTTTCTTCGAGCTATAACGGTTACTCAGTGCTTCCCTCACTTGGATAAGTTTGTGGAACACTTCGACTTTTGGATATCTTTTACACTGTGATAGTGTAAAGGATTTTTGGGCAAAACCCTAGATTTATGCATAAGCTAAATCTTACGCGTATAATTTCTTATGCATAAGTATTTTCTTACGCCTAAGCTTGTCTTACGCATAAGTAAATCCTACGCATAAGGATTCTACGTTTAAGTTTTTAGTCTACGCATAACTCTATTTTTACGCGTAACTTGGGTATTACGCGTAAGTTATCTCTACGCCTAAGCACAATCTCTACGCCTAAGCATCGTCTACTCGTAACTTCGTGTGTCTACGCCTAAGCTCTTCATTTTCAATTAAAAAAAAAAAATGAGTAAAATTTAAATTTTTGAGGAGACTAAACGTTCAATTTTTACGAGAAATTAAAAATTTTGGTATAAGTTGGAAAATTTTGGTCAAAAATTCAAATTTTTGGACCCAAATTCAAAATTTTTCGGTCAAATTTGGCGTCAAAATTGTCATAACTCAAAATTTTCATACGACCTTAGAATTGATTTTTATAGTGAATTTCAAATTTTGGGAGAAAAATTTTTACGCCTAAGAACCAAGTTCACGAGTACGACTTTCAGAAAAACTTCAAACGGCAATATCTTTTGAAACACAACTCCTTTATCGTTGAATCGATCCTACATCAACTTTATCCTAACATACCTTCATCAATGGCAACTCAACAAGACATTCATGCAGCCGGTGCCGAAAACCGTCCTCCTATGTTGGAAAAAGGTGGTTATCTTCAATGGACAAGTCGTATGCTTCGTTACATAAAGACCAAACCTAATGGGAAACTAATGATTCAATCCATTCAGAATGGACCCTTCAAGCCTCGACAAGTCCAAGTCCCTGGAAATGCTGATGCAACACCTCCCATCCCACCATCCTCTCGTCTTCAAAATGAATCAGAATACACTGAAGAGGATCAGAAACAAGTCGATGCAGATGACATGGCAATTCATATTGTCCAACTGGGTTTACCAAGGGACATCTTTGCTGCTGTAGACAGTTGTGAAACTGCTTTCGATATGTGGGAACGTGTTAGACGGCTTTGTCATGGAACAGAAATTGGTCAACAAGACATGGAGAACAAGCTGCTAACTGAATGGGAAAAGTTCACTTCAACTCCAGGAGAATCCATTGAATCCTACTATGGAAGGTTTTGTACTTTGATGAATTAGCTTATCAGAAACAAGTTGGCACCAAGAACTATCGTTCAAAACATCAAGTTCCTGAACAATCTTCCAGAAGAATGGGGACAATATGTCACTAATGTCAACCAAACAAAAGACTTACATCAGGTGAACTTTGATCAACTGAATGGTTTTCTGAAACAAAACCAAGCTGAAGTAAATGAAGTCAGGAAAGAAAGATTGGCAAAGAATCATGATCCATTGGCACTCATTGCAAAGACTCAACCTTCAGTGAATACACAACAACAAGCTTCATCATCTTCCACCAACAACAACTTGCAGCAATACATTCCACAACCACAAGCTGTCTTCCCTCCACAACAATTCTATCCACCAGAACAACAAGTCATTCAACAACAACAGTATCCACAATACCAGGAACAAGGAATAACTGTTCCTGAATCTGAACAAGAAGAAGCTTTGTTACAGGCATTTTCTTTAATAGGTAAAGCATTCAGAAGTCGCTATTCCACACCAACTAACAACAACCAAAGGATTTCATCAAACACTCGCGATAGGCAAATTGCACAGTACCGTGTGAATATGGGTAATCAAGGTCAAATGGTTGGAGTTATTGGGAATCAGCAGGGATATGCTACTAGATTGCGCATGGGTAATCAGCGGTTCGTATCAGGTAATTAGTTGGGTCGAATGTTGGAAATCAGATGGGACAGAATGTTGGGAATAGAGCAGGTAATCGAATGGGAATGTTGCAGCTCCAGTCGTTGGGAATTATGGAAATGTGAATCGGGTAATCTGTTAAGTGTTATAACTGTCAAGGAGTGGGTCACATGGCAAGGAATTGTCCTACTAAGCCGAAAAAGAAGGATCTTGCGTATCTTCAGAAAGCTATCTTGTTGGTACAAAAGGAAAACGCAGGCCTTCAGTTGAGTGCCGAGGAACATGACTTTATGGCTATTATGGATGATTTGGAAGACCTCGAGGAACTCAATGCAAACTGCATCTTCATGGCAAATCTTCATGAGACTAAGTATGACACTGACTCTGACGCACCTCTTGTCTATGACGCCAACGCAGTATCTGAGGTACCAATCATTGATCCATGTTATAACAATGTCATATTTGATGTGTTTACTCATGACGAACAACATTATGTGACGCCATCACCTACTTATGATACATACCTGGACAATCTGAGTTGTAGCAATACAAACTCTGAAACTCCAGATGTGGATCCTAGTGGAGGCTGTGTGGCACAAAATACTGAGACTGATGAGGAAACACGTGCTTATTTTGAATCATTAATCAATAACTGTGGCATTGAAATTGAGAAAGTTAGAACGGTCAATCGCGAAGTTAAGGCAGCGAATGCTAAATTGACCGCCGAGCTTGAGAGTTACAAGGAGAACGCCAGAGCCTTTGAATTTCATACAAACAAACTATCGAATTAGAAATTGGTTATCGAGATTCTGTTTTAAGAGAAAACAATTGCAACTCAAGTATGACACACTTGATGTGAATTTGAACTTGAAAATAAAATCTTTAAACAAGGAAATTTCTGAACTAAATGATCAACTTTTTAAACAAAAAACATGTTTTCGATCTTGAAAAAGAGAAGAAACAGTTGATTTCTGATTTTTCAAAACGAGAAGATTCTCTTCTTGATGAAATTCTTGATAAAAATGAAACTATCAAAAAATTGGAAAATTTGCTTCTTACAACGGATCATTCCGCAAAAACAAACAAGATGCTTTCTAATCAAGTAAATCCGATTTTTCATACTGTGCATAAAATGGCTCTTGGTAACTCACCTCCTTGTTTCCTCAAGAAAGCTCAGAAAAAACAGAATGTGTTGAACAATGGAAAACCTTTGCATGAACCCATAATTGTACATGATTCTCTTGAAACGTTGGAACTATCTGAGGAAAGTAGATCAAAAATGAAACGAAAACATCCGGAAATCAAACCAATTGATTATAACAAATGGAACAAAATTAATGGTATTTCGTTTGTTTCTCATAAAGAACAATCAACGTTTTCCACACAAAGTGTTTCAAACAAAGTGTCAACACCAGTTTCAAAATCAATTTCAAAACCAGTTGTTGTCTCAAAATCTCTTTCAAACATTGAACAAATGTCTTCAAACAATCCTTTTAACACAAGTGATGCCAGAAGTATTTTGGAAAATGTGAAAACGAGAATTGCAGATCTTCAAGAGACTGTTAAAACTAAAACCAATATTACAACAAACATCTGGTTCAATAGTTTTGATAATGAACAGAAAAAGTTTTTTGAAACTCAAATTGCCCCTCAACTGAATAACATCAACTCAAGGGTAATTCATTTTGAACAAGCATTTTTTAAAGAAACAGCTGACTTTGTCAAGGACCATAAATCCCTGGTAAAGCAAGCTAATGAAAGTGTTGAACACATCAAAGTTTTGGAAAAGTTAAATGATTCTCTCTTTGAAGATGTTCGACTACGATATTATGTCCATTATTTTACAAACATATTCTGTTGAAGATCATGAAAGACTCCAGTCTGAAACCTCCGAAATTGTTTCAAAATATGAAAAAGCTCTTGAAAAACTTGAAAAGAAAATGTCTCATATTTTAAACAACTTGATCGAAAAACTGAGGAATGCAAGTATGACAAACTGTCGTATGAGCGTGCCTACAATGACATGAAAGCGAAAAATTATCTTTTGAGGGCTCAAATTGGAAAGTCAAAAGGAAAGGCGTGGATATGTGATTTCAAAACCATTGACTGCGGAGAAAGCAAATGTTCCCAAACCGGTTTCCAAACCAAAAATGTCTGTTTCTATGCCTCCTCCAAAAGTCAATGAGAAATATGTTTCATCAAAACCAGTCACTCCACCTGCCCTACCTAAACAACATGTTGATAAAGGAAAAGCAGTTATCGAGAAACCAAAAGTTTTAGCACCTGGCCTTTTTAAGATGAGTACCACTAATGCATCTGCCCTCACATCTAAAACATATGGAACAAAGGCCATGTTGAAGCATAATCTGGCGCGGGCAGGATTCAACGACTCTCCTTGGCCGTTAGTCGTCTTCTCGAGCCCTAGTAGACCTGTCAACAAAGAGAACTCGTTAGGAGTGGACCGGGAGCCGTAGCCCCTAGGGTCCACCTCCAGGTCAAGTTAGTATCGGCGTAATGTAGCCAATATATCTTAGGGTTAGAGATAACCCGCTGTGTATATATAGGCATGAATTAGGGTTTAGATCGTAGATGGGCGACATCTTCCTGCCTGACCCATTCCCCGGCCCAAATCCGGACCATACGTCCACAAGCCCCCCAAGTTTAGTATGAGATAGCACATGGCTATGTTATGCTAAACTTAAGTTCTGATGGCCGCGTAGGTGAAAGTGGATCCCGCATGCTTTGCATCTCCGGGTAGAGCGTACCTTTTGTACCGTAGGGCTACAACATGGTGCGCAGTAAGCGTGCTTCTTTCATGGCGCAGCCGTGGCGCGATAAAAGATGTGCAAATGTAAGACGTGCTAAGGTGCGCTAAGCGCTGGGCAAAGAAGTGCGACGAAGACGTTTCCGCATAAGAATCTTGGCGCTGCTTGGCGGCAAGAAGTGCGCATGTAAGACGCTGCGATAAGTGCGCTGGCGGCGCGCAAAGAAGTGCGACGTAAGCCTGCGCATAGATAAGTGCTTGGCGGCAAAGAAGTGCTTACAAAGAGGTGCGATGAAGACGTGCTTCTGCAAGCAGAAGTATGCGCTATGCGCGAAAAGAGGTGCGAGACGCGGCTTACGCATATTACATCCGTCTTTACGACCAAGAGGACGCCTCCCCTGCGGCAAGATGGTGCGAATATTTAAATCCGTCTTTGTACCGAACTTGCTCGCTGCTTCCAAATAATCTCGTGGCGCACGGAAACAAGTGGTAGTATATACCCGGTAGCCCCCAAGGTTGATGGTGCTACTCGTGTAGGAGCATTAAACTTATTTAATCTTTAACGAGGGACGAGATTCCCTTTATCTACACACGGAATCCTTATTGGTTCCGTGTTCCTCAACCTTCGGCAAGATCCCGCCAAAGTCGGTTGGGAATGATAATCTTCTTATTTAGAAGATATCCGATGTCTATTCCTTAAATAGATTTGGGCTTGGGCTTTCGTGAGCCCAAATGCTTATTGGTATTAGCCCAAGGTGTCGGGCTTATGAGTATTGGAAATCCATAATCATGTATGAAGATCATAGTATACTTAAGAAATAACTTCTAAGTACTTTATCATAGTCGTGTATGTTATGATATACAGTATCAGAATATCATATTAAGGAATCAAGTGTCTTGGTTCCTAAGTTGTTAAACGTGCACCATATGTATTTATGCACCCGTCGTGGGATGCGCACAAAATTTATTCCAACGTCTCGAGAATAAGGTGTTTAACAAGGATACGTGATCCGGTGTTGATGGGTTTGCAACCCTCTTACTCAACAAGTTGTTTAGTAGGTTAACTTATCCTTTTACCATCGTGGGTTTATTTTAGTGCATGCACGCCACGTAGGCAAGAAATAAAAAATTGTTAAAACATACAGTATATGGAAATAACAAATTAAAACGTGTCGCCGAGTTAGCTAGAAACCGCGACGTTTTATTGATATTTGCAAGTTGTTATAAGAAATAAATAAGAAATAAAAGCATTATCACGAATTAATGCGCGGCTAAAAAATAAAATAGCTCCGATCGTGCGGATATTTGCTTAGGTCCGAGCATGCGGACTAAAAAATAAAATAGGTCCGATCGTGCGGACAATTTATCATGTTGTAGCATTTAGCCAAATCAAAAAATATATTAAATTTCAACACTTAATTAAAGAATAATATTTTAAGTGAAGATATGGTTTATTATATCAAAATATACGCTGTAACAAATCATATTTTAAAATATATGACTTAACAGAATATGCAATTAACGTGATATTTTATGCCACGTGATATTTGACCATAAATAGATTTGACCAATAGGTTTACACGCAAAGATTTGACCATAAATAAATATCTTAAGATGCGTTTATTTTGTATATTGTCAAATACATGACAATTTAAAGCGAGGTCCATGATAAGAACGAGTAAAATAAAGAAAAACATTAGTTTCCATGATAAGAACGAGTAGGACCTTATTTGCATTCGATATGCGGTGAGCATGCGAGGCAAATATTTTGCTCGGGTCCCACGGATGGCGCCAACTTGTTGAAGCATAATCTGGCGCGGGCAGGATTCAACGACTCTCCTTGGCCGTTAGTCGTCTTCTCAAGCCCTAGTAGACCTGTCAACAAAGAGAACCGTTAGGTGGACCCGGAGCCGTAGCCCCGGGGTCCACCTCCGACGGTCAAGTTAGTATCGGCGTAATGTAGCCAATATATCTTAGGGTTAGAGATAACCTGCGTGTGTATATATAGGCATGAATTAGGGTTTAGATCGTAGAGTGGGCCGCATCTTCCGGGCCTGACCCATTCCTGGCCCAGTCCGGACCATACGTCCACAGGCCATAAGTTTAGAAAAGCACTCTAAAGAGACTAGAAAAGCTGAAACCACCTCCCTTCATAAAAATGTGAATCCTAATGCGTGTGCCTTACCTTCTATAGGACTAGAAAGCACCTCTAGGAGCAGCAGACTAAAGCCTAAGAGCAATACAAGGAACAATAGAGTCTCGACTGCCTCTAGGAGTAGTAGCTTGAATAAAGAGAAGAAAGTAGAAGAACACCCTAGGAATTTACCGCTTTTGAATAAGAAAGACATTTCATCTGAATGTACTGAACCTATGAAACTTGCTAAGTCTAATGAATGTGTTGAATCTCTTTGTTTAACTTGCAAGAAATCTTTAATTAATGATCAAGATGATTGTGTTTCTAAGAATGTGAATGATAAGCCTGTTAAGATGAACGTTCCAAAAAGATCTTACGCTAAACGAGTAGGAAGACTAGTTGCAAAACTTAGGCTTTTCACTACTGACAAGAACCATACTGTTTACTTTAGGGATGATATTTGGAAACCCATAGGTAGAACTTTCACACTCCAGAATGGTAAAATGAGTGATAAACCAGAACTCCCTGTAGCAAACCTCTTTAAGTGTGATCAGGATTTTACCTCTAACCCAAAGGAACCAAAATCAAAACGGTTTCCACAATATTCTTTTTCTGTTACTGGCAGGTTATCGAAATTTGTCTTTGGATCGTCGACTCGGGTTGCTCCAAGCACATGATCGGGAATCTGAAGCTGCTGATCAATTTCGTCTAGAAATTCATGGGAACCGTACGCTTTGGAAATGATCATGTAGCAGCTATCATGGGTTATGGAGATCTACCTTTTGGAAATTATTTGATCACTCGGGTTTACTATGTCGCAGGGTTGGGACATAATTTGTTTTCATTCGGGCAGTTCTGTGATGCAGATTTAGAGGTTGATTTTAGGAAAAATGCTTGCTTCGTTAGAAACTTGGATGGCAGTGATCTCTTAACTGGGAATCGTGATACAAACTTGTATGCTATCGACATTAATCAAATGGCCTCTTCATCACCAATATGTCTTATGACACGAGCATCTGGAACTCAGTCCTGGTTGTGGCACAGACGATTATCCCATCTCAATTTCGACACC
>OU343225.1:244617301-244717901 GCA_910596185.1 Chrysanthemum makinoi | reverse complement strand
TTAGGAGTCTGTTTTGGAAAAACTTTGAAGCTTTTACGTTTTACATCGTTTTTAAACTCGTGTTTTTTGAAGGTGTACGTTTCTACTCAGAACTTTTATAAGCACTTTGGGTGAAAATGTCAACATTTTGGGTTATTTCGAGTCTTTTAAGGCTATCTGCTGAGTGAAATTGGTTGAATCACTCGGAATTTTTCTGCGTAGGTCAAAACCCTAGTTCTACTGGCGTAAGAAAGTCAAAACCCTTTTCACGCGTAAGTTCCTCGCATAACTTTTGGCTAAGAATCTTGAGCATCAAAGGTTACTCGCTTTTCCTCGCTTGGATAAGTGTGTGGAACACTTCGACTTGTGGATATCCACTACCGATGGCGATTGTAAAGGATTTTTGGTTCTTAACCATAGTTTCGCATAAGCTAAAAGCTTCGGTAACTCTACGCGATAACTTCACAATTCGCGTAAGGTTTCACGAGTAACTTTTGTCTACGCTTATAAGCTTAAGGTTACTGGCAGATCTTTTATTTACGCGCAAAGATTCCTATGCCTAAGGCGATTACGCATAAGATCCCTACGCATAAGATCCTACGATAAGATCGCATAAGCACAATCTCTACTACAAGCCTCGTCTACTCGTAACTTCGTTTCTCACTTTAAGCTCTTTTCTCGCTAAGCCTAAGCTCTTACGAGTAGGTCAAAACTCCTAGTTCTATCGTTAAGAAAGTCAAAATCATAAGGTTCTACTCATAACTTTTTGGTGCGATTCTTGAGCTATTGTGACTCGAGTGCTTTCCTCACTTGGATAAGTTTGTGGAACACTTCTACTTTTGGATATCTCTTACATTGTGGTGTATAAAGGATTTTTGGCTAAACCTAATATGCATAAGCTTAGACTTACGCGTAGATTACTTTACGCTTAAGTATTTATCCTCGCTAAGCCTTGTCTTACAGCGTAAGCTAAATCTTCGCATAAGTTTTCCTACGCCTAACTTTAAGTCTACGCATAGATCTCGCCTAGGAATCCTACGCCTAAGATCCCTACATAAGATCCTCGCGCAAGCACCAACTCTACTTCGTAACTTCTTCGGTCTACGCTAAGCTCATTAAAAATCAAGACTATTCTATATCTACATACAAAGAGTTTTTGGCGGGAAAACTTGAGTAAAATTTAATTTTTGAAGAGACTAAGCGTTCAATTTTACATGAAATTCAAATTTTGGTTTAACTGTGAAAATTTTGGTCAAAATTCAAATTTTTGGGCCTAAATTCAAATTTTTAGTCAAATTTGAAGTCAAAATTGTCATAACTCAAAATTTTCATACGACCTTAGAATTGATTTTTATAGTGAATTTCAAATTTTGAAGAAATTTTTAGAACCAAGGTTCACGATGCGACTTTCGAAACCTCAAGCGGCAATATCTTCTACAACTCAACTCCTTTATCGTTGAATCGATCCTACATCAACTTTATCGGATCATACCTTCATCAATGGCAACTCAACAAGACATTCATGCAGCCGGTCAGAAAACCGACCTCCTATGTTGGCAAAAGGTGGTTATCTTTAATGGACAAGTCGTATGCTTCGTTACATCAAGACCAAACCTAATGGAAAACTCATGATTAAATCCATTCGGGATGGACCCTTCAAGCCTCGACAAGTTCATGTACCGGAAATCAGATGCAACACCTCCCGTCCCACCATCTTCCGTCTTCAATACAGTCGAATACAACTGCGGAGGATCGAAACAAGTCGACGGATGACATGGCAATTCATATTATCCAACCGGGTTTACCAATAGACATCTTTCTTTTGTAGATAGTTGTGGCGCTTCGATATGTGGGAAAGTGTTAGACGGCTTTGTCATGGAACAGAAATTGGTCAACAAGACATGGAGAACAAGTTGCTAACTGAATGGGAAAAGTTCACATCTACACGGGAGAATCCATTGAATCCTACTATGGAAGGTTTTGCACTTTGATGAATGAGCTAATCGAAACAACGACACCCGAACTATCGTTCAAAACATCAAGTTCTCGAACAATCTTCCGGAAGAATGGGGACGATATGTAACTGTCAACCAAACAAAGACCTTCATCGGTGAACTTTGATCAAGCTGAATGATTTTCAGAAACAAAACCAAGCTGAAGTCAATGAAGTCAGGCAAGAAAGATTGGCAAAGAATCATGATCCATTGGCACTTATTGCAAAGACTCAACCTTCGAATACATACACAACAACAAGATTCATCATCTTCCACCAACAACAACTTGCAGCAATACATTCCACAACCACAACAACAATTCTACCGGATCAACAAAACGGGGAACAAGGAATCAGCGATCCACGAACGACCCGTAAGCGACCTTACAACAGGATATACTCTTTTTGGGTAAGCGCTAAAAAGTCGTTACTCCACACCAACTAACAACAACCAAAGGATTTCGTCAAACACTTTCATAGCAGCAAATTGCACGGCCGGGTGTGAATATGGGTAATCAAGGTCAAATGGTTGGAGTTATTGGGAATCGCGAGGATATGCTAATGGATATCGCATGGGTAATCAGGTGGTTCCGTATCGAGTATCGGTTGGGTGGAATGTTGGAAATCGGATGGGACGAATGTTTGGGAATAGAGCGAGTGGGTAATCGAATGGGAATGTTGCGGCTCGGTCGTTGGGAAT
Source organism: Chrysanthemum makinoi (assembly GCA_910596185.1). Taxonomy (NCBI): domain Eukaryota; kingdom Viridiplantae; phylum Streptophyta; class Magnoliopsida; order Asterales; family Asteraceae; genus Chrysanthemum; species Chrysanthemum makinoi. The sequence goes on along the minus strand of OU343225.1, from coordinate 244,715,229 downwards.
TATGGAAATGTGAATCGGGGAATCGAGGTTAAGTGTTATAAGCTGTCAAGGAATGGGTCACATGGCACTGTATCCCACTAAGCGCACAGAAGAATCTTTGAGTTTCTTGAAAAGCTATCTTTGTGCACGAAGCAAGCGGGGATGCAGTTGGCTGAGGAAAATGATTTTTTCGCTATTGTGGATGATTTGGAAGACCTCGAGGAAATCAATGCGAACTGCATATTCATGGCAAATCTTCGGGGAGACTAAGTCACGACTGACGACTCGGCGAACCTCCTGTCTATGCGCCAACGATGTCTGAGGTACCAATCATTGAACCATGCTATAATAATGTCATATTTGATGTGTTTACTCATGATAAACGGCGTTCGTGGCGCCGACACCTACTTATGATACATACATGGACAATCCGAGTTGTAGCAATACTAACTCTGAAACTCCGATGTGGATCCTAGTGGAGGTCAAGGCAACATCGAGATCGATGAGGAAACACGGTTTATTCCCAATCATTAATCAATCGGTGGCATGAAATTTGAAAAAGCGAATAATCGAAGTTAAGGTCGCCATGTTAAATTGACCACCTAGCGAGATATAAGGAGCACGCCAAAGCTTTGAATTTCATACTAACAAATGTCCTAATTAGAAATTTATGAGTTTTAAGAGAAAACAATTGCACCAAAACGATACACTGATGTGAATGAATTGAAAATAAAATCTTAACAAGGAAATTTCGATCTAAATGACCAACTTTCTAAACAAAAGCAACGATTCGATCTTTGAAAAGAGAAGAAGAAGTTGATCAGCTGATTTTTCAAAGCGAGAAGATTCTCTCTTGATGAAATTCTTTGATAAAACGGAAAAACTCAAAAACATTGACAATTTGCTTCTTACAGCGGGTCATTCAAACAATCAAACAAGATGCTTCTAACCAAGTAATCTATCGCTTTCATACTTCACATAAGATGGCACTTGGTAACACCGCTTCGCTTATCAAGAAAGCTCAAATCTGAATGTGTTGCACAATGGAAAACCTTGCATGAACCCAATTGCATGATTCTCTTGAAACGTTGGAACTATCTGAGAGAGGATCAAATGAAACAAAACATCCTAAATCAAACCAATTGATATACGAACAAAATTAATGGTATTTCTTGTTTCTCAATCCACTTTCCACCAAACCAAGTGTTCAAACAAAGTGTCAACACTGCTTCAAAATTAGTTTCAAAACCTTATGTCTCCAAATCTCTTCCGAACATTGAACAAATGTCTTCAAACAATCCTTTTAACACAAGTGATGCCAAGTATTTTGAAAATGTGAAAATGAGAATTGCAGATCTTCAAGAGACCGTTAAAACTACAACCAATATTACAACAAACATCTGGTTTAATAGTTTTGATATTGAAAAGTTTTTGAAACTTCAAATTGCCCCTCACCGACTAACATCAACTCAAGGGTAATTCATTTTGAACAAGCCTTTGAAACAACTACTTTTAAGGACCATAAATCCATGGTAAAGCAAGCTAATGAAAGTGTTGAACACATCAAAGTTTTGGAAAATCTAAATGATTCACTCTTCAAGATGTTCTGATCAATGATATTATGTCCATCATTTTGCAAACATATTCTCGTTGAAGATCATGAGAACTCCCAGAGACTTTAATTGTTTCAAAATATGAAAGCCCTTGAAAAACTTTGAAAAGAAAATGTCTCATATTTTAAACAACTTGATCGAAAACCCAGGAATGCAAGTATGACAAACCGCCGATGAGCGCACCACAATGACATGAAAAATAAACATCTTTTGAGGGCTCAATGAAAGTCAAAAGGAAAGGCAAAGGGATACCGGTGATTAAAACCATGATCATGAGAAAGCAAATGTTCCCAAACCGTTTCCAAACCAAAATGTTCGCTTTATGCCTCCAAAAGTCAATGAGAAAAATGTTTCATCAAACTAGTCACTCCACCTCGCCTCTACCTAAACAACATGTTGATAAAGGAAAAGGTTATCGAGAAACAAAAGTTTTAGCACTGACTTTTTGATGAGTACCACTAATGCCTACGCTTCCACATCTAAAACCATATGGAACAAACAACATAAGTCTAGAAAAGCACTCTAAAGAGACGAAAGTCAAACCACCTCCTGATAAAAATGTGAATCAATGCTGCCTTACCTTCTACAGACTAGAAAGCACCTCTAGAAGCAGCACTAAAGCCTAAGAGAAATACAAGGAACATAGAGTCTCTGACTCTAGGAGTAGTAGGTTGAATAAAAAGAAAGTGAAGAACACCCTGGAATTTACCGCTGAATAAGAAAGACATTTTATCCAATGTACCAACTCGTGAAACTTGCTAAGTCTAATGAATGTGTTGAATTTCTTTGTTTAACTTGCAAGAAATCATTAATTAATGTTCAAGATGATTGTGTTTCTAAGAATGTGAATGATAAGCTGTTAAGAAGAACGCTCCAAAAAGATCTTACGCTAATCAAGTAGAAGACTAGTTGCAAAACTTAGTCTTACACTATCGACAGGACTATAGTGTATACTATAGGGATGATATTTGGAAACCCATACGTGGAACCTTCACACTCGTAATGGTACAATGAGTGATAAACCGCAATTCAGAGAAAACCTCTGAAAGTGTGATAAGGATTTTACCTCTAACCCAAAGGAACCAAAATCAAAACGTTTTCCACAATATTCTTTTTCTCATCTGGCAGTTATCAAATTTGTCTTTGAGGCCGACTAGGGTTGCTCCGCCATGACCGAATCAAGTCAGCGATCAATTTCGTCTAGAAATTCATGGGAACCGACGTTTCTGAAAGATCAGTAGCAGCTACATGGGCTATGGATCTACCTTTGGAAATTATTTGATCACCTGGCTTACTATGTCGTCGGTTGGGACACAATTTGTTTTCAGTCCGGGCGCTCTATGATGCATTTAGAGGTTGCTTTTAGGAGAAATGCTTGGTTTGGAAACTCGATGGCAATCATCTCTTTAACTGGAATCGGATACAAACTTGTATGCTATCGACATCAATCAAATGGCTCCTTCATCACCAATATGTCTTATGATCACATGCACCGAACACTCCGTTGTGGCACAAACGGTTATCCCATCTCAATTTCGACACCATCAACAAAATAGACAACATCGCCAACGGACTTCCAAAGTTCAAATACACCAAGGATCACTTATGTCCATCATGCTAACAAGGAAAAAGCAAAAGAGCATCATATAAACCCAAATCCGTACCTAGTTCGAAAGCAAAGTTGCATATGTTGCACATGGACTTATGTGGCCCAATGAGAGTTGAAAGCATTAATGGGAAAAGTATATTCTTGTCATTGTCGATGATTATTCAAGATATACACGGTTAAGTTTCTCGAGATCAAAAGAAGAAGCACCAAGCATCATCATCAATTTTCAAACGAATTCAAGTACTTCTTCAAACTCCAGTGGTTGTAAGAACGCATAACCATTGCATTCACTAATCGGGAGTTAAGAGCTATTTTGAAGATGTTGGAATCACACATCGACATCATCTTAGAACTCCACGCAGAATTGGGTAGTTGAAAGAAGAAATAGAACTTGTTAGCCTTAATAGTTTTTATTAGAAGTGATGGTCATTCACATTTAGAACTTTGTACGTGTTAGATATCGTTGTAATAGTCAAAGTGGCTCATGGATTGGGCTAAGCTAAATGGTTAGACGCTTAGTTAAGTTAGCCTTGTATAAGTTCATGTAACCCAATCCATGTCCAGTCATATACTGCCCATGGCCGCTCTAGGGCATCATCTCTCTTACTATAAATATCCCTCAAGTATGTCATTTGAGGGGTGTGCTTGAAAGTGTGTGTGTGTGTTTTCCTTCAAGTAATACAACATATGTGTTTATCTTTCTCCACATACACGGTTTTATATCATTCAAGTCACCATCTTTATTTCATCTTCTTATAATGATAGTGTTTGGTTTAACGTGGTTCAAGCAAAACTGGGTATTGGTTTGTGATAAGGTTGATAAAAGTAAGGTCCTACAATTGGTATCAGAGCCAGGTTACATTGTTTGTTGATTTATTGTGGTTTTACATCAAGTTTTTAGGCTGTTTTACACATTTTTTTTGGTCGGAAATTTTTTTTCCATCTTTTGGTAAATGCATTTTAAACCTTTTAGTATCCTTATGGTCAAAAATATGTCATCTAGTCTATCATGTGTTCATATCCGTTGTGTCTATGTCCAAAATATGTCAAAGTGGCTATTTTTGTAAAATTATAATCTGACTTTTTGTGGTCAAATGGTCATCTTGGTATATCGTATTCAATAAAGCAAAAAGTGACATCTTTATTGTCGCCTTCCGGTTTTATGAAGATTTGTCAAAGTGATCGAAAATTCTGAAAGTCAATCGGGTCAAACCCTAGTTTTCACGATAAGGATCCGCCTACAGATGATACGCAGTATCGTAAGTTGGTGAAGAAAGTTACGCCAGATGCACGCTTAAGCTAAGCTTACGCTTAACTCGCTTACGCTAAGCATTTACGATAACTTGTTTTACGATAAGAATATGCTTACGCATAACGGGTTGAGAAAACGCTACGCTGTAGTTTTAATGATGTTTAAAAGAAATGTACGCTGCAGACCTTGACCACATCGACCACAAACATACCTTATACCAAAAAGACATCCGACTTCAGTTTCATAATCACATCATCGCCCATTTCACAAATCAAATCCAACATCCTTCATCTAGACTCACCAATTGACCTCAACTATCACTCTCCATCTCATTCATAACCAAAACTCAAAACAAATTAAACGAAAATGATCTTAATCGGTCAGCTTTATCTCAAAAGGATCTTTTTCGAACTACATCTTCACCAATCATTGATTATATCAACTTTAAGAGACATAATAACAAATTTGTTATTTGTTCCTCTTTGGTTCGTTCATTATCAAACACAAAAACAAACATAAACCTACCTGAGACCCATAGGATCTTGAAGTCATCTTCTTGATTCGAACCATAATGGAAATATAATGGTAAAAGCTTTGAGATATGAGTTGCAGAGATGATATATAACTGAGATGAGCTTCGAATGAGATGTGCGAGATTTGGATTTGTAATGTTAAGAGAGAATAAAGTTATGTGTAAGTTTATCATGCTAATGTTTTAGGTTTAGTCAAAATGACTTAGTGATATCATTTATATCCGATATGGAAGCGTGGATTGGGTTTTTTATATGGATCGGTTTGTTAACCGGACCATGGTTATCTAATGGACAAATGGGCTGGACTTATGCTTGAGAAATCTAATGGGCTCAAACCATTGATGGTGTTATATTTGTTGAACTGATGTCTTTCAAACGCAAGTATATATACAAAAAAAAAAGTGTCATCCGAAATTTTTTGTGATATACAAATTTTTGGATGATCGGCCCAAAGAATGAGAAATTGATTTGGATATGCTTGCATTTGCACTTCCTTTAGGTGATATATGATCTGCTTTGGATGATGGATGACAGCTTTAATCGGAAATGGATATACAAAGATTGTGTCATCAATCTTGGTGTTACAAAATTTGATACAACTTTTTATATGTGATATATTGAGTTGGTATTTTTTGGTATGGTACATATTTTCACCTGAGGATACATGTTCACGGCTAAAGGTTTAGATGTATTTCAATCGCACCAATGAGATGACTCTTTATTATTTATTTGTATTTAGTGACGTTGACGGACGAGTTTACTTATTTCGCCTTTCTTCCCAAGATGACTTGTCCGCAAATATGTTGAGTGTGATGAAGACTTGCTATCTAGTTACTTTTTGTGATTCTTTTCTCTTAACCCACAGTAGCTATCACTTGTCCTCAATGAGTCGAGGATAGGTTTTGTACATTGGGTACACCGCTCTTTTCACAAGGATAGTACAAGCTTAAGTATTCAACCGGAGATTTGACTTCATTCTCAAGTTCGCCATATTGGGTTATCCTCACATGTGGTTACCTAGGTGATAGTTGAATTTTGATACATGGGGTTGAGATGAGTTAGACAATTTCAAATGGTATTGTTCATCAACATCTTCTCACGGGCTGATTTGATTTATGATAGAATGCTTCCATAATGCTTCATAACAAGTGTATGTCCGATTCCGATAAATCGTAACCTTCAAGGAGAGAAATGTGTACATTATGGGTCGATTTGATATATAAAAGATAACCGAATGCATTTGGTGAGATGAAGATGTTGATATCTTATTCCCCGAATGGACAATTGAAGAAGAACAGAGTCATTTTGTTTAATCAAGAATGGCATCTCGTGATGAAATTCTTGAGGGAGAAGAAGTATGATATTCTACATGAAGTTACATGAGAATATATGGTCATAACTCCTAACTCATGTAAGAACCGAGCTTTATCAGTCATCTTTACATGGAGTTTCTTCAAGAGTCTGGTTGACATCTTCTCACGGACTGATGAGTTTATCGACAAAGTGCTGGTTAATGCATACATTAACATGATGATTCAACAATCTTCGCTTCTTGTTTGATGTGATTGGTAGTTTGGTGTTACCATTTCGTGTTCGTCATGGCTGATTGTTGATTTCCGAACATCTTACTCTTGTTTGATTGGGAGAATTTTAGTCAAGGACAAAATAAGTTAATTGGAATGCTTTTGGTGAGATGAAGATGTTAACTTTCTATTCCTCAAAAGGACAATTAAGAATCGAGTCTACAAATCGCTCTACATTTTCTCACATGATAAGACTAAAGACGAGTTGCATTTGATTATCTAAACACTTCTTCTTAATCCGGCATTTATCAAACGATTGTTGGTTAGAGGAGAGCATTAATTGGGAGAGTGAAATGTCGAATTTAATCACTAATTAGACTTGCTCATCCTTCTGCCAAGTTGATTCTCACGCACATATTTGAGCTAACGGTATTCTTCTCAAAATATTTCTAGTACATGGCTTATGATGTGTTGTCGCTTCAAGTATCAAAAAGCAAGGGGAAGGAGACAAACATCTACCTAGTAAACTTGATGAAGTTAATACTTCTAAGTGATTGAAGAAATCCCGAAGACTACATTACCGCAGAGAAACTCAAGGTTTGACTCATTATGCTTAATGTTCTTGTTCCAACTATGGAAGAGATGGAAGAGTTAGTTTAGGTATATAAGTGTCTCATGATTTGATGTTATCGCAATCATCACGAGAGAGATTTAAGTATTATCATTCTCACCGCTTCACTTGAGAGCTTAATCATGATTCTGATAATCACTTATTCCCAGTTGACATCCCAGAGATAATCGATTCAAAGATGCTACCAATGCTATCGGTTATTCTTTCTTGGACATTTGGGTACTTCGTTCTTGAGTCATACACTTTCTTCAGAGAAAGTATACTTGGGGTTATTCTTTGCATATCTGGACTTAATCCTTTATGTTATAAGTTTCTACTGGGTATATGTGTATTCGGTTCTTCGAGCTTTATTCCCATAGGTCAGCATCAATTCAACTACTTGAGGAATTGGTCTCTTGACTACTTATGGTTTTCTTCGCGGACTTCTGGGAAAGAAATATGAGAAGATTATATTCAAGTGGGATGAAACATTGTCGTTTTCTACTTGATGATATAATCCCGAACGAAGAATCACAAAGATTATTCTAAAAGGAGAGAAGCAATATCGATGATAATATGACTTTGTTCGCTAAGCTTGAAATAGAGCTTCAATCTGCCAACAAAAGGATTTTCGGTTTGGGGAAGTCGCCAAAGTCTCACTTTCGATGTTCAATTTTTCTCAATTCAGAGCTCCAAAAGCTTTGGTGGTGAATGTTTAAGAGATGATGACTTCTATCTTCTACAATAGTGTTGGATATCCTTATCTCGGTACTCATATCATCATCTTTCTAAACTATATCATCTACTTCTATCCAGAATATTAATCAAAACCAAATACAAAAATATAAAACCAACAAAAAGAAAATAGAAAACTATAAAACCAAAAAAAACCCATAAAAATCATAAAATTTGAAATACCAAAAATATTGTTTTTCAAGACATGTCTTCTAGTATCGATAACATCTATGGTCTTAGAAATGTTTTCAATAACGGGACCATAGATGAAGTTCGAAAGGAGAGGTGTAAATATTTTTCCAAAACATGTCTCAAAATATGGCTTTGTGCTATTTCGTGACAGAACCCGTTTAAACTATGGTTTGCTATTATTTCGATAGTAAACCCATTCTTCAAGAAAGGAAAGTGTCGCAAGTAAACCAATTTTCATAAAATTGTAACTTATCCTAATACAAAATGAGGAAAGTATGTCAAGGACCACGTTCTTCTACTCAAATATTTTGTAACATATTTGTTTTCATAAACACATCACATATATGAAATGGGCTTATGGTTTATATTCTGAGAGAAATGGAATAGTTTGGGAACTTAGTGAGACAAAGAAAAATGATATTGAGCCCAACCCTACCTTGGGAGGTAGAGGGTATTTATAAGCTTACAAGACACTCTTACTTGGTCATGGATCGGGCATACAAGGGTAGGCGCCCCGTCTCCACTGTAACTTAACAAACTACTTACTAACATTACATGACTACCACTATTTAGATTTATAACTTACATATACTTGAGGTGACCGACATTTTAACCAATGGATTTTCTAAATCCTAACAATCTCCCCCTAAGGTAGGTCACCTCAATTTACATTGAATACAAACATATGTTACATTATGATTGTTCTTGGATTCTTGATTAAGTTCTCTTTGCTCACAGTCTAGTCTTTGATTCTTCATGTTCTGCATGTTTTGTTAATTCAAGTGGAGGTCTTTAAATGATTCACGTGATGATGAGTGTTGAGCCAACTTTGAGATCATCTCACACCATAAATCTCGACTCATCCTTTGTAGCGTAGCCATCATATGACGTTGTGACTTTTGGACCGACATGCTCACATTCTGGATCATGATATCTTCTCTCATCGAGTTGCGAAGCTTTTGTTGATTCATGATATTTACGGTGAAAGGTAAGCATGGAGTGAAAATATCGAGTCGCTGATGGAGATATGCACTTATCATAAATTCTTTAGACATGAGTGTGATGTGTGAGCATGCTATGGATTGACTCAAATATGATCACCGGCACTCGCCGGTGTTCCTAGCAGACAGCGAAGCAATAAAAGCTATCGAGAGTGTCTTTGATCACTTTTATTGAATTGAGGTACATGGCCCACTGCTCCCCGCTGATCAGATAAGTACCGCTCAGAACGGTAGAATTCAAGAATCTCCTATGGTTTCGGCAATGCCTAGCAAGTTCAATCCGGAACGCCTCAAAGAAGACAACGGGCGCGGTGAACCAAAGAATTGAGGTTTTCTGATTGAAGAAAATGATTTGAAAACATCGCGTATTGCTTATTAAAGAATTTTTGCAATACAATGAAGGTTTTATAATGGAAATCAATTTTCGATTATAAATACCTTTTGATTTTGAAAACATACTACACAATCGACATGCTAAAGAAAAGACCTTTTGTAATATCGAAATTTCAAAGGTATCCGGCCAATCCATTTCACGGACCAAGGTTTATTCAAGGTATGAACGCCCATCGTTTCGTTCAGCTTGTTACATGTTTGATCTATTTGATAGATCTCATATGCCACATACCAAGGCTTGTTTGTGTTGGATGTAAGGTTTCATCTTCATTGTCATAATATGTGAACATAACACTCATATATTCTGCACAATACAAGGATAATGCGACTCTTAAGATATTCTCGCCTTTTTCAGTGAAACAAAGTGAGTCTTCATTGATTGTGTCCTAGTGAGATTTATTGATGATCTTTGTGGCTTACCTCAATAGTGCACATTTGGTTCTTGCCTGGACTGGGAGTGGGTCTCCTTCTTCAATATCTACAATCTCTAAGAGAAAGTCGATAGATTATGTAGGTTCTCTATGAGAATGAAACAAGTCCTTTCTAGAGGAACTTGAGTAGCTTGGGAAGTTGTAGTGCAGCGCCACCGGGTCCATGACTTTGTCTTCAATACCGGTGTTACCTTGGTAACCACCAAGCAGATAATTTGAACCCTATTTCTAAGGTTGAAATAATGGAGGGCTATTTCTTTTCACCCTTTTCTTATTCATTTTTTTTTATTCTTCAACCCCTTCAATGCTTACCAAGACTTCATTACTAGAACCTGGTTTATTCATCTAGCTCTATCTCAGCCCGACTCTTCCCATTTCTTATTTTTCTCCTTTTTTTTCATCATACCTAAGGACTTCTACACTATCTAGTGGAATGTCCTCGGTAGATCCCTCCGCCTGCTCGGGATAGTGGAACTAATACCTAATCTAACCATCCTTATATCTCCGCAGCATAAAGTAAATTTGCCGGCCTTTTTGGTATTGTTCTTCTCCCATGAAACCAATTGAAAACCATTTGAAAATCAACTAGTGATACAAAGATCAAATCATTTTGTACCGAATCGTTTTTGATATTTTAGAACGCCTCTCAACATGTGCATCAAATATTTGAAATTGTTTTGGCACATGGAGGAAAGATGAATTTGAAATCTTAGATTGAGAATGAAAGATCCAATCTTTGATTATCATTTTCTAAAATGATCTTCATCATCATCAAATCTAGTAATTTTAAATACTTTTGATTAAAATACTTTGGGAAGGATGAGTTTTTCTTATGATTGTTCCCTCAATATGCATCGATATTCTAAAGTGTTTTGCACATATTAGAGAGAACCTGCACTTAGAGACAAATCAATCATGTTTCAATTCTTTTAGGTTTGAGATAGATGCTCCTCCTAAACATGTGCATGGAAAAATTGAAATCGCTTTGACATATGTAGGGAGGAGAGCTTGTTAATATCTTTATAAAACCACTTATTGAATTATCAGTTTATATCCAATTTAAAACAAATTCTCCCATCACAATTTTCTAATCCTTTGAGATATGTGATCTCTATTGATTTAAATTATTTTTGAAAGTTTTTGAGGAGAATTGAGACTAGCTTTTAAAATATTTAACCGATAAGGATCAATTCGAGACTATAGACTTCAATGATTAAACATGCTTAAGTATCTTATGAAAACACAACATTAGCCTTGGTCCGATCCAATAGTACAAAAACATTGTTCTTTTTATTATCCAAAATTAGACCTTGCTCGACACGTGTCAATTGTTTGAAAAATAACTTTATGATTTGATTGAAATTATTCTCCCCCTCAATCAATGACATAAGTTGTTGATTGAGTGTTAGATATTTTGACAAATGATAAGTCCAGATGAGTTGCAAAAATATAGTCCGAGTTATTTTCAAAGCAATTTTGTTTTCATTAGATAACAAATATTTTTCAAAAGAATGTTTAGAAGGAAAAATATTTGTGATGGAAACATTTGACTTTATATTAATAAACATTTTTTTAGAATCGTAACATAGGTTTAAAAATGAATTTAAGCATGGCTCTGTTCTTTCTTTTAAAACTAGTTACTGCCTGGAATGACAATAAACTACCATTTTTCTCCATCCGTTTATTTTTTTTTATTTTTTTTAAGGTTTATGTACATTCGAACTTCATTTAAAGACCCGTGTCATTCTTTGAGTGAAAAATCAAGGTCCGTAGATGTTATCGAAGAATAGAAATAGATGGGACAAATAATATTTTTGGGCTTTTTCAAAGATTTTCTGATTTTTATGGATTTTTGAAATTTTATATTTTTCTATTTTCTTTTTGTGGGTTTTATAATTTTGTATTTTGCTTTTTTTAATAACTATGAACAAGAGTTTGATGAGGAAAATCCTTTACTCCTCGTCTTCCTCTTGAAGACGTTTGAGTTTCCGCTAGACTCTTAAGTCCAAGTCGGAAGGATAAACTCAAAACGCTTCTAGGAAGAGCTTTAGTGAAGATATCTCACCGATTTTCTCACAAAATATAGTTCCACCACGCCTTTCTCCACTTGCTCCCCGATGAAGTGATGTCAATGTCAATATGCTTTGCTCGAGTGTTGAACTGCTATGAGAGAGCAATGGCACTTTTGTTATCACAATAGGAGGATTTTGTTGAATTAAAAGCCATAGTCAGATAATTGGGATTTCATCCATAGGATTTGAGCACAACAAGATGACATGGCTATGTATTCACTTAGGATATATAAACGTATCATTTGTTTCGAGGACCGCCTACAAGCTTTTCTCCTAAGAATTGAGCAACACCGACGCTGACGCAGGTCTTGACACCTGCATGATCTCTGAGATCTGCATATGCCGTTAGTGACATATTGGTGTCCTTCTGGACCAAAGTCCCATATTAATGGTTCCTTGGAGATACCGAAGACCCGCTTAACCGCCAAGGTGCTTTTCGTAGGCTTAGTTCACACATGCATACGCCGTAACGTAATATCGTCTACCGTCATGAGGTACATCGTGGATCCAATCATACTTGATATTTTGTTTGATCAACCATGATCCCTAAGTGGTCCTCATCCGCTTTAAGCGCCCACCACGGAGTGTCAACAGGGTCAGAAGTATCAAATCCAAATTTCTTTAAAATTTCATATGCATATTTAGATTGATTAATTAAAATGCCTCCGGGACGAAATTTGTAATCCCAAGAAAAATTACATTTGTCCCATCATACACATTTGAAATTTGGATCCCATTTCTTTTGAAAAACGGTCACATTCATTAGGTTCGGTCGAGACAAAGATAATATCATCAACATAGATTTGAACATGAATTAAATGTTTGCCTGACTTTCTGGTGAACAAGTGGGATCAATCGCTCTTTTGTCAACTGCAGGAAGAGAAACTTTGACAAGGTGTCACACCATGCCCTTGGAGCTTGTTTCAAGCCATAAAGAGCCTTCGCTTATAGACATGAGTAGGGCATTCTGATCCACAAAACCTTCAGCCGACCACATAAACGATTTTCTGATTTCCATTAAGAAAGCCTTTACATCCATTTGATAAACCACTATGTTCTTGCTAGCGATTAGCCAAGAAGACTGATTGCCTCGAGACGCGTAACCGAGAAAATGATTCTCAAAGTCAATACCCTCTTTGATGATATCCTTTTGCAACAAGTCTTGCCTTATTCTTCAAGACATCACCATGCTCATCAAGTTTTACTTTGAAGATCCATTTGAGAGCAATGATCATAGCACGCCGAGCATGTACCAATTCCCCAAACATCAAGACGATCAAACTCAATTTCTTCTTGCATTGCATTAAACCAAATTGTCAGACATTTCGGTTTTAACATATTTCGGTTCACCTTGATAATATGGAATTGAAGAAACACCATAAGGCATCGAGCAAGTTGTTTCTAGTGGATACCGGGGCAGAAGGATTCCCAATAATGTTGTCTAATGGATGATCATGTGTCCATTTTAGAAATGCTTTTCGTGTGGTTGTGGTTGAGGAACCGATGTAGCGATTTGGGGTCCCCGATGAAGATGCTTGGGATGATGGATCGAACAAATATGTTTTCAAACGGTGCATCTTCACAGGTGGCAAAGGGGTTATCTATATCATAGTTTAGAAACATTTCCATGATGTACACTCGAGGATTGAGGATTTGATGATGATGATGAGTGATGTTCATGCAGTAGGCACTTCCCGACTTCGTGACCGTGAAACCGGAGGATTATCTACGATTGGCTGGGTTAGGGTCGCCACTGTTGATGGAGTAGACTGATCATTAGCAATAGGTTCATAGTATTCATCAAACATCGGATTAAACAATTTCTTCAAATCATCTTCAGAAGGAGGTACATATGGAACTGCTGGTGAGGGGTTTTGTACAAGAGAAGAACTAATGGGACTACTTAATGAATGTTGAGATGCGGGTCTAGAACTTGATTGTCCTAGAGCCATTTGCCCAGACAGTTCATCGAACGTGACGTGAATAGTTTCCATAATATCTCGAGTTATTTTGTTGTAGATTCGGTAACCCTTCCTGTTTGGTGCATAACCCACAAAACTCCAATGTCTGCCTTAGCTCTTAATTTACCTAAATCTTGACCATCATTCGTTGGATAGCACAAAGCACCGAACACACGAAGGAAGGAGAGATCAGGTTTTCGATTGCGGACAAGTTCGTATGGATGTTTTCCATGAGTGGTGTGTAAAAGGGAACGATTTTGGGTATAGTAAGCAGTGGAAATGGCTTCAGCCAAGAGCAACATTGGAACCTTTGAGTAAATTAGCATAGTTCTTGCAACTTCCACAAGGGTCCGATTTCGTCTTTCAACTACACCGTTCTGTTGAGGAGTACGTGGAACACTTCTTTGATGGTTGATTCCAATGCTTTCATAAAACTGACTTAGTTCTTTGTTAACAAACTCAGTTCCGTTGTTCGTTCGAATAATTCTAACAGTCTTGTTAAGTCGAACCTGAAGCTGCTAGATAAGTTTGATGATGACATCTCGGTTTCATCCTTTGTCTTCAAAAACTTAACCCAAGTAAATCAAGAGTAGTCATCAACAACGACTAACACATATTTCTTCCCATTTATCGTTTGCACTCTCATGGGTCCACATAGGTCCATATGAAGTGTATGTAGAACTTCCAATAGGCCTGAGTTTGCAGGTTTGGGTTTATGGGCATATTTCTTGCTTTTTCCCAATTGGCATCTTTGAACAAAGGCGATCCTTTTCATACTTTAATATGGGCAAGCCTCTTACGAGGTCCTTTCTAGAAAGATCATTAATGGTGCCGAAGTTCAAGTGATTGAGACTACGATGCCATAACCATGACTTTGTTTTTGAAGCCTTCGACAACAAGCAGATTGGAGAAGACTTCATCATGTCTTTGATAGAAATGGTGTATAAGTTCGTACCACGTGTTCCTCTTAAAAGTTCCACACCATCAAGCTCTCTAACGAAACAAGTATGTTTTCTAAAGGCCACTTCTAGATTAGAATCACATAATCGACCGACGAAAACAAATTATGACCAAGACCTTCAAAATAATATACCCGGGAAATTACACTATCACCAACCACATAATCTCCATAACCCATAATTGCCCCAAAATGGTCGTTCCTGAATCTAACAGTCCCGATAAATTTACTCAGGAGTTCATGAGTGCGGCGATCTCCGGTCATATGCTTGGAACGACTGAGTCCAGGTACCACAGACCGATTTGAGCGACTGCACTGCTTGAACACGAGACAAGAATGGATGACTAGACAATTGGGATCCCCATGCGAGAATGGGTTCCACTTGGTTAGTAAATGAGATTGGAACATCCACATCGAAGCAGTAAACAATGATATCATTAGAGGTAGATGCCGGGCTATTAGTAACAGTAGATTTATTCAAAGTATGTTCACTTCTTAAAGGTATAGTTCTACCAGTGGGCATCCATTTCCTAATGGGCATTGATCTAGATAATTTAAGGCACAACTCATTAAGATTTAATTTACGGCCAGTAGGTATCCATTGATAACCTAAATTTTCTTCCTGTTGGTTTCCAATGTTTTCTAGCCCTCTTCCACCTTGGTTTTTTGACCTTCTTATCCTGTTTTCTAGTGTTAACATTCATGATTAATACCAGAAATCACGCATTCCTTATATGTTTTGCAAGTAGTAGCAGAATTCGAATTAATTACAGTACGCTTATAGCTAATACTAGAATCAACACGATTGGTCTTATTCAACACATACTTATTGTTCCTAGGGTGGTCTTCTACTTTCTTCCATTGATCACTCTTAGCTTGCGAGGTCATATCTTGCTTTGTATTTCCTGGAGGCTTTGACCTGCTTGCTTTTATATCATCGATTACTCCAGTAGAGGAATGATGGGAACATTAGTTGGTTTTTTTTTGCATTTGCATTCTGATCTAGAGGTGCTGGGATCAAGTACTTGCGGGCAGACATCAAAGTTCACACGCTTGACTTTCGCGGCAGGCAACAAGGCATATCATGGATTACATGCTTAACACTAGGCATAGAGCAAGGCATAACGACTTTATCTTTCTCACAAAAGGAATTAGGGCATGTTGCTCTTAAACATTCTAAAAGTTCCTGAGATCGTTTGGCATACAAGTATGCATACCTAACTTCACTATCAAGTGGTTTATTTATGCTATCCTCTTCGACAATCTCACGGAGACATTCTAGACTATCCTTAAGGTACGAAAAATATTCTAGAAACACAAGTTCGTTATTCCTAAGATGAGGAGGAATATACTTCACAGTCACAACATACTTAGAATCCGCAGATGCCTTTGACACAACATTCTCATCACAGACAAGTGGCATTTTCCCTTTTACCTGACTCTTCAGATTCTCAATTTCCTTTTGTAAAGAAGTTATTTTTTCATTGTTCTTGTCACGAGTGACTTTCATTGAATCATATAACTCTTTGAAGTGTCCTTTAAACTTTTCATTTTCTTCCAAAAAACTCTCATTTTCTTGTTGTAAAACATTAATGATGTTTTGAAGATGAAAGTTTTGAGAATACTGAGAATCTAAATGAGGAGACATTTGGGAGCCATTCACATTGTTCTTTTCACCCTTTAATTGTGAAATTTGGGTTTTCAATCTTCGATCGTGTTAAGGTTGAGCTCGAATATGGTGTCGGACGTTTGCTTATTTCAAAAAGCTCAAAACCGGGGAACATCCGAGGATGGTTTGATATTTGAGGTTTTAACATTTTCTTTGAGATGTTGATATTTTAGTTGCAAATCAAAATGTTCAACTTCCAGCTTAGAATAATGTTTTACCAAATTATCATGATCATCCTATTCTATTTTCTCATGCAGTTTTGAATTTGTGTTTTCAAGCTCAATGACACAAGCATGGGAAACTTTAAGAGCAACAGATAATTAATGAAATTGAGAAGTAGTAATAGAATAATTTGTGACAGTATAAAACACATCTTGAGCAATACAACTAGAGATCAAGTTCTCATTTAAGATGTGTAGATTCTTCCTTTAAATTTCATTACATTTGAGTTCACGTTCATAATCATTTACCTCAATTTCCATTTCATTAAACACTCTTTTCATGTCCTTAACCTCATTGTCAATTGCCTTTTGAAGAGACTCAAATTGATCTTTTAATTGTTTAAAGAAAGGCATGACTTCAGTTAAATAACACTCTTTTGTTTGTTCAAAACCCCTTTCCCCTTCAGTAATCCTAGTTGGTGTGATTCTCTTCTTACATGTTTTCTCAAAGTCAACAAATAGTTGGTAGACTACATATAAGCTGACCAATGTTTTACTTTGTGTGGGGAGAATTCTAGGCACTAGATGCATAGGTGTATTTGGGGGATACACAGTGGCTGGAGGCAATTTCCTACAAGGGGAATTCTTTTCGATAAAATCATCAGCTTTTTGCTTATCCAGATCCTTTTTCCAGAACATTTGTTCAGGGGTCAGCTGGGTCCGAGGTCTAAACTTATAAAAGGCAATCTAGTTTTCCTTAGAATAATTTGGTGTTTTAAAGGTGATATTTTGTTTTATGCACGAAGGATTCTTAAGTTTATCATCCATTTTTTCTCTAGAGACTTCTTCTAATTTTCTATCTTCCTTAGTGCACTCAGCACAAGTGGGTTTCTGTCTAGGCTTAAGAATCTCATTTCCATCATAGATTACCTTTTGAGCTGCTTTAGCTTTAATACAAGCCTTAGGATTTGGTTCATCTACAAGTGCAACACTATGCTTATCACTTAGAACTCTATGCTTGGTGATCATGTGAGCAGTCTGAATGGTGTTCCCTTGTACGTACAATTTATTTTCAAGTTTGTTCTTCAAAGTTTTTAGGTTGGAAAATTCATTTAAAAGTTTTGATTCCTTAGCATTGAATTCTTGTTTAAGCACTTTTACATTTTCTTGAAGTTCTTGTTTCTATTTAACAGTTTTGGTAAGCTTTTCCTGTAAGGAATCCAACTCTTGTTTCAACACTTCTTCCCTAAAATTACTTTTTCTGATAATTGTACGCATTTGGTTATCCATCTCCTACTCACGGGTAGTCAATTCAAACTTAGCAAGTTGTTCATATATAGCAACTTGTTCCTTATAGGCATTAAGTTCAGAGGTCATAGAGTCATTAGGAGCACATGCAGTGTATTCATAAAAAATATAGTCATCATTGACTGCAGAAGATGCATCACTTGGTACACTTTCACTTTCATTTTGCTTCACATATTGATCATATGGGACAATATTGCTATTACCCATATTTTCAATATCTGATTCAATAATTTCAGTTGGTTGTACCTTGTCGTGTATCTTTTGCCCATCAATTTCATCGTATAGTTTCAATACCTCTGATATGATTGATTCCTTGGAAGGACCGCCTGTTGTGGTGAAGGAGCCTTTGGAGAGACCATTGGTGAGATACTAGCCATGAAAATGTCTCGAGCAAATGGGTTCATCATCGATTATCGAATCAAATGCATCACAGGCTACTTGAAATGCATTGAGATTGTTGTGTCCCATACCGTGCACCGGTTGTTCATCCACGTCGCCTCATTGTAAGTTTTGGCATTTCCTCAACAAGAAACAACAATTTTTCTTCATCCAATACTGCTCCATTATCTTGAGCTTGTACCACCAACATTTTGTCCTTGAAGTACTCTGCATTTTGTGGACGTTTTAGAAGAGTGAAGTTCCTTGCAATGTGTCCTTCTCCACCACCGTTGTAGCACTTGATTGGCTTCCCTTAACCTTGAGCCATGTTCCTTCCTCTATTCTCGATACCCACATATCCTCCACCTCCACCAGCATTTCCATATCCTGCTCCTTTCATTCCTTGTTCATTCTGTCTTCCTTGCACATTTTGCACCACTACCTTTCCTTCTTTAACAGTAGCATGATTGTGAAGATTGGAAGCCATTCTGAGATGATTGTTGGTGTGTGGAGTGAAGTTCAGGTTTTTCTTAACCATTAGAGCTAGTTGATTAGCAAGTTGTTCCATTAATGTGTCTGAATTTGGAGGCTTATACCGTGGAATGTCTCTGAACCATCAGCAGCAGTTTCAAGAATGTCTCTGGTAGTTTCAACTTGAAATGGTCCTTCATCAATTGACTTAAGTATGTTCACCCAATTTTCTTTTCCTAAGCAATACAGTCTGATTCTTTGAGCCCAAGAGTCATAGTCGGTTCTGTCCAGCATGGGAGGACGAGTGTCAGATCCTGCAGCTTGTACATCATCGCGATCTAAGGAAGGTGATTGTAGACATGATTACAGATTCTACGGGATTTCACAACTTTGATTAAACCGGAAATAGATTCTTTCATGGATTTTACTAAATCAAGAGAAACCGTAAGTAAATCGTAACACGAAGAAACAATAAGTCTCAAAAGACAAATCGCACACTTGACTCCCAAATCGCTTAAACGACAAATCACTTAAGCAGACAAATCGCTAAACAGACAAATCGCTTAAACAGATAAATCGCATAGTACACAAGTACAACCACTACTTCCACTACTTTGTCCTTTCTTGTCGATTTGTCTCAATAGACAAATCGCTTAGTGCACAAATCGCTTCACAGAAACAGACAAATCACTTCAATAAGCAATCTCTCGAGAGACAAATCGCATAAAAACTGGGACAAATCGCATACAAGAAAACATATCCAAGACACAAATCGCTTAAAGGAAACTTTCTAAAACACCACTTTTCAATCCAAAAACAACCCAACCATGATGATTCAAGCCTTCCAAATCAAAACCTAAACACATATAATGATTCTAAACACAAAAGTACTATCCAAATCCAAACTTTAACACTAGAAATGATCCAAATGATGCAAACTACTCTAAACTCATTCAAACCCAAAAACCTTATGATAACCACTAGAAATCCAAGAACATGAAAGATGATTAATCGAACCATGGCTCTTGATACCATTTGTAACATATTGGTTTTCATAAACACATCACATATATGAAATATGGGGCGTATGGTTTATATTCTAGAGAGAGAAAATGGAAGAGTTTTAGGGAACTTAGTGAGACAAAGAAAAATGATATTATGAAGCTCCAACCCTCTACCTTGGGAGGTAGAGGGTATTTATAGTTTCTTACAAGACACGCCTCCTACGGGCGTGGATCGTGCATACAAGTGGTAAAGACCTTCCGTCCTCCACGGTGTAACTTAACAAACTACTTACTAACATTACATGACTACGACTACGAGCTTTCTAACGAATACATATACTTGAGGTGATCGACTCTTTAACTACCGGATTTTCTAAATCCTAACATATTTTTCCTTCTAAAATTCATCAGAAACATATTTGTTTTAACAAAATGGTGGTAAATGAGTTGCTTGAAAATAATCAGAATCAGAATATTCATAAATTTGCAAAACCCAATCAATGACTTCAGCATGGTTAATTTTTTTTATGAAACGAGTCATTGATTGAGGAGGAGAATGTTTTTCAAATTTACATCATCTAACGGGCTTTCTTAATCATCCTACATGCTTATCAGAAAAAGATATGCCTATGTTGAAGGACTAGGAATTTAGGATATGATTGTTAGGATTAGATGATTAGAGTTTGATGAACACATAATCCCATGCTTTGTATGATCTGATTGATATGTTGGATTGAATTTTATAAGTCGATTGCTGTTTGGGTGTTGTCGACCACCATATATTTGTTTGTGTTGACTAACGTAAGCAGATAAGATGGTTAATAAGAATGTTCCCCAATCCGGATCCCACAATAGAAGATGATTGGATGCCGAAAGGAAAGGGCAACTATTTCTTGGGTCGACAAATGAAGAAACGGAGCTTAATTGGATCTTTAGGGAGAGTTGGCATGACAAATGCAACGTCAGAGGTCTCACTGCATCAGCAGACGGTTTTCTTCCAACCATCAACAACAACAACAAAAGAAGCTTAACCACCTAACGTATCTTTGTGCAGGGATAATAGTTATGATACCATTTTTAAACAATTTTTGAAAACTATTATCTTGAAAATTGAAAAATATTGTTTTGAAAATAAACTGAACTCAAATTTTGGAAATCAACCGGACTTCATTTTTAAACTAAAGTCACTCAATCAACGACTACGGTCATGGATTGAGGGGGAGAGTGATTTCAATCTTAAATATTTTCAAACGATATTTCATCAAAGAGTCCGTTTGCACAATAATAAGTGGTGATTTAAAGATTTAATGTTATGTCTACAGGAGATGAAGAATATAATAAACATAAAATAAACATACAAAACTCAGCGGATTCATCACCAAACAACGGATCCATATAGCCATATGATCAATCATTAATAAATGTAACTATTACAATAAATAGTATACCTTTGAAGCGTGAATCCGGTTGTAACATAACAAGTACCACAAGAATAGTATGAGGAACTAAAAGGACCAATAGGGTTGATCCTTTCCTTGAGTGAAACACACTACACTTCAAACAATCACCACTTTGATGCTAGTCTAACCTTGTAACCTACACCTTGCAAGAGAGTACACTAGAATAAGCAAGGAATGAGATCAAAAACCAAAACCCTAGAGAGGAGTGTGTGTTAGGCGTCACATCACCATGGGAGAGGGATTAGGAGAAGTCAATTGTAACCTCCTAATTAGAATCAATTATATTAATCACTATTAATGATAATTGATAACAAATATATAAGTTACACATTAGCTCCTTGAAAGTCCAAATCCTCCCCTAGTACCCCTTATGTGGCCGGCCATACTAAGGCCTTCAATTGGCTTGCCCATTGTTTTCCCGAGTCCATAAACACAAAGTCTAACTTGATGTTTAATGGCCCGTTATTGATCCCGAGTTCCGAAGTTCGTTTATAACATAAATACGATAAATACATTATATTAAATGGTGTCTAAGTCTACATGTGTGTGACCCCATAGGCTCACATACGTCTAGCCATATAATTATTTATTATGACACGAGCATACTCCAACAACTCCCACTTGCGATGTCATAATAGTCCAGTAATTATACAAGCAATGGTTAGCGTCTAGCAACACGCCAATGCCCCTAGAGATATGTGAGGTCAGTTTCTCAAATGTTTCATTAAATGGTTTATATGTCATATATCCCTTTTTTGCAGCTACCATGTTGAACATTGGACATGGATCAAAAGTCATTATAATGGTTCAACTATTATGTTCTCGATCTTGATATTGAACAAGATTACCAAGTGAATTAAGCATCATCTTAATCTCATTTGGGTACGGCCATACAAACATCTGTTCAATTCATCGAGGGGCCCAGTAGTATCTAACTCCAAACCATGTAGAGGAACAAATCCTATTTTGACTGCACGTGTAATTCATGTGCTTCAAATCATTCTGAAAAATGGCCTTTATAACTACCTTGTTCAGGACAACGTCTAACCATATCAAGGAATAAAACTCCACACATGCAAGACTTGCTTGCATCTCAAGTCTAAGGATAAGAGACATAACCATTTGAGAGATTCACTATTGACGCCGATCTATGCAGTGAATACTCGTAGGTTGGGTCAGTCCAATGTTCATCACAATGAACATCATGTGAGTTTGGCAAATAGTCACCAACACGCTCACAATTGCCTTAATTTGATGATACTCTCGTGTCGTCAATCGGAAATGGACAATTTTAGAATGAATAAATTATTCATGGATTAAACATGCAAATATAGAACACAGTAGTATGAATGAAGACGATCATACCAGGTATTTCAATTCATTATATAATACAACTGCTTAATGTTCCATTATCCAAATACTAAAAACAGATATGCATAAGACTACTTATAGGTCGGGAAACGATGTTCCCACCATGATCAAATTATGTTGTACAAGACAACAAGTAGTCATCTGAGTAAACCTTGAGAATACTTGTTTAAATATCCATGAAAGGTATGATGATTGTGCTTTTGTATGTGTGCATTCAAGTACAATACGAGTATTGCAACAATGCATTCCATAGGGTGTTTGAAGCTAGCAAAACACCTACTTTAGACATTCATCTAAACAGTTTCTCAAACTGTAAAGTATTCTTATTCTTTTAATGTATAATGCATTAATGCTCTCAGTCGAGCACATCTAGTCAACAACGTCATCATTCATGATGACATCCTACCATGACTAGGGTTGAGCATCACTTCAGTTAAATAAGCATCAATGTATGCAAACAAAACAGAGATCCTCAAATATCTGTTGATGCAGGTTTTACTGACCAGGTCTTAATATTTATAGTGTCTCGCTATACCTATGGTCTACCCTAATGCACTAACGGCCAGTGTACCCGGTCGTGTGTAGTGTAGTAAATGGTAAATCCGAGGTCGTCCCAAGAGCTATGTGTGTTGGATAATTACTAAGTCTAATTGTCACAGAATAATAATGGTTTTGATAGGGATTTAATTAATTAAACTACTAATGCAGAATATAAAATAAAAGCAAATAAATGGTAAAGGGAAATCAATAGAGGAGTAGTGGTGCTAACCTAGTCAATCCTCCTAGCTAGTATGTCTACGCTACCTACTTCTAATTACTTCTGTGGGTCAAATTCGAGAGGACAGCATTTGGTCAATCCGCCCTAACCTATCAGCAAAGATGCCACCAAAGGAGAAATCAGGCACACCGTCATAAGTCCTGTTGTTCCCGGTCCCCTAAGCCAAGTCATTAAGTACCGCTACATGCTAGATTCTAAATAGTGAGTGTCCGACCGTTAAGAACTTAGACACTACACCCCCAATTCTTAAGTTCATCCAAACGATAGGTGATCAGTTGGTCAAATCGCACAAGTAGAAAGGGTCGTCAGTTGGTCATATCTTACCCTTCCCGTCTCAGTCCGCTCACCTAGGGTCATTTGGTCATATCTCCTAGGCAATTGGCCTCTATCGCTATTCAAAACTACCGAACCAAAGGTGACTACCAAAGAACTATGCATGCATACACTTAGAAATAATTGTACGGAAGTAAAGGTAAACGCAAACAAAACAATTAAGGAATCATAACTAGGCTAGCACCAAAGGGTGCTTAGCCGCTCATATTAATCATGCAAATCAATTCAATATTCAAAGGTACGAAATACATGAATTGAAAGTAAAATAAATAATAAACGCTAAAGCTTATCGTAATGGTGTGACGTATCCCTTGGAAACAGCTCCGATGCTCCCTTAAACCGCCTTGAGCTTTTACCACGCTCGAGTGTTGTGTGGAATGGGATGCTTTGAAATGTGGAATTGGTGGGTATTTATAGGTCAGTCCGGGTTACGTAATAGAGGAGTTACGCAGTAACCTTCTATTTCTTCGTAAATGCACTAGATCTGCTAGTTACGGCGTAACCTTATAAGTGGTTACCGCCGTAGTCTTCAATAAACTCGTTACGTCCGTAAGTGATGTAGTAGTTACGGCGTAAGTATCAGCGGCGTGGAACCTCTTTTGACCTAATGGAGTTACGTCGTAACCTTTGGGAAGAGTTACTGCGTAACCTCTTGATAAGTTGGACTTCTGGGTCACGCAATAGTTACGACGTAATGTGAGAGATGAGTTACGCCGTAACTTCTTCAAAATAGGCATACTGTGATAAATCTTTAGTAATGTTTCCATTTCTGCGTCTCTTTAGCTCCAATGCTCGTAATTTACCTGAAAGTGGAAAACAATGGAAAACAAGCGTGAATCCATATAAATGATATAAATAACGAGCATTATCGGGGAAATTGACACTTAATATTCAGGACTATTTGATGTTATCAAATATCCCCACTTGAACTCTACTTGCCCTCAAGTAGACCTTATTAGAAAGATTCCTAAAAATATATCTCCCAAAACCTAGAAAATATAAGTTTACAAATCCTTTATGCTAGAATAAAACAAAGCCGAACACCTCACTAAAGGGGAACAAACACTCAAATCTCTCAACTATTCTAAGTGTCAATTTCGGTGATCACTCAATCGCACAGTCATAGCATGTATTCTATCATAAGCTTGCGGTTACACAAATCTCCACCACTAGAGTTAAGGGCTAAACAATTTTCTAAGGCAATATGGGTAGACACGACAAAGGTTAAAGGGGTAACTCGTCATTACTAACATGTCACGGCTAAGTGGACAAAATCAATGATACATGACCAAATCCATGGCCAAGACACCAAATATTGCTCGTTGCATCACCTAGACATGCTTCATGACTAAAGGGTAGGATAAGACATGGGATATATAATTGGTGTAAAATGAAAAACAAGCAGGTAGTCTAAATCTATAACTAAGTCATCACCACTTACCGTCAGCCCAAAGTTCAAGCTTAGAAGTCTAGAGACCGGATCATGAAATGTAAGGTAGATGCGTCATTAGAGGACGTCGTGATGGGCACACTACCTTTTCTTCTTCAGTTGGTATAACTCCAACTCCAATCTTCTAATGTGACCGAGGTGGCCTCCTCGATACTAATCAATAAAGCTCATACTATAGTTCTTGTAACATCGCACTTTACAATATCATAACTCAATCAATTTTTTTTAATCATAACTAAATAACATAATATCCCCCCACTTGAGATGAACAATGGGAATTCGGGGGGTCTTCAATGATCTTCATAATTGTTGTCGATGAAAGCGTGATTTCCAAACCTTTCCACTCGAACCTTGAACTTAGGAAAATGATGACTTCCCAATTACAAATAAAGACTACAGGGTAGGCTAGGGTGTAACGAAACAATATATTGGGGTGACAACCTATCATGAATGGCTCAGAAGGGTGTATCTAGGGGTATCTTGCAATAAAGGGGAGTGCAACAAAAGGGTTTCACATGGGGGTCAAAAAGTCGAGGTGACTAATCGATAAACTCACAATGGTAGGCTATTTGGGTGATAATCCTATAATATTGCCTTCTAAAACTGAAAAGTCCAAATACATCGAGCTAACTCAACATACCTCGTCTATGGTCTCGAAATGATGCAAAGGCCAAGTTCTAAAGTTTACAAGCTACCGGCACACTCATAATTTGGTGGATTTGGGGTAAAATATTGGAAACGGATAAGGCTAATCTCACCATGTAATGTCAAGGGTTGTATGTGCTCGGCTAACGTCTAATCTAGTTAGGTTCGGAAAAACATGTCAAAATTTTCAAAATGGCATAATTTTTCAAAATAAACTAGAAAAATGAGGGCTAAATAAAGTTCAAGAGATAATTATACTCCGTTCCCACTTGAGTTTTGTACAAAGTCCCTTTTGTACTAGGCATTAAAATAAAGGTGAAGAGAAAAGTAGAATTAGAGCAAGAACTTCCCCGAATTTGCTCCAAAAGAAGAAGGCCCACGAAAAAGAACCGTGCCTTCGCTTAAGCGTCATGAACAAACTTCAATCCCTGAAATCACAATACCGACAAGCATAATTCTAAAAAGAAAAAAAATAAAATGAAAAACAAACCTAACTCACTTTCGAAGGAATCACGGTTGCATTTAGCGAATGCAACAAGCCTTTTAAACCACTTGGTGTCCTAAGTGGATGAGTGAAGTCTCGTGAGGGTTTATAGGAACACACCACAAAGTTCATTTAAAAACTAATACAAGGTTATTGTGTTTTAAAATAAAAGAATTAAAGCAGAGAGAGGTTACGTCACGTAACTCCTATTAGGGAGTTACGCGAATTGGCAAAACCCGTATGAGTTGTGAAGCTTAGTAGTTATATGCGGTAACCATCGAGATGGTATTACGCAATAATTGGTAATGCGTCAAGAATTCTGCTGCTAAAATGTTGGTTACGGCGTAATCACCAAGATGAGTTACGCCGTAACTCTGTCAGGATCAAACGGCAGCAAAGAATTAGTTCCTCATTTCCTACAAAATGGTTAGAAAACACCAAACCCAACGAGAAGGAAATAAAACAAATGAAAGGGATAATGGGTTGTCTCCGAAGAGCACTTTTCTTTATTAACGAGTCTTTAAGTTAGACTCAGAGCCGCATGGCTCCTATGGGGGCCTTTGAACATCCCTGACTTCTTCCACGTCTTTCATCGAATAAGGCTGGTCCCAAACATGCGGTGAAACATAAAGAGTCATGGAGTATCTTTTTTGTAGAAAATTAGCTCGTGCCCATTCGAAACGAAACCTAGCCTCTTCTTCCTCATCAATTTGAACATACCCAAACTTTACTCGTAACCAATTTTCAAATGAGATCCCCCTGTGTCCTACATTGCTCCTCTTATCTTCGTCAAAACATGCCCATTCTTTGCGTTTGAGCCATTTAGGTTCAAGGTATTTTCCTCCATCGCAAATATGTAGGCCATGCCAAGGTGTATTCATGGTGCAGCATAACTGGTTCACAGAAATGAATGGTCCAAGCATGTCGGAAAACCATTCGCAAAAAGCACTATGCTCTTGTAACCACTTTTTTCTAATATCTTCTTCTTTTTCCAAGTGCCACCAAACTTTTGCAGCTTCTTTAATCGTCTGAATGAGATACTCCCTTCCTCCATTACATCCTTTTTAGAAAGGGGAACATGTGGGAAATATTACTCTGGTCCCTTCAGGTAAAGGAACACAACAGTGAACTCTTCCTTTTACAACGTAACTGGGAACAGAAAATGGAACCTCTTCCTCATCATCTTCATTGTCGCTGGATTTGGACTCCTGCAAATGGCTAAAAGATGAAGGTGGAAACCTATCTGAGTCATCTAATTCTATTTTTGGTGGTTCCTTTGTAACAATTTTGTCAGGCTCAAGGTTTTATCCAATTTAAACTCCACTATAACTCCATAGACTCCACCGTAACGTGCCAATGTGTCAAGGAATGGTTTACCAAGAATCAAATGCTCCTTTTTGTCTTTCACATTATCGACTACCACAAATTCGGGGGCTGAAGTAAATTTATCGACCTTTACGCACATACCACCTGTAATACCTAAAGGGGTAATCTTAGTTTCAGTACCTGAATCAATCACGATATCCGTTTCCCAAAGGTTGATTATCCTCAGTTTTAAGAATATGGATAGAGGCATGATGTTTACACAAGACCCAAAGTCTACTACCCCCAAAATATCAATTTTACCAGCAGAACATGGAATGATTACTCCGCTTGCACTAACATCCTTAACCGAGAATAAACTTGATCCTAACCCTGATATGCCTTCCGGAGCATGGTTACGCCGGAACTCAGGGAGGTAGTTACGGCGTAACTCTTCCTGTTGGTCGGTATTCGCGACCGTCAATATGTCGATTGGAGAAATACATTCCTCAATTACTTTCTGAGAATCATTGGTGAAAACAGCATTGCATTCCTCCTTGCGCTTGGCTTCATTAAGTTCAATTCCATCAATCTCAACACTGAGTTTTTCGATCATTGCCCCAAGATTTTTTAGGGTTTCGTCGTGCTTGGAAAGATTCTTATTTGTGTTTTCCTGGAAACCCTTTAACCAAATATCTTGTTCTTTTTGTTTCTGGGCCGAAGTCTCCAGGAATTTTTTAATTGTTTCTTCAAGACTGGGCTTTCTTTCTCCATAAGGCCCACGGTTGTAATTTCCACGATAACCATTACTATTTCGATTATCACCGTAAAATGGTCGATTTTCTCCATACTTAGCTTCTTCAATATCCTCTTCGTCCATATGAGGACAATTCTTCGTAAAATGTCCTCCTCCACAGCTTTCACAACCCACTTGGATGGCATGAACGGTTTCTCTGACCTTCAACATATCTCGACTGAGACTTTCAATCTTACTAGCGATTGCTGCAATTCCGTCGAAACTTCCGCCTTGGTTTCTTTTACTCCCACCGTCGTGCCATTTTTTAGAATGGTCCAACATTTTTTGAATGGCTTCAATTGCAGTAGTAGGAGTCATGTTCGGAATAGGTCCTTGATAGTCCAAAGATTCTGCCTCGTAGTTACATTTATTCCTTTATAGAAAATATTGACCTTCTACTGGTTATTTAGATCATTGGTAGGACACTTATAAAGAAGATCGATATATCTGTCCCAAGCTTGATACAGAGTTTCGTCGTCTTCTTGTTTGAAATTATGGATCTCTAAAAGTTTGATGAGAAATCTTCGATGGTGGGCAATATCTTTGGATAAAGTGTTTCTTTAGTAGCGCAAGTGTTAAGACCGCCGGGCAATCTTTCGATCCATCTTCCGTGCTCCAGTGAGAGTCATAGGGAAGACCCTAAGCATAACAGCATCATGAGATACCCTAATGTTAAAAAGCTAGCGATGTATAGGACATTTTCAACGTGCTCATATGCATCTTCATCCCTGCTTTCACGAAAAGGGTTAGCGAAGCTCTCATAAATTGGTCTTTAATCTCGAAACGAACATCCGCCCGATTGCCGGTCTTACGAGACCGTGCCCTTGATATGCTCTAGTCAACGCCAAGTATTCCACAAGAGTGAGTCATCGATGTTACACAACTTCCAAGGTACGTGAAAACTTGAAATATGATCGTGAGAAAAGTTTAAAAATGAAATGAAAGACTTAATATTAATCCTAATATAACTCCTCGACAGCGGCGCCAAAAACTTGATGCAGGTTTTACTGACCAGGTCTTAATATTTATAGTGTCTCGCTATACCTATGGTCTACCCTAATGCACTAACGGGCAGTGTACCCGGTCGTGTGTAGTGTAGTAAATGGTAAAGCCGAGGTCGTCCCAAGAGCTATGTGTGTTGGATAATTACTAAGTCTAATTGTCACAAAATAATAATGGTTTTGATAGGGATTTAATTAATTAAACTACTAATGCAGAATATAAAATAAAAGCAAATAAATGGTAAAGGGAAATCAATAAAGGAGTAGTGGTGCTAACCTAGTCAATCCTCCTAGCTAGTTATATCTACGTCTACCTACTTCCAATTACTTCAGGTGGGGTCAAATTCGAGAGGACAACATTTGGTCAATACGTCCTAACCTATCAGCAAAGATGCCACCACAGGAGAAATCAGGCGCACCGTCATAAGTCCTGTTGTTCCTGGTCCCCTAAGTCGAGTCATTAAGTACCGCTACATGCTAGATTCTAAATAGTGAGTGCTCGGCCGTTAGGAACTTAGACACTACACCCCCAATTCTTAAGTTCATCCAAACGATAGGTGATCAGTTGGTCAAATCGCACAAGTAGAAAGGGTCGTCAGTTGGTCATATCTTATCCTTCTCGTCTCAGTCCGCTCACCTAGGGTCATTTGGTCATATCTCCAAGGCAATTGGCCTCTATCGCCATTCAAAACTACCGAACCAAGGGTGACTACCAAAGAACTATGCATGCATACACTTAGAAATAATTGTACGGAAGTAAAGGTAAACGCAAACAAAACAATTAAGGACTCATAACTAGGCTAGCACCAAAGGGTGCTTAGCCACTCATATTAATCATGCAAATCAATTCAATATTCAAAGGTACGAAATACATGAATTGAAAGTAAAATAAATAATAAACGCTAAAGCTTATCGTAATGGTGTGACTTCTCCTTTGGAAATAGCTCCGTATGCTCCCCTTGACTTGCCTTGAGATTTTTCCCACGTTCTCAGAGTGTTGTGTGTAGAATGGGATGCTTTGAAATGCTGGAATTCGTGGGGTATTTATAGGCCGTGTCCGTGGGTTACGGCGTAACCAATAGAGGAGTTATGCCGTAACCTTCTACTTCTTCGTAAATGCACTAGATCTGCTAGTTACTACGAACCTTATAAGTGGTTACGCCGTAGTCTTCAATAAACCGGTTACGTTACGCTAAGTGATGTAGTAGTTACGGCGTAAGTATCCGTGGCGTGGAACCTCTTTTGACCTAATGGAGTTACGTCGTAACCTTTGGGAAGAGTTACGCCGTAACCTCTTGATAAGTTGGACTTCTGGGTCACGCAATAGTTATGGCTTAATGTGAGAGATGAGTTACGCCGTAACTTCTTCAAAATAGGCATACTGTGATAAATCTTTAGTAATGTTTCCATTTCCTCGTCTCTTTAGCTCCAATGCTCATAATTTACCTGAAAGTGGAAAACAATAGAAAACAAGCGTAAATCCATATAAATGATATAAATAACGAGCATTATCGGGGGAAATTGACACTTAATATTCATGACTATTTGATGTTATCATCTGTAAATGTTGAACATATATTTGGTCCTTTGTAGGTCCATTAGTATGTTCGTTTAACAATTATCTAATGACTTTCACTTAGATATTTGTTGTTATCAACTCATCTTGCATTCATGCAAATGATATAATTAGGCCAATGCACAATACGATATACATAATGAATCCTTTATTTAAACTTAAGGTTTCTATTTATGCTTTCAATCTCATCAGGTGAGACTGATTATTGAGACTCCCCTCAATAATGTGTCATGTTGTGTCATATTCAATAACTGCTTATGTTTATTATAATAAACATATGTAACAAGGTTGTATGTTTTATTTTCTAAAACTCTCAAGAGAAACTTCATTTCAAACTAAGGAATAAATTCTAGCTTAGATGGAATAATGTTTCCAATATGTTATCAACATATGAGATTTAAGAAAATAAATACAGTGCTCCCACTTGCTCTTAGTGAACTTAGGAGTGATCTTATTTTAATCAAAATCAAATTAATGATTTTATGGTAAACTAAAGATCTCAGCTTGTAGATGCATGATCTAATCCACACTTGGATTCTTGTATCTTGTACTCATAATAAAGATTATATAGATTCATAAACCCTTTTGAATACACATCGTCCTCGCAAATGTATTCAATAAGAAAAGAGTTTTGAAATCCTATTGTCATATTTCATTTACATGAAGACAAATATGACAATTCATCATCTTTATACATTTAATATTTGCAGGTAGGAAGATTTAATCATAGTCAATTTCTTGAGTATGAGTAACTCCTTTCACTACGCGTGAATTAAATGTGTGTACAAGTTTGTCCTTTTGAGTCTTCTCATTGAGAAACTCATTTTTAACCTCACAGTCTAACTGATTGGTAAGAGATCAATCAAGATTCATTAGTGATTGTCTTCCAAGGACTGCATCTTAACATTCATAGTTTTGAGCCATTCATCAGATTCAAAATTTGATAATGCAGCTCTGTAGTTAGCAGGTTCACAATGACCCTCTAACTTATATCCCTTAGCATTGATATAAAACTATAGCATTCAGGTGCAAGAGGTATCCTTGTGGATCTATGAATGAGAGATATCATACTATGGTTTAACATATGCATGTTCAACCTTAGTATGACATCAGCAAGTGTACCTAGAAGGTTGTGTATATTAGTTCTTGAATAACTTCAAGATCTAAAGGTGCTCCCACTTGCTTTGTAAGTAGAGACTAATCTCTAGATACACAGCATCTTGAGAAACAATAAATTGTTTTCAATTGGGACATCAAAAATACATTAGTAGTTCTTGACTCCAGTTTGTTAATTACTTACTCTAAGGTATTTAACAAATTAAGAACTTCAATCAAGGCATAATGGGATTCATCCCATTCCATAACACAATGGCGGCTTAAATACCTTCCAGATTGGAACCATATTGAGTGTACCCATGGCACATCCAATTTTCTAACCTTGATAGCTTTGGAGGTAAGAGAGTTTAAGTCATCAAAGATCAAACAATATCAATAGAGTTTGATTTTCCATGATGGACATACCATAATGTTGTGGTATTCCATGAGGATTGATGTTGTGAGACTATCCCACAACTTATTAGATGAACTTATACTCTTCGGCTTACGTATCTGCCAACCAAGTCAAACCAGATGGCATCAATAGTGTTTTCAGCCTATTGCATACTTAATTTATAAGTTGTTGACTAAGTCAATGACTTCATGTGCATGTTTTGACTAGAAAACATAAACATTTAATATTTTACTATACGTCATACGTCATTTACAATTTAATGACTTCATGTACATGTATTTAACAAGAATACATAACAAGTTAACGTCTTACTTTACATTATAAGTCTTTCAACAATTAACAGACTTGATGTTTAAGTCTTTACAAGAGACCTAAACATATTCAAGTAAAGCAATTTAGATTGCCGACTCTTGGCCTCAATAGTAATTTCATGTTAATTTCATACTTCAAGATTATGAATTTACAAGAATGCCTAATCACATTTAATGAACAATTCATTGAATATTTTGAAGTAGCTTTTCATATTATCTTGACATTTGTTCTAATTAGGGCAATATACATTTTATGTGTAGAAGTCCTAGTATAATATTAGTTTTCTTACCTTGCAGTCAAGAAAAACTATTAGTCATATTGTTATATGTTGTATCTTGCACACAATGAAGATTTCTCCCACTTGTGCACGGCACAACATCATGTGTAATATGACAGTGTCACAGATATGATTTTAGACAAAATCAAAATATAGATATGTAGAACTTTATTGTTTTAATAATGAATCATGCATAACAATTTATTGATAACTTTTCAGGAAGCAACATCAGAAACGCGACAAGTTATCTAATAAAATTCATGCAGTGGTTCTTATATAAACTATGATGCTTCACGTGTGGAAAGTAATGTATTATTTCAAGACAATCAAGAACTAAGATGGCCAACCTGCAAGGTAATAAAGCTTACGGCTCCCACTGGATTAGACAACATTACATGTGTTTCGTCACCAGTATTAAGTCACATAGCTCCCATTGGATTAGACAAAATTTTAAGTGTTATGTCACCAGTGGAGAGTGAGTGTCGATTGGATACTTTCCTTCTTTCTTTGAATATCTACACATCATTGCTAATGTGAGTCACTTGGACTAGTAAACATGTACTTAGATATTCAATGAAGTGCATCAAGTTCTAACATATAGATGACGGGCTAGCCATCATGGATATTTTAACTTGAAAATAGGCATGCATTTCCTCCATAAGGTCTACTTAACCGATGGGTGTAGGACCTTAGTAGGTTTATTGGGTTAAGATAATTGCTAGGTAATCATGCTAGTAATTCTCTTTACCACTTTGCGGTTTATTGATATTTCCGTCTTCTAATTATTAAAACTCGTATTATTTTGGTAGCTATATAAAACGTGTTCTCTAGTTATCCAAATATCTTATCCTACTTCAAGGTTTCAAAACCGGAACTAGGGTTATAAAACAAACTTGAAAGAATAAGATGTGCAACCATACTTAACCGTTTTAACTTTTGCAAGACATCACGATTTCTAGAGTAGGTGTGCTTTGAGTTTGATTAGAAATTAGGACAATTCAAATATTCCTATTATGGTATTTCCTCATAAAGAAAACAGATAGGAACAAGTCTCTTTCTTACAAGAAAGAAGTACTTAGTTTGTCTTTTTAACAAGAAAAGAACAAACTTTTGTTTACGGTTGTGTTGCATTATATCATTAATTTGAATTCACAAAGTTCAATTTTAGTATTTTTGATAATTATCCTTTTATAAATTAATTACCCCATGTTTACAATTTAAATCAATTAATTTACGAAAAAAGGCTAAGATCCACATTGTGCTTCTACTATCACATCAGTTGATATGCTAGCAATAGTAGATTCAATTGGTAGGCGACGATCACCAATTGCATTACATGTGCAACTCTTAGATCCTTATGGGACTCATGGCACTAGTGAACAAGCATCTAGTGTCAAGTAGGCATGTTTAGTCCCATCCTTGCCTTGGGTCAAGGTCTCACCGCTTAACTCGATTAAGTCATCCAATTTGAGAACGTACGAGAATATATCTAGGTCCCACGCATAGACAATAATCACCTTGGGTTAAAATTCAACCTAGGTCCCACGCATAGGCAAAAAGTAATTGCAAGTGTTCTCAAGCTATTGGAAGGCATGACTTAAATTTGTGTCGGGTAAAACATTTTGACGTAAATCAAAAAAGTGTACGAAAGAAGCATGCATTCATTCTTTGTAGCACAAGTAAAAAACTCTTCTTAACTTAAGTCTAATCATTTTTTTAATTTATATGTGTCAAGTTGTCCATTTTCAATTCTAATATATAACCTACGTGGATTATAATTGAGATTGGACAATACATAAATCGAATAACATACATAACAATTTAAGTGTTATTTTGAAAACAATGATTTTAAGTTAAATCCATATTTAAACTTAGTTAAACTAAATCTTAAGACTTAGTGTCACAATTCTCAAATTCCGGTCATTTCTCATACTCCATATTTATCATTTCATAACGATTCGTGCATGGTTTTGCCTTTTTCATTAAACGTTATTTTCTTATTAAATAAACGTTATCGCGTAAACATTATTTTTTGAACATTTGACCCGATACTTCCAAAAATTATTCCAATATATTGTAACACTCATATTAAGATTTTAAAATGTTATTATTAGTTTACCCAAGGTTTTAAATCTATTTCGTATATAAATTGTTATATTTATATATAAATTACTTACTCGCTTTTCAAATTCAACCCGATAAATAATTATTCACTCAAATCTTTCAAGAAATGTATTTTATAACTTTTATGACCTCAATATATTTTATCTTGAACCTTGAAAATTTATTTTATCTAACGCTACCTTAAATATTCAAATGTGTATACAACTTACTAATATTACTCAACAATGCTACAAGCTACTACTTATCCTCAAATAACTTTACATTTCTTACACTTACACATTTATAAACATAATATATAATGTAAAGTATATGTACATGCATTATTAATTACATGATTTTCCTAGATATGCAAGATCTTTTATTTATATACTTACACTCCAAGACTTTTTACTCATTCAAAACAATCATTCAAGGTGTAAAGTCAAGTCTTCTCCTCTTCTTCCCTCATATATTCGCCACCATAGGAGCTCAAAGAATTGATCATCAAAAATTTTCTTGTCAAGTTCTACACAATCTAGTAACACTCTTTGTTTAGGTTTTGAAATAAAACCCTAGGGTGTTTAGGATAATCCTTGATCATAAACCTCATCAAGCAATTTGTAAGCATAAAACTTCATCTCTTACTTTTTCATATATATTTTTCATACATTTCATGAAGTCCATATGATCATATTTGCTCAAGATGTAGTTTTTATTCATGTTTATCAAATGTTATCACCCATATGTGTCCTATTAATTTTTATAACAAGTATGTACTAGTTAGAAGTTTATAAAAATGATAAATTTGAAAAATGGATCATCAAAGTCTAGTTGTGGTTTTTGGAAGAAATGATTACATAAATTTTATACATGTTTATTTAAGTTTGTATATATATTTTAGCCTCACAATGAATATTTATTTTGGGTATGATCAAATGAAGTTGTTTTACTAGTAGGATTGGTGATGAGTAGATTGAGGGATTTTTGTGGTGAAGTTGTGGTTAAACAAGTAGAAAAATGGTAATTTTAAAATAAGCTGAAGCCGTTTAAATTTATAATTTTTCCGAAAAGTTAGTCATTTTTATAAGTTTTATTAAAGTTTTAGAAACTAGATTTTTAGTTATGAACGTGGCCTTTTGAACGGACTAAAACGGAGTTATAACGAAAAGATACGTGGTTTTAAAGTTACGAGTTAAAAACTACCATTTTCCGGAAAGTGTACATGCAGTCCCGATTTTCAACTGACCAAAAAGTGTCCTTAAACTTTCTGTGAAATCTCCAAAGTTTAAAAATATATTAGTACACTTAATTACCTTCGCGTGGATATAAAGAACTTGAAAACGGACTAAAACGAGAGTGAGTTATGGTTAACCAACTTTAGTCAAAAACGGCCGAACACTATTCACAGCATTAGTATGTCGTCGTGATTTTAATCAAGGTTTTGAGGGCCTAAACGGACGTTTCCGGGGAAACGGACCTTAAAAACGAGTTAGTTTTCCTATGTATATATTACTTCAAGTCTAACGTAAACCGATTTTTCAATTACAAAACCGTTACATAGTTTTAACTACATTTTCACCATTAGCTCAAAAGTATTTATTTTGACATGGAACCGTCACACATTCAAGTAACAATATTTCTATATTAACTAATTTTCAAGTAGCATATTGGGTGATACCTTTTCAAATCATGCATTCACGACAACATATCATAACTCAAGTCATAACATCCATTTTAGGTCGCGGATAGTTTCGGGCCTCACTTTCGTGCATTTCATTTTGATAACATATCAATCACACCGGTGAGCCAGCCCCTACTTTTACTTGCTTTCATAATTACTTTTATACGCTCAAACTATTTTCATTCACTATCACAAGTACTCAAAACTTTTACATACTCCTCAGAGTTTATACCCTACTTTTATACATTTTCAATTACTTTAGATACGCTCAAACTATTTTCATTTACTTTCACAACTATTCTAAACTTTGATATACAACTGTGAGTTCATACCCCGCTTTTACTCATTTAAATTCCTATAAACTATTTGGGGCTAGATACATGCTTATTTATCAAACATTTAAACTCTTTGCCAAACAACATTACTTATACTTTAGACTTGATTGCGTTTTATACTTGATTGGGTTATACTTGATTTCATATGCATACTTGGATCAAACATACAAGAATTAGTGGCACCAAATTGTTGTTGAGGGCTACTAATTTAAAAACATACAAGAATTAGTGGCACCAAATTAAGTTGTTGGAGGGCTACTAATTTACAAACATACAAGCATTAGTGGCACCAAATTAAGTTGTTGGAGGGCTACTAACTTACAAACATACAAGAATTAGTGGCACCAAATTAAGTTGTTGGAGGGCTACTAATTACAAACATACAAGAATTAATGGCCAAATTAAGTTTGTTGGAAGGCTATTAATTTACAAACATCCCAACATGAGTGTTGGAAGACCTTCAGGTGACATTTATATTTTAAATACTATGGCACATACATACATGATTGACATACTATTTTCAATAGTGGAAATAAACACACAGGTGCAAGTTTTGTATGGGGACTTGAACCGAGTGGATTTATGCCTTTGCTTTAACTATTCTATATAACCAAAACTTTGTTTTTGTTACATAAATACTCTTTTAAGGCTTTACTTGTTAACCAAACTCTATGAACTCACCAACCTTTGTGTTGACACTTTTTAGCATGTTTTATCTCGGGTATCTAAGGCATTCACTTCATGGCATGCATTTGGACACATCATGGAGTCGTGGTGACGACGCGCTCACGTGGATTTATACACTTTAAAAACATCGTTTGGCTTGTATCAAACTTATCTTCGCACAAGTTGATTTTCATTTGGGACCTAAACTTTGTAAACTCTGATTATTTTATTTAATCAAACGATGTATTTTCTAAACGACACTTTAGGTCGTTCGATATAACTGTAACTTTGATGCTATGACAGCATCCCCCAAGGTATTCCATTCCGCTGCAAAAGGTAATTTGGTGTATGTGACTGGACAGAGCGTATGTTATGAGAACTTGCATCATTGACCCTTGACTATAACCACATCATCATAGCATCTCATCATATCATTATAAGTGCATATTCTTTATACATGCGAACTTATGACTCAACACCAAACATCATATGAGTCGAGTCCAAGCATTGATAGTTACTCCTAAATTATACATAGCCTGATCACCTATGTCTAATTTCGGAAGAATCATGCAATGAAGGGAGTAGTAGTCTCATATGAGTAAGCAACCTGAATCGAGCCAAATTTTCAAAAGATTTTATTCAAACCACTTGTTTCCAGTTTGATCCGCTGACGTTCTTGTTTGATGAATTGCAAAGATCAAGCTAGAAACAAGTTGTTACCTAAACCGATTTAGCCTAATCGTATGACGTTTTGTTTGATGAGTTGGGATTAAGCAAAAATCTTACCCTAAAAGTCTTTTGGAAATTTTGCTCGAGAATGGGAAAGCCTCGCCATCGAAGCCTAATCATAGGGAGCATGTCTTTAGAATGGGATATAGTCACGACATATGCATGAGCATTGGCATAATCATTTAAATCATACATGAGCATAAACTTTTAAAACCCTTGTCGCGTTTTGGGCCATAGTATCATCGATTGAATCACGAGGACGCGATTCCTCTATCAGGGGAAGAATGTCACAATTCTCAAATTCCAGTCATTTCTCATACTCCATATTTATCATTTCATAACGATTGCATTTGCATGGTTTTCTTTTTCATTAAACGTTATTTTCTTATTAAATAAACGTTATCGCGTAAACATTATTTTTGAACATTTGACCCGATACTTCCAAAAATTATTCCAATATATTGTAACTTATATTAAGATTTTAAAATGTTATTATTAGTTTACCCAGGTTTTAAATCTATTTCATATAAATTGTTATATTTATATAAATTACTTACTCGGTTTTCTTAAATTTAACCCGATAAATAATTATTCACTCAAATCTTTCAAGAAATGTATTTTTATAACTTTTATGACCTCAATATATTTTATCTTGAACCTTGAAAATTTATTTTATCTAACGCTACCTTAAATATTCAAATGTGTATACAACTTACTAATATTACTCAACAATGCTACAAGCTACTACTTATCCTCAAATAACTTTACATTTCTTACACTTACACATTTATAAACATAATATATAATGTAAAGTATATGTACATGCATTATTAATTACATGATTTTCCTAGATATGCAAGATCTTTTATTTATATACTTACACTCCAAGACTTTTTACTCATTCAAAACAATCATTCAAGGTGTAAAGTCAAGTCTTCCTTCTTTCTTCCCCTCATATATTCGGCCACCATAGGAGCTCAAAGAATTGATCATCAAAAATTTTCTTGTCAAGTTCTACACAATCTAGTAACACTTTGTTTTGTTTTGAAATAAAAACCTAAGGTGTTTAGGATAAATCCTTGATCATAAACCTCATCAAGCAATTTGTAAGCATAAAACTTCATCTCTTACTTTTTCATATATATTTTTCATACATTTCATGAAGTCCATATGATCATATTTGCTCAAGATGTAGTTTTTATTCATGTTTATCAAATGTTATCACCCATATGTGTCCTATTAATTTTTATAACAAGTATGTACTAGTTAGAAGTTTATAAAAATGATAAATTTGAAAAATGGATCATCAAAGTCTAGTTGTGGTTTTTGGAAGAAATGATTACATAAATTTTATACATGTTTATTTAAGTTTGTATATATATTTTTAGCCTCATAATGAATATTTATTTTGGGTATGATCAAATGAAGTTGTTTTACTAGTAGGATTGGTGATGAGAGATTGGGATTTTTGTGGTGAAGTTGTGGTTAAACAAGTAGAAAATGGTAATTTTAAAATAAGCTGAAGCGCATCGAAATTTATAATTTTTCCGAAAAGTTAGTCATTTTTATAAGTTTTATTAAAGTTTTAGAAACTAGATTTTTAGTTATGAACGTGGCCTTTTGAACGGACTAAAACGGAGTTATAACGAAAAAGATACGTGGTTTTAAAGTTACGATTTAAAAACTACCATTTTCCGGAAAGTGTACATGCAGTCCCGATTTTCAACTGACCAAAAAGTGTCCTTAAACTTTCTGTGAAATCTCCAAAGTTTAAAAATATATTAGTACACTTAATTACCTTCGCGTGGATATAAAGAACTTGAAAAACGGACTTAAAACGAGTGAGTTATGGTTAACCTAACTTTTACGAAAACGCTTTGAAAAACTATTCACAGCATTAGTATGCTGTCGATTTTTAATCAAGGTTTTGAGGGCCTAAACGGACGCTTCGGGGAAACGGACCTTAAAAACGAAAGTTTTCCTATGTATATATTACTTCAAGTCTAACGTAAACCGATTTTTCAATTACAAAACCGTTACATAGTTTTAACTACATTTTCACCATTAGCTCAAAAGTATTTATTTTGACATGGAACCGTCACACATTCAAGTAACAATATTTCTATATTAACTAATTTTCAAGTAGCATATTGGGTGATACGTTTTCAAATCATGCATTCACGACAACATATCATAACTCAAGTCATAACATCCATTTTAGGTCGCGATAGTTTCGCCTCACTTTCGTGCATTTCATTTTGATAACATATCAATCACACCGGTGAGTTGTACCCCTACTTTTACTTGCTTTCATAATTACTTTGGGGAGATATATGCTCAAACTATTTTCATTCACTATCACAAGTACTAAACTTTTACATACCATGTGAGTTTCATAGCCCCTACTTTTATACATTTTCAATTACTTTTTGGGGAGATACATGCTCAAACTATTTTCATTTACTTTCACAACTATTCTAAACTTTGATATACAACTGTGAGTTCATACCCCGCTTTTACTCATTTAAATTCCTATAAACTATTTGGGGCTAGATACATGCTTATTTATCAGAACATTTAAACTCTTTTGCCACACAACATTACTTATACTTTTGACTTGACATTGCTTTTTATACTTGATTGGGTTATACTTGATTTCATATGCATACTTGGATCAAACATACAAGAATTAGTGGCACCAAATTAAGTTGTTGGAGGGCTACTAATTTACAAACATACAAGAATTAGTGGCACCAAATTAAGTTGTTGGAGGGCTACTAATTTACAAACATACAAGCATTAGTGGCACCAAATTAAGTTGTTGGAGGGCTACTAACTTACAAACATACAAGAATTAGTGGCACCAAATTAAGTTGTTGGAGGGCTACTAATTTACAAACATACAAGAATTAATGGCGCCAAATTAAGTTGTTGGAAGGCTATTAATTTACAAACATCCCAACATGAGTGTTGGAAGACCCTTGTGATGACATTTATATTTTTAAATACTATGGCACATACATACATGATTGACATACTATTTTCACAGTATTGTAAACACAAGTGTGCAAGTTTTGGGCGTGGACTTGAATGA
This sequence comes from Chrysanthemum makinoi, assembly GCA_910596185.1. Classification (NCBI taxonomy): domain Eukaryota; kingdom Viridiplantae; phylum Streptophyta; class Magnoliopsida; order Asterales; family Asteraceae; genus Chrysanthemum; species Chrysanthemum makinoi. The sequence continues at coordinate 244,673,473 of OU343225.1, read as the reverse complement.
GTGGATTTTACGATGCCTTTGCTTTGGCTTAACTATTTATATAACCAAAAACTTTGTTTTTGTTACATAAATACTCTTTTAAGGCTTTACTTGTTAACCAAACTCTATGAACTCACCAACCTTTGTGTTGACACTTTTTAGCATGTTTTATCTCGTATCTAGGCATTCACTTCATGGCATGCATTGGTCATATCATAGAGTCGTGGTGACGACGCGTCTCATGGGATTTATACACTTTAAAAACATCGTTTGGCTTGTATCAAACTTATCTTCACACAAGTTGATTTTCATTTGGGACCTAAACTTTGTAAACTCTGATTATTTTATTTAATCAAACGATGTATTTTCTAAACGACACTTTAGGTCGTTCGATATAATCAACTTTGATGCTATGACAGTCATCCCCCAAGGTATTCCATTCCGCTGCAAAACAGGTAATTTGGGGGTGTGACACTTAGTTTGAAAATGGTTTGTGTGGCATTTTAGTTTTAAGAAAACAATTTGCAAGTTATATACATTCACAACATACATAATAAGCAAACAACCAACACACAACCACAATATGCAAAGCCTCAACCGATGAAATATGCTTGGTCTCTCGTGAGCCATCAACGAGAACCAAGAGTCAACTAGGGACATAAACCACAACCATCGGAGGACTCCCACTTGCTCCAAGACCAAGCTTGGACAAGTAGAAGCCCATTATGCCCATGAAAAGTGAATCTGCCAGCCCAGAATTTCTGCATTCGGAGGCCCAAAAGGCCAAGAAGGAATCCTCCCCGAGCTTAGCACTAAACTACAAAGTTGTTGGCCCATGAGTTGTCTACCTGAGGCAAATATTTGGTTAAAAAATACCCTACCAATCACCGGTAAAGTCCGTTTTACTGCAGCTTGTTCGAGCAGCCATTTAGCCATTTTGCGCCGTTATGTCTTTAAGTCTTTGCCTTTCTATTCCAAGCCTCGGTTACAATATATAGAATATTAAATACAACTAATCTACTATCTATTTATTTTAAAATGCCCAAACAATGGCAAAAACAAAATTAAAATCCATACATAAAAGCCGAAACAATGGGAAACCCCAAATAACAAGAAATAAACGATAATCACAACCATTCATTGCACAAGTGGTCTAGGTTTTCATCGGCTTTGCATATAAAACATAATAATACCATAAAATTATGAACATAACAAGGTGTTGGCTAATACCATGTGCAAACATGCATGTATTTGCCATTGGAACAATTAAATAACTAGAAATAAAAGAATTAGCCAACGGATCGAAGAAATAATCAACAAAAATTAAAACCCCGATTGGTACGCGTGTGAAATGGATTTAAGTTCTCAAACCTACTGATATAAGACCTTCTAAAAACCATTTTTATCACAGAAAATATAGCCTTAGGGGCTGTTTTCAAATCGTTTTACAAATCGATTAAAACAACGCGTATAAAGCCATTTTTAGCGTACCGAACACATTGATTAATTAATGTATGCGAAACCAATGGCCATAGGACCAAAAACCACAGATCATTATAATACTAATAACATTCCTAATCCATGAAAAATAGAGCCCTCGGGGCTGTTTTGAAAGTGGTTTCAAAAATCACTTAAAAACACGCGTTTTGACCTTTTTTTTCGCATACCCGATAATCATATGGCACATATGATGGCTCGTGATACCACTTTAGGAGATGAAGAATATAATAAACATAAAATAAACATACAAAACGCAGCGGATTCACCACCAAACAACGGATCCATATAGCCATATGATCAATCATTAATAAATGTAACTATTACAACAAATAGTATACCTTTGAAGCGTGAATCCGGTTGTAACACACCAAGTACCACAAGAATGGTATGAGGAACTAAAAGGAAAAATAGGGTTGATCCTTTCCTTGAGTGAAACACACTACACTTCAAACAATCACCACTTTGATGCTAGTCTAACCTTGTAACCTACACCTTGCAAGAGACTACACTAGAAAAAGCAAGGAATGAGATCAAAAACCAAAACCCTAGAGAGGAGTGTGTGTTAGGCGTCAAATCACCATGGGAGAGGGATTAGGAGAAGTCAATTGTAACCTCCTAATTAGAATCAATTATATTAATCACTATTAATGATAATTGATAACAAATATACAAGTTACACATTAGCTCCTTGAAAGTCCAAATCCTCCCCTACTACCCCTTATGTGGCTGGCCATACTACGGCCTTCAATGGGCTTGCCCATTGTTGGCCCAAGTACAGAAACATAAAGTCTAACTTGATGTTAAATGGCCCGTTATTGATCCCGAGTTCCGAAGGTCATTTATAACATAAATACGATAAATACATTATATTAAATGATATGTGTGTGACCCCATAGGCTCACATACGTCTAGCCATATAATTATTTATTATGACACGAGCATACTCCAACAATGTCATGGTATAATTTTCTTTAAAATTTAAAGATCTTACAAAATGAAATTTTTTATGTTCTTGTTTGATTGTGAAATTGTTTTATTTTACTTAAAGATCTCTTAAAAATTATCATACCTGACACTAACAATCTTTAATGTCTATAATTGGTCCTCATCAGTCAATTTCAAATTTTTTTTTCTTGCCACGTCTTTCCCCAAATTTTTCTAAATGATTTAAATCAATTGGGATCACAAATCTCAAATAGTTTGAAATTTTTGATCGGGGGAGAGATCATGATTTAAATCTCAAATCGGTTTTAAAGGGTGATTGTTTCAAAAGCACTCCTTCCTTCATGTGCCAAACGATTTCTAATACATGATGCACATGATTGAAGAGGATCATTTAACTCAAAAAACCAGAAGAGAATTTAAACTTGGCATATTTTCTCCCAAGTTTTCTAAAACTATTTAAATCACTTGGGATCCAAAATCTCAAAGGGTTTGATATTTTTGATTGGGGGAGAAAATGTGATTTAAATATGAAATCTGATAAAGGATGATCATTTTGATTCAATGTGCAAGTTCTCTCTAATATGTGCTAAACTCTTTCGTATATTTATGCACATATTGAGGGGGAGCGAATGGTTTCTATTGGCAATCGTAGAAGTACTTCAAAAACCTCTTTCCTCTATGTGCAAAATGATTTTCAAATATCCAACGCACATTTTGAGGGGGATAATTTACCAAGAAAATCAAATGGATTTTTCCACGGAAATTGAGATCAAAGAAATTTTTCTAAGACCTCTAGCCTCCATGTGCAAAAAATATTCAAAATCATAAGAGCACATGTTGAGGGGGAGCATTTCTAAATGATCAAAACAATTAAGGTACAAAATGCTTTGATATTATATCACAAGTATCTTGATTGATTTTTCAAATTATTTTTCAATTGGTTTCAAGAAGGAAAGAACAATACCAAAAGACCGAACAATTTACTTTATGCATGGTGTTATAAGGATGGTTAGGTTAGGTATTCGTTCCCACGATCCCGCCAGAGCCGGAGGGATCTACCTAGGGACAATCCACTAGATAGTGTAGAAGTCCTTAGGTATAATGAAAAAAGGAGAAAAATGAGAATACGGGAAGAGTGCGGACTGAGAAAGAGCTAGAACTAGAATAAACCCAACAAGGTTCTAGTAATGAAGTCTCAGTCAGCACTGAAGGGGTTGAAGAATGAAAAAGAATGAAATGAGAAAAGGGTGAAAAGAAATAGCCCTCCATTTATTCAAACCTTAGGGCAGAAACCGGGTTTAATTCATATGCTACTGGTGGTTACTAAGGTAACACTGGTATTGAAGACAAGACGTCATGGACCCAATGACACACTGCACTAAACTTCCTAAGCCACTCAAGTTCCTCTTAAAAGGGCTTGTTTCATTCTCACGGGGAACCTACATAATCTATCGACTTTCTCTTAGAGATTGTTGATATTGAAGAAGGAGACCCTCTCCCTAATCTCCGGCATAGGAAACCAAAAGTGCACTATTGAGTCTAGAGCCAAGAGATCATCAATAAATCTCAATTAGGACACACTATTCTTGAAGACTTGTTGTTTCACACAATGTGAAAAGTAAGAATATATTTAAGAGTCCTACGCATTATCCTTGTGGTATTGCCAGAACATCTGAGTGATATGTAAAGTATTCACGATCAGGATGGAAATCCTTCTAGATCCAATATCTAACAAGCTCTTGGTGGGTGACATGTGAGATTTTTTCTAAATATCAAGCTTGTGACAACTGGATAGAAACAATGGGGCGATTCATTCTTGAATCAACCTTGGTCCAGGAAATGAATTGACGAATAATTTTGGAAAAACCGTTCGATGTGCAAATCTCTTCTTTTCTCTAGCACATCGAATGTGTATTGTTTTTCAAATACAAAAGGTATTTTTGATTGAAAATTGATCTTTCTCATAAAACCTTCGTCGTATTGCAAAACTCTTTCTTCAAGCAATACGCGATTGTTTTTCAAATCAATTTTTCATCAATCAGTGAATCTTAATTCTGGTTCACTCACGCGCGGCATCCGTGTCGCGCCCAGCGCGCGTGTCTACTTTGGGACGCTCCGGTTTGAGAACGCTAGATCAAGCTCCAAAACCCCTGTCAAGGAGATTCTTAGAATCCTACCATCACAGGCAATATTTATATCGATCAACGGGAACCGTGGTTCTTGCAACTATATTCAACGAAAGTGAACAAAGACACTTTCGTGTGTTTTATTGCTAACTCGTTGTTTGCAGAACATTGGACGCGCCGCTGATCGATATTGAGAAGTCAATTCACAACCGCATGCTCACAGCATTTACACTTAATTGAAGAAAATCATGACCATCAAAGACATACAACAAATATGCTTCCGCTACTCTGATGAAAAGATGTCATGATCCATAAAGTGTGAGCATGTCGGTCCAAAAGTCACAACATCACATGAAGGCAACAAAATAAAGGGTGATCCAGAGATTTACTGCGGCTGATGATCTCAAAGAAAGCTCAAAGATCATCAAGACGTGGATCAGTTCAAAGACCTCCACTAAAAGTACAAAGCAGTCGGACTTTGAAGAATCACTGCTAAAGCACAAAGATTGCGGAAATTGAAGAATTGAAGTCTACGAGCTCAGAACAGAATACAAAGAAAGAATTCTAGGATTTGAAATGTAGATCATGGGGTGACCTCCCTTAGGGGGAGATTGTTAGGAATTGGAAATTCCATAAGGAAGTGTCGGTCACCCCAATTATAGTCTAGCATATGTTAGCTCGTAGACATATCGTTATTTACGTTATTTAGTAGTCAATTAGTTAGTTTTTAGCTTAGTTATTAGTTTAGTGTAACACCGTGGAGGAAGGACGGGTCTTTACCCACTGTATGCCTGATCCACAGCTCGACAGGAGGGCGTGTAGGTTGTAACTATAAATACCCTTTCCATCCTTGGAAGGGGTGGAGCTTCTTAATCTAACCTTGCATTTTTTGTTTTAACTCTCTCTAGAACTCCCTCTCTACTCTCTTCAACTCTCTAAACATGGCACTCTTGTTTCATCATAATCCTAGACCACCCGAATCATCAAACAACATAAAAAGTGTGATCCTAAAAAACAAATCTAGGATGCATCCATACGCCCCTGCAAAGATATTAGTGGCTAAACATATATAATAATCTTGTGCTCATAATATATATGATGAAAAAGGGATGGGATGGTTCATCACTCGACCACCATGGAGTCATGCCATTGGTGCATCAATGACATGGCCATGTTACCTTCATGGATAAAAAAATGGCTCGGGTATTAAACTGAAGGGTCAAAAGGCAAGGTCAAAGTTTGGCAAATGTCTAAGTCATCAGAATAGTATAATCAAAGGTTCATAATCAAAGGTTCATAGTAAAGTCTCAATTCAAAGGTTCACATAAAATAGTTCAAGGTTCATAATCAAAATAGCTAAAGATCAAAAGATGTGTAAGAGATTATGAGAAACCTTAAGAGAAACGTCAGAATATTTGTACCTTAGACAAGCAACAAAGAGAAATGACCAAAAGAGTAGGATCACTCCGACTTCACCCGATCTACACGAATTATCATAACATATTACTTATACGTACAAATTAATGTCATAATTACGGTTATTATGAATTTTAGGGTTTCTGTCATTTATAGAAACTTTTTAGGTCAAAACATACTTAACCAAGTTTTACGAATTAATCATATAGGGTTTAAGTGAATTAAATGATTAATTACAAGGTAAATGAGTTTTACTCTTATTAACACTTAATTAGGGTTTCATAACGGAATTTAATTACACTTATGCACAAAAGTATATTAGGTTAGTTAATAATCAAATTAAGGTTCACATATTATCAAATAGGGTTTCATATACCATAAATCATACAAAGGTCCAAATGTACATTAGAGGTCACCAAATATCATTTTAGTGGTTTAGTAGTCATTTACATAAGTTCATAAGATTACATGCATCCCGGGTTAATTTACAAACACTCATGTATAACAAATATTAAAACATGTATTCAAGTCATATTCAGATTTATTTACCTTACATCAAACCTGTTTTCTACCAATTAAATAAAATAGCTAAGCATCAATTCAGGTCCCCCGGTTCAACACAGAACTAACTATATGACTCGTATTTATGTAAATTTCCTCAGAATTTATAGACATGCCAAAGTATTTTATAAAAATTCGTTTTCACAAACAGTCCTAGAATTCACAACGTTTAACACTTTACAAGTTTACATTTTTAAACCTTATCTAAACTATTCCAAAAATTTCCCAAAAATTCCATAAATTAGTTAAGAAATTAATTAATATCATAGAAAAATTGGGGCTTTCTAGACCTCACCATTAATTTATGAAAAATCCCACAAATTGACTGAATTCCCAGACCCGAAAGACAGTTTTGACATGTTAACTTTTAAAAATCATACGGGTGTCTTCCGACCACCAATGACCCCGAAACTTGACACACAAGTAGTACAGAGGTTTCAATTCTAGAATCAAAAACCACCCAAATATGTGTCGTTAACAATTTATTATATAGTTTACAAAACACTAATTTTCTGGAGCAACATCACATGAAATTAAATCACAGTTTGACACACGATACATAACAATTCATAACGACTCCAATTCAATACCAATAATTAAACCGATCATCATGTACATGTATTAAGGTCCCCTAAACACCCTAAAATTGGTCTCATTCATTTTTTCCCACTGTATAATAGATTAAAAATGTAAAACCACACCGAAAACCCTAATTGACCTAAAAACCCTAACCCAACTTCCACAATTTTTATAAACTGATCCGAGTGCTATAAAATTAATACAAATTTGTTTTTATCATCCACATAGATTATATTTTACATAAAAATTAATATCATAATTTTCTTCAAGCCGAAATAATTAAAATAAATAAGAAAACAAATACCTAGTTTGCGGTTTAAGGAAAATTCGATTTGCAAGAGACTTAAACGATTTTTATTCCGACCTTGGCAGCTCTCTCCTTGATCTCACAGCCTCCAATATCTTGTGTGTGTGTGTGTGTGTTTTTCTGAATGTCGAATGGGAGAGGAGAGAAGAAAAGGAATCCGGTTTATAGAGAAAACGTGTGTTTATTTTAGCGTATGGTAATTACCAAATCATAATTTTTGATACGGGATTTGAGTTTATCCCAATTAGGTCGGTCAAATTAGGGGGTGGGGAATGGGCCGAATTATATGGGTAGGTAATTTAGGGTTTACATAATTTTTGTATTTAAATCAATTATAGAATATATAATTAGTTTAGGTAATTATTTAATTAGGTTTAATATTATCACTTAATTTATCAAATGTCACTAATTTAAAAGTATTATATCAAAGGTTTATTAAATATTTTACATCAATTTCATAATTAGTACCTCGAGTTAATAATTTTAAATTAAACGCAAATATAATTACGCGATTTTTCCTGGTTTTACATCCACCCTCAATATCTTGATGGAACCCAGGATTTAATTGAAAACAAGTTTCAATATAAGTAATTAGTCTGTTTTTATTTCCAAAATCAAAAGCATATATGTAAACAAGTCACAAGGAATAAAACATATAAGCAATTAAAATAGACAGAAGAAGGGGTAGAGGTGAAGACAGACTCCAATGGAAAGCAGTAAAACAAGTAATGCTCCAAAACTCAAGAATGCTTCTTCCCCAATTGGAGAATCTAAGGCTCCCACAAGGTTTTCGAGCTAGGCACCAAGTGGACCACTTGCATCATAGATCATGACCGCGTAAGCCTTAAGATCGGAAAAAGAAAAAGAATAATCCATATTACAATATCCTTTTAATTTTTCCTAACCTCTTTTATTAAACATTAACATTAAACAAGATCAAGGTTTAATTAAATGACAATAATGCATGTTACTGTCATAACAATTAATATATGTGTTTAATTAGCGTAGCAAGCGACTCTATGTGTAACCCATAACACCAAATGAGATGGCTCGTGATGCCACTGTAGGGAATTCATAATGATTAAACCATCAATACCACGAGTACGCAGTGGATGGATCTATATTTAATGTTATGAATTAATCACATAAAACACATAATAAATACTAACCTCGAATCTATTGAAAAATAGATAACCACCAAGTATTGATCTTGATCATGAATACTTCAATGGATCTCGTACCACCACGAAACCCTAATCAACTATAATGAGTTGATCTCTAACGTAAACACACACTACACGTCCAACGAGAGCGTTAGGATGCTAGTTCTTAACCCACGAGCTACGACCTTAACACGAATGCTAGTCGTAGAGAAGAAATGTTTCCAACTCCCTAACAATTGAGGCATTGTACTAGAGAGATCAACAGAGAAATCAAATAATTCTTTGATCTATGAGAGGTGTAAGTAAATGAAGACCTAGATGCCTCCTTTTATACTAAATACCTTGCTTAGGAAAAAAGTTATCATCCCTTGCCCTAGCCCATGAAGTGGCCGACCATATGGAGTGTCCATGGGCCTCCATATTGCCTTTTTCTCCTTGTAAAATTAACATGTTCAAATCAAGCCAATTTTCGGACTTAACGACCGTTAACCGTTACACTAACATACTAACGACCATTATGTTTATTTCATGGATTATAATAATTATAATTAATAGTATACATTAAACATATTAATTACATTTAATAAACGCTCTCTAAATGTATACGTGTGTGCCCCGATAGGCTCACGTAATTCCCGGTCGTATAACTATTGATTTATGAGCGCTTAACCAACAGTTTAATTTAATGGTTTTAGTTACCCGCTTATTGAAAAGAGTGAAGTTTTAATGTCTCTCCAAATTAAAAAGGACTAAATTTTGAGGCTTCATTTCTTCCTTACTAAAAAGAAAGTAAACACCCTTTAATTACATTTAAATTTTAGCCACTCAACGTTTTTTTTTTTTTTTTCAATTTAAGGTATTGAAGTTAATGTGTATGCAAACAAAGGTGATATCAATTTTTCGAAAGTGATTACCGATTATAATTTTAGCCAAAGTGACTTTTAAATGCTTAATTGTGACGATACATCACATTTAATTACCCATTTCAGGTGAAAAAATGAACGATAACCTCTTTCGGAAAGTCAGAAAAACCTTACATCGCATAAAAAATAACTTGGATACCTGGAATTGATGAGTATCGCCTGCTTGTAGAAGTGGAAGAAGTAGAACATAGTTTAACGATATGATGAGTATGTGTTTTGGGACTTTACATGCTTTTTTCGAATGCATAAAATCTATAATTCTTTGGAAAGCATGTTAATTTGGTCCATTATACTCATTATTTTCACATGAGGAAGGAGCACATAGAAATAGCATGACACCTATCATGCTTTTCATAGAATTATCACACAAACCGTCTCCATACATATATTCTTTGTATAGCCGTTGTAAGCTATTGTCGGACAAGGACCGAATGAAGGTCAAGGAACAAATTGACCCAATTGCTAGGTTTGTACTCCAATGCTTACTTATGCACCAACGATATGATTTTTGGTTTTGAACAGTGGTGGGATGAATGGATATATTTCCTACAATTTTCAGTTCATGGGTTGGAGGATATCATGGAGATGATTTGACACATTTTGAACTAAATATGGTACAATGTTTGGTTGATATGTAAGTGTGCACCAACTAGCTATTTATGGAAACAACCTTGTCTACAACGAGGTGCTTCATAGGCTACGAACAACTTCTTTGTACAAAAATCTTGTCTACAACAAACGATTTTACAAGAATTCGTTGTAGGTTGTTTCTTTAACTTTATAATCTTCATTTTATTTTTAATTCATAAATTTATGCTATTCCCAATTTTATAGGCCATTTCAAGAGTCAAGGAACAAGAAAAGATTGAAGGTTTCATGTTGTGAGAAGTGTTAGGTTCCCATTTATGTAACACAAGCATCAATATGAAGAAATATAGAAGAGAAAGATCGGATGAACAAATCACACAAACACACATGAATATGATAAGAGTTTAGGCGTAGGTTTTGTATAGAAATGAACAACCAACCTTCAAATGAAGGTTTACAAGATTATTTATAGGGGATGGAGCTAGGGCAACACTCCTAACTCCCTTCCTTTCTTATGGACTTAGGCCAAGGCTTATGGGCTTTCTACATAAGTCTTGCCTTAAGTGCTAAAATAAAAGCCTATTTAAGCAACCTATTACATATTAATTACAAACACTTGAATAATAGTTTAGGAGTGATTCCAACAATCTCCCCCTAAGTGTTGGTAATTGATGATATGAGTGAAAAACGTTGTAGGTGCTGATGTAATAGTTGCTTTGACGCCTTTTGACATTCTTCTTTCTTGTGAGAAGAAGTGCCTTGATTCCAACTGTGACAACTCGTAAATTCCTCGATGCGTCGTAATTGGTGAAACGTCGATTAGAGCGATCGTTTGATTTAATTTGAGATACGAGTCGTATTTTATATCGTTTTTATGGGATATAATATTTTAAGAACAATGACGTAACTCCCGTGTCATGAATCATTCGTTTACTAAGTTAAACGAGCCCCGAACCTAATATAAAACAAGTTTTGAAAAGTTTCATCTAGGGTCTTTGAGAATGTTTCATTTTCGTCCTTGTGCTTTTGAGTGTACAAGAGTAGTCCCTCCTAGGACTATAAATACCCCCAACCTCACCACTTCCCTCATTGCTTCCACTCTCACTCTCTCTCTACAAAACACACACACAAATATTTCTCTCACTCTAAAATCCGGCCACCCATTTCTAGGGTTCCGGCGCCGTCAAGTTTTCCGGCCAAAATTCCGGCGACCTCAAACAATTACACCACCTATCCCTAATGATTGATCGGGTTATTGTGGTCACGTTTATGCAACACATACACCATGGAACAACCCCACGCGCCTCCAATCTTAAAAATAAGATTCGAGTTTTAGGGTTTTTGAAGATTAAACGTTTTTATTTGAGGTTCCAAGCTTGGTTATGAGTCGTACTCATACGAGACACCAACAACACGCCTCGTTCTTCTCCTTTTCCTCTCGGTAACCCCACGACCCGTCTAGTATTTTGTTATTTCGTTTAACCGATTTGTATATGTTGTGTTTTTCGTGGATGACAAACATTAAACGAGGTCTTAATAATAAAGTGGTCATAAAGCGTATTAAAAATAGATGTTGAAAACCATTTTGATAACGATTCGTGTGGTAAACTTGGGTAAAAACAAGATATGAAACGTTTCAATCGATTGTGTGGTAAGAACAATGTTTATGTGAGGTAGTGTCATTAATTTCTGAGTTGTACGAGTTGACTCACTGAGCCGAGTCAACTCAGTGAGTTGGTTGGTGTCACTACATGGGTTCGAGTCCTGTAACTTCAGATTCGTGGTAACGAGTATTGCATTTGTGTTTGCATCTTAGATGGGTAAATCATTTTGGGTACTTTGAGTACTAGAGATAACAAAAGGTAAAACATAAAACTTAAGGCTAAATTTCAGTTTGGTTTACTAGTGAATGGGTCGGATTTAACGTGACTGCTATAACCATGCGTTGGGTTACTGATTTGGGTCGAGCCATGGAGTGAGTTTGGTTGGTTAAGTTAATGGACTAGAGCCCATTTTATATAGATTAAGGATGGGTTTTATTAGGTTAGATAGTAACTATATTAGTATAAGTAAATGTGATAACCTTTATATATATGAAACAATTGACTATTGGGATCTATGGGTTGACTAATATCGATGAGGACTCGTTTCGGATAAAAATTGGCACTTAGATTATAAAGTGAGATTGATTACGGACTATACATTGGACATTTATGGGATTTAATCTATTGAACACGTAATGATATCTAGTAAAACATTGGACGTTTGACATAATTGATCGTTAATGTTGGGCTCAAACGGATAGTGAACGAGTTATTGTAAAAGGGGATAATAATTATTTAGTACTAATTACGTGGTCGATAACGATATCGGAAATTAGCTATATACATTATAACTTATATCGTTTATTAGGGTTTATACAAATAGAGTAAACATTGGATGTACGGGTATATTGATTATGAGTTAAACCTTATTAAATGTTTTGGCTTGAACGAGTGTAGCATATTAAGACTCGGAAATGAGTTTGATATGTTTATTTCGCAAGTTTAATATATTTGATTTGCAATAAGTTTAATTATTTCATTGATACATTTTAACTGATAATGATACATTATAACTACGATAATAAATCATGCCTTATAAATATAAGATACCCTTTTTATAAACTCGTTGATAACATTTATATTAATTAGTGTGTTGTATTCTATTAAACGTCTTGGTTTGAATGAGCTTAGTATGATTGCTTTGCGGTAAAGCTAAATATTCCGTTTCCACATCTAAGTTACTATCGAATTATATAACTGTATAAATTATTGGCGGATATGGTTTAATATATTATAAACCCTTATTAAATACGATGGTAACTCGTGTTTCACGACACATGATTTGCTTTTATAAACTTGTTGGAAATTTTATTTTGATAATATAACTTATTGAAGTCATATTGATTTGGAAACTTGTGAATAAACGAATGTGTCATTTATAGTACACTATTTACTATACCCTATATGAAGTAATTTCAGGTAAACTGGTACGATTATGAATAACGATTGAGATACCTTTATTAATTGTGCGATAAATGGAAACTTATCTTTTATTATTGAACCCGTATGTTTGGGAATTGTTGGGTAAATTGCCGAAACTTATCAATTAACCTATTTATGTTGCATAAATAGTTGTCGTCATTTCCTAGTTTTTGACAAGCTTGAGTATGTCAGTATTTATTGACTTTGTCAATGTCTCTTCCATTTTTGGCGTAAGTTATGGTCTGTACGTCTTGATTTGGTCGATGTCTTCTCTTATTTCGCGTGAGTTGTACATCGCGTATATGTTTCTTACCACCACACGAAACGTTAAAACTGAACTTTTGAGATATGAATTATGAATTTTTGGGAACGATAATGTACTTTTGAAAGTAACGACATGAATGATCCACGAAAACTACAACACGTTACTTTCTATTGATTTCTTTATCGTATGAGCCGTATTCTAAGATATCGTATACGCATTAGGTTGCGTCACAACTATTCTATTGTACTCGTCGTACAATCTTTTGGATGCCATGGAGATTAACTTTAGATGCCAGTCGTGTCAATAGTGAATAGTGCATTGCTGTGACGTGATTACCTGTTATCTTCTGCTAGTATTTATTCGTGCATTGCTGTGGCTAAGGTGAGTTTCATAGCCCCACTTTTATATACGTTTTAACTACGTTTTAAACTATTTTGGGGTGAGAATCATGCTACTGTTTTTGGACCGTTAAAACTATTTGGATTTGCTTATATGCTGACTGAGTAGATAGATGTGCGATAGTTGTTGCCTTAGTCTAGGTTTTACCGTGCCTAACTAAGAATAGACTTCTATCTCGACCTAGCCCGGGGTTGGCAACTGTTCTAGAGGTTGCCACGACAGTGCTGGACTAAAGTCGCAGGGGCCCGAGTAAGTGAATATATGATTGGAGATCCGGGTAGGATCAGTGTGTGAAACGGTATTTACCTATCTAGGTCTTGCATAGCAAATCAACTCTTACTGGTCCACTATGATTTTGTTGAACTTAAACCTATGAACTCACTAGCATAAGCTGACCTTTTAGCATGATTTCTCAGGAATTTAAGAAGTGTTTGGAATACGTGATCGGTGGAAGCTTGACAAGAAGGCGTGGTACAAGGATCAATTCTGACTCTGATAAACTTTGGGGACCTATCTTATTAAATTATGTTTTGGGCCTAATATTTACACTTTTGAACTAAATGTTTTGAATAACCAATTTTGGGATTGGCTTTGAATGAGAAATGATTATCTTTTGCTATACTTGTGTGCGATACCAATCCAATAGTAACGCCCCGAAAACTTGATTAAGTCTTCCGTTGTACCGAGATTTGGGGGTGTTACAGATTGGTATCAGAGCTCAAGGTTATAGAGAATTAGGTATTTTATAAACCCTAAACTATAACCACTTTTGAGAAAATTGATCCTCGACCGACGCACACCCGCTTGCCAAGCCGAAGCTTCTTAATTGATCATGGTATGAATTATGATTTGGATTATGAGATGATATGTTAAGGGATATTGTGAACTGATCACGGAAACGTTATTGTTTGGAGATATGATTATTGATTTTGGAAATGAGATATGACTATTGATTTTGGGAAATGAGATGCGATTATCGAGATATTACGGAATTTGAATTGAGTAAACGGTATATTATGATTTTGGAATTTGGAACTTGATTGATTTGATATGGGATATAGATGATTGAGAACACATTAGACGAATTGATTGATAAGATGATTGATGAGATGTTTAGGGTTGATTGATAACGGTTTGATTGAACACTAGATTGAGCGTGTGCCCTGTTAGTAGACGATTTAAGTTTTCCTATCTAAGTAGTTCACTATAAGCATTTCACATGCTTATACACACACAGTAAGCATGTCCTCATGCTTACGCATACCCCATGAGCATTTCTATATGCTTATGCTCGCCCTATAAGCATGTCCTCATGCTTATACATGTACAGAAAGCATGTCCTCATGCTTTTGCACGCGCTATACCTTTCACAGAGTGTGGAGTCCCAAACCTTAAATCTATAACACTTAACTTATGTTAAGTAGTTGCCTTGGGTATATCCCAAAACAATAAAGCGAAAACCTTGTATGAATATACACAAATACGTGGGATCTATTGGAATGTTTTTGGAAGATTAAAGTGAACAAGTGAACACAGAATGTGATCACTAACAATTCAACATTATTTATCAAATAATGCGGATACTTTCAAAGTATCATGGTTACGCAATTTCCTAGCGTAATCTCACCACTGGATTTAAAACTTGCACAATAGTAGTAGTCGTGGAAATGATTTGGGAATATAGAGGAAATGGTACTATTATAACTAAGTCAGGGAGTCACAAACGAGGTCTTTTGTCTCGTGAACGCGAGTTCCACAGTTAAGTTTTGATGAACATGAGTCTAAAACGCTTTAAAGCTAATAAAGCATGTAAACTGGTGTGTTGGTATCGTGTGTGTGTCATGTTCACGTGTTTTGCATCTTATCATGTTTATGTGCCCTTGATCATAACTAGATGATGGATTATAATGATTTTGATGATGTCAATTGGTGATGGTCTCGTGTCACAATTTTGAGTCGAAACTTCCGTCAACCGTTGTCCTTTAAAAATTGACAAACAAGTGGTAATCGGTTTTGATTACTAATAATGAATTCATGTCCGTTAGGATTATAATGATATGTGGAACCAGTAAGTGTTTTCAGATGATAAATTGGAATAACGTGTGATTATTTGGTTAACGTTGAATCATTGGTATGAATCAGATTTGTGGAATCGAATGACACTTCAATTAACAGCCTTAATTGAATAACGAATTAATTGTGGTGTTTTGGGTAATTGGTAAGTTATTGACAAACGTTAGAATTGATACTCGTTAATCAGGTTGTGTTTGGGGAAAATGAAAGAGTCAATTTGAAATGTTTATTGTGTTGGGTATATTTGATTTTCTGTTTAGATGGAAATATTGGTATGTGATTGTTTGTAGGATTAACTGAGATGTGAAAATTTGTTTGTTTTGGATTTGATGGTATATATGTCAACTTTGCGCTACGTCAGGTAATATCGTGACTCTCTAGTCTCGACTACCCTGACAGCACCGTAACATGGTCTTTAGTATTTATTTGGAGAATATGATTGTGTAAAAACTGAGAGTCATGACTCGGACTTGGGAACTCGAAACGAATAACGACTCGAAATTATATTGAAGCTTTTATCGAAATTTATATTGAAGATTTTATCGAAATTATATTGAAATTTTCATTGAAGTTTGTATTGAAATTTTTATTGAAATTTATAAGCGAGATGAATGAAGTTATATTGAAATTCGTATCAATATATATATATATATATATATATATATATATATATATATATATATACTAGTAAATCATACTAGATTATATGAATAATAAATGGTTTTGTACTAAGCATTCGATAACAAAGCTCGCCTTGTTATCCAATATTTTAAAAAGGGAACCGACGTTTGAAAATAGAAATGTTTTGTAATAAATGAGTCGTTAAATGTTTCGAGGGTACGTTTATCGAAGGGTGTCATTTATGAATAACTAATGTCATTTATGTGTTGTACGTGAGTTACGGATGACCTAACATTAATAGCGTCGATCCACGTGGATAACGGACTTATTAGGTTGACGAACCTAATAGGCGCCCGCTATGTACGTAGGATAACGTTATTAATGGGTGAATTATCCTTATGACTTGTTAGGATGTGTTTGGTTTTGTGGATAATAAGCAACATGAACAAATAGTTGAGTTTATCGAGTTGACGAATTCGATAAGATCTAATTATTTATTCCGAAACTTATTAAACTATAGAGTTTATCATATAGACGTCTCATTGTGTCATTATGAGTCGCATTGTGGTTATTTGAGTGCATTCATGGCGTTGTCGAGTCGATACTACACACACACACACACACGATGATACCTAAAGCGAAAAACTAAGTGAAGCAACGAGATATTTTGAGATAAGGGAATGAATACATTTTGGGCATATAACATTGAAGATGGGAATATATATATTGAGAGTTGGTTATAAACTGGTTGTGCCTTACTTAATGAAAATTTATCGAACCTCGATTGAATATAGACTGATCACCTATATTCAGCCAGAGACATCAGGACATGGACTGATCACCTATGTCCGTCTCAGAGGTGAATTTTGTAAATACTGGGAACTGTTATAAAATAATTGTGTTCGGATTTGAGATTGGTTTTAAGAACGATAAACTTAAGGTGGACTCGCACACTCACACTCACTAAACATCACGAAAGCCCGCACTCACATACGACACACTAGCATCGTAACACCTTTTGAATTGTAACACTCCTGGCATCGTTATACGTCTTCGTTTATGTGAAATTCTTGGTAGTAACACTTGAGCGTAGTTCGCCATAAGTCGGGTAAGGCCCGATTGGTACTGTATGTATCCAAGTTGCTTATCGACATAAGCCTCGTTGATCTATTCGAGCATTTGAAATTGTTTTGAACTGTTTTGGAATTGGTCTGGACTATTTTGGATTCGGAATTGGATTTTGGCTTTTGGGATTTTTGAATTTGAGATTTTGATCTCGTTCAGAGTTTTAACTCGTCATTTGACCTTGAGTCATCGTTAGGCCTCGAATTATTATTCGGCCTCGTTTCATTGATAACTTTGTTAAAATCATCTTTCGACCTTTAGGCGGTATTCGATTTCGAAATGACATTCGGTCGCATTACGATAGTAACCGTATTGGAATTATTATCCCACCGTATTTCGATAGTAATCTTGTTGGAATTATCATTCCACATTTTTCGGTAGTAACACCGTTGGATTTGGCATCTAGCCTCGTTTCGTTGATAACTCTGTTACTGACATTTATTACCTCAAGCCTAGTCTTGAACCGATTGTTGAGAAAACTTTCGAAACCTTAGCGACGTCATCTAGATTGACGTTACTAAAACTGATAATGTTGTGGTCGACGTTGCTTCGCTAACAAATTTCAGTAAGGTAGCACCTTTTGTGTTGTTGATGTCGTACCTTATCCTCTATTTAGGTACCCTATCGATAACGATCTAACGACTTGTTTTAGTGAAATTGTTCACCGAGGATTATCCTTAGATATTGTTCCGTCGATGTTGACTCTAGTAACATTGAACCACTGGTAATGGTAATACCTACCCTATTTTATCAATATGGTACCTTACACACTATAGATGAGAAATTCTCTAGCATACCTACTTAGAGCCGTTGACGTTCGCTCGTATGTAGGAAATGATTTGGATATCGATTGGTAGTTGAGCTTCTTTTGGAAATTATGATTTCGGAGTTGAACCTTGAAACCTCCTGCGTTAAGTGTTAAGTGCACCAATGAGTCAATCGACTGACTGTGGTTAGTGACCCATACTCCCTTTTAGGAGTCGTACTTTCATCTCTAACCTAGATATCATGCTAAGTCAACCGACCGATTGATGGTAGTAATCAACACTTACTAATAGAGACATACTCAGAACTCCTAGACTTCTCATCTAGTAGAGATTACGTGCTCAGCAGAAATCTTGAAATCCTAAGGAGAAACCTGAACCACGTTCTCTAAGACAAGCACGCAATCCTTCTCTCATATTTCAAGAAGCACCTGTTAACCTTTCGAACCTCTCACCGAATGATAAGCTACACCATAGAGGAAACCTTGGAAGTAGATTCCCGCCTTTACCTAAATGGTTGTTAGTAGCCTTACCAACCTATTCATCTCCCGTGAATTAGTAAAAAGGAAATGTATGGACGAAAATGCTCGTCTCTCCTCGTATAGTTATGGCAACACTAGAGAACCCAGCTATATTCTTTTAAGGAGGTGAGGTAGTACCCAATCCTCTCCCTCTGGTAAAGTGACTTGCTCCAATGAGCTAGACCTCACCTTTGAACTTTAGCTCCCTACCATCTTTCAATTATGGAACTTTGATTAAAAACGAAATTACCTTGATCCGTTTTCTCTACCTGAGATTTATTTGGTTAGTATACTGATGAGTGCTTATTCACTCATCGTTTTTACCCACCTAAGACCTCAAAAATGACTAACAACACCTAAATATGATCAAAATATGTTACAAATATCCTTGGAGTGTGTTTTGTGTCTTGCAGGTACAAAAGGATTGAAAATAGAGCAAAAACGGACAAAAACAAGCCAAAATCAGAAAAGTGCTGAAACAGACGGAGCCGGAAGTGGATTTTCCACATTTGCAGAGCCCGAGACACGTACTGAGAGTGAGCGGGGGGAAACAAACTCAAAACCATACCACTAACAAAAAATCACCATTTTACCCTTCCCCGATACCCAAATGACCAAAATCTCCTTTTAAACCCAAAAATCCAAATAAATCCAGATTTTACCCAAAACCCATTTTTGTAAAAATCCAAAATACAAAATACAAATAAAGCGTTTTTAACTTTTAAAAAACTTTTAAAAATCCAAAATACAAAATAAAGCGTTTTTAACCTAGCTTTTCTGCTTTCCCTCCAAACTACTTTCTCTTTTACCCAAAACCCAGAACTCTTAACCCAAGAACCCTAATTCCCAAATCCCCAACTCACTTTCACCTCATCTCCCAAGACAAAGTCACAGGATACCACTGCCATTGTGGCAATCCTTGGCTCAAAAGGACCCAACCTACGGCTCAGATTCATTCTTAAGGGTACCTAACTCATGAATGGCTTGGATCAATTCAAGAAAGCACACAAGGAGTCTTGGCTTATTTTACCTCACAGAAGTAGCACAAGAAGAAAAACACAAGAGAGAGAAGACATTTTTAGGCTTTTGTATAAATAAGGTTTAGGGATAAATGTAAAAGATGGTCTAGAATCAGTGTTCTAGCTCATTTTTATTTCCATTGTCATTTTAATTACATGTAATTTTTAATTTTCAAGTTAATGCAATTTCATTCTGTTTATGCAAATTTCCTGTTGAAGTCTTAGTTTTTTATGGTCATTAGTTTTCATTTGTCTCAAATCCTTGTTACTAATCTGATTCGGTTGTTTTTATAAGCTTGCATAAGTTTTGTGATCCTTTGTTTCAAGTTACAAATTAGTTTTTCAAAAGTTGTTTTTATCATTCAAGCCCTTAAGGGGTGTTTGGAATAGAATAGGTTGTGGGTCAAAAACACATTTTTGACCCACTTTGGGTCTTGCATTAGGCAGATTAGAAGTCAATTCAAGCTTGCTCAGTGATAGTTGTTTTCAAAATCAAGTCTTTAGTTTAGTCGTCAAAGGAAATAATTTGAATTTTTGTGTTCGCATTACAGTTCCCCAGCAGTCCCAATGACCCCCTTTTGTAGCTTTGTAAAAGCTTATTAGAAGCTCCTCATAAGCTAGATATAGGGGCAAAAGTGAGTTAGCTTGGTGAACTTCAAGATTCCACAAGCTCAAAAGCTTATTCCCACTGTAGCTTATTTAGATTTTGCCTCAAAGATGCCCAAGTGGCTGTTTTCATTCATTATGCACAATCAGCCCCACAGCAGCTTGCACACCCCTTTTTAGTGCTTATTAGGTGCTTTCTCAGCTTAATCCAGATTAGTTTAAGTTCTTATTAGTTAAATTAGTGTAGGTTAGTTTATTTTCAGCTTATTAGTGCCTGTTAATGCTTTTTAAATTAGCTTATTTTTCTCTTGTAGCTTAAGGTTCCCTAGTTTAGTTCATGATGCCAACTGCTGATTTCCCATTTTATTTGCCTTTTTTTGTTGTTCCTTATGCTTGTTGTAGGTATTTAGTATGAAGGACAACTTATTTGCTCCATGGTTTTTCTTATTGACTCCTTTTCATGTTCAATTTTTGCTTAACAAACTAGTAAAATGGTGTTTTGTAGTGTGCTGTCCAAAACAGCGGCTTAATAACTGTTCCAACAGCTTATTAAGAAGCTTTAAAAAAAACGTTTTCACAAAATTTTCCTATTTTGATTAGTTCTTTCATTTTCCAAAAGCCAAAAATCAAAAAAAAATAAGTGAGAAGAAGGACAGGAGCTGGATTCGAACAAGTGACCTCCTTGGCTCTTTCCCACGAACAGCACACATCACACACATGCATTTCCATCTGCTTCAAGGGGTGTTTCATGTTGTAGTTTTCTATGTTTAATATTTAAATTAGTTTTCCATATTAAGCTTATCAGCCTTTAAGAGCTTTTTAGCAGCTTAATCCCTTAAGCCATAGTCTTTTTTAAATTTTTCTTAGAACCCTCATTAGCTTAAGTATTTTTACAAAAAAATTCAGATTTTTAAAAATTAGTTTAGTATTTTTAATTAATTAATTAATTAGTATAAATTAGTTTTTAATACGTAGAAAATAAAATAAAAGTCGAAAAATTACCTGGCTTTTTTCTAAAATTATTTCTAGTCATGTAGAATGTAGGAAAATTAGTTTTGCACTCGTAGGACTTAAATTGCAAAATTTTCACGTTTATGGCTCGGGTCGTTTCCGGTTTTTTGCATTCTTGCGTTTTAGCATCGTAGAACATAGTTTAGCACCGTTTTATTATTCCTAGGGCTTAGTAGTAGTTTATTTTGTGCTTACATTGTTTTATGTGCTTTAATTTCCATTCTGTACTTTAATTTGTAGAATATCGAAATCAAAATCCAAATTTGTTAAACCAATTCAAGTCAATAATCACAAAACTCAACGAAACCGTCAATTTCACACCTCGTTGGGACACGACCCAGGGAAATCACTTTCCCGGTATCACTTTTATCACATTCGTGAGATTTGGCACGTTAACCCTTTTCCTAAAAGGTTAATTTGTTGAATTTCACGATTAATTTGATATATTGATATTGTGTTTATTTCACCACACCCACAACAATCGAAATCAAATTTTGGCGCCGCTGCCGGGGAGGTGTGTTGCGACAATATCGTGAAGTCTTTGCGATTAGTGACTTGAAGATCCTTCCTCGTGAAGTTATTGCTTTTTGAAAAATACAAAAATACAAAAATATTTTTCTTTTTTTTGTATATATGTAAAAGATAAAAATACAAAAAGATTTTTGCTTGTTGTTTTAAATAAAATAGAACCCACAATCAATATAACACTTCTTAACTTGAGTGTTATCATAATAAGTTCCCGAACCAAAGATTCAAAACTTGCGTTTGTGTCACTTGCGTGAATACGCTTGTGATTATTGGTTTAAGTTCCTTGTGTTTTGCCTAGGTCTTGTTTTAATTGAAAGTGTTGTTTTTGAAAGTGCATGTGCACTCGTCTTCGTCATAAAACCCCAAAAATAATGTTCTCGTTCCTCTTATCCGTATAATTCTATTTCTCTTACCCTCTTTTACCGTTTAATTCTACTCTTCTTTATCCTCTTGAATGTTTAATTCTTATCTCTTGACCCTCTAAATTGTTTAATTCTCCACTATGCTCGAATTTTCACCATTTGATCCCCATGATCCTCGGACCATGGAGGATTTCTATCGTCCATCACTTATTGTTCGAGGAGGACCGATCGCTCCGATATCCGTTCCGGGAGCCAATTTTAGATAGAAAAATCATATGGTTCGTCTTCTTTGCCAACATTGCCAATTCCATGGATTTCGTGACGAAGATGCTAATGAGCACTTGAACAAGTTCTTGTCTATCACTCAATCCATGAAACAAAAAGGCGTTTCTCAAGATAATATCCGATTGAATCTCTTTCCATTCTCTTTAACCCACAAATCTGAATCTTGGTTTTATACCCTTGAAAAACATTCAATTCATACGTGGGAAGAGATGTTTCATAAGTTTCTTTCAAAATACTTTCCATATTCGAAAACGATACAACTGAGGAAAGAAATTCTTAATTTCCAACAATTAACCAAGGAATCCGTATTTGAAGCTTGGGAAAGATTCAAAACATTATTGCAGAAATGTCCCGATCATCGAATTTTGCTTCTTGATCAAATCCTAACTTTTTATCATGGTATCACTAGGATTGATCGAGACAAAATCATGTTGGCATCTGGTGGAAATCTCATGCGGAAGACTCCTCAAGAAGCTTACGATTTGATCGAGAATTTGACACAACATCATTTTCAGTGGGATGCTGACGTTCCTTACGATTCTACCACTATGTTGAGTGATCATTATTCCGAGCAAATTTTTGTTATGAGTGCTCAAATTGACGTCTTTGGCAAGCAAGAAAGATATATCAGTCACCATTATCAACAAAGACCGAGTCATCCACCCACTTTTTACTATTCAGATTCTGACGAGAGTGATGATGATGAACCGTTTGAAGAAGAGAACTTAAAGATCGATGACGCTTATGATGATTCTTCGAGTGGCAATCCCACTCCCATTTCCGATCCTATCATTTCCGACTCTTCCCCTTCACTCACACCGGTTGAGAGAAGTGATGTCGTTTTGGAAGAGGTCGATGTTTTTCCAATTTCGTCAAAAATTGTTGAAACAGATTGCGATCCGGGGGAAGATGTTCCGTTATTAGAAAAGATGTTATACGATGAATCGTCGCCTTTTCTTCCCCCGAAGGATGATAACGTTGAAGAAATTGTTGAACTTAAGCCGTCAGATCCTTCAGAGCTCGAGCTCAAGGATTATGTTCCCGAACTTGAGAGTTTTATCTTTGATATGGTAGAGGAGAGTAGTGGCAATCCCACTTCTCATCTCGATCTTTCTCTTACGACTTATGAGTCGTTTTTCTTTGATATCGATCATACGGAAGAGACGAGTCGTGGCAGCACCACTTCTCATGCTTATTTCTCTCTTCCGGAGTATGATTTGTTTAGTTTTGAGGAGTTCTCCGGTGAACTCTCTCATGTCATATCTCCTCCGGAGTACGATCATTTCTATTTTGATCTTGAGAAAGATTTTAGTTTGGGGGAAGAGCAGCTCTCTCTAAAGAGTTTCGTTATGGATGACATCACCCCGCCTCTTCCTCCCAAAGTTTTTGTTGAAAATCACCCAATGAGCTTAAATGATCAAATTCAAATTAAGGATTATATGAAATTTCCTTTTGAAGATGAAGAATGGATCCTTATCGTTATCAAAATCTTTATTCCATTCCTCACTTATAATATGATTTCTCCTCTTTTTCACTCTTGCGGGAGTGAGGATACCATCTTTGACCCCGGTATCACCGCTTTTCCTTTTTAAGAACCGTGGGTATCTTATCGGAGTGGAACTTTCTTATGTTTTAATGTTTATCCAAACCTCTTGAACGAAAGTCCGATGCAGATTATCTTTTCCACTTGCTTCCCCATGGACCAATGAATTAGGGGTCGAGTCAAGCTAGCGACTCGGTTAACAAAAACAGTAGCATTTTATTGGTGTTCACCCATGTTTCTGACTTCTTTCTCTTTTCTAACGACTAAGTGTGGGGGGGAAACCTCCACAGTGTTTGCTTTTTGTGTGTTTGCTCATGTTTTCAGGAATCCCTTGATCGTGATGATTGATGCGCCTGTTTTCAATCGAGCCGCCCAATATCCGATCAATTTTGCTAACGTTTATCTGGGGATATGTTTTCAAAAATCCTTTTTGTGTTAAATAACAGATTTCGTCCACACACTTGGTTAGTGGTATTACCTTTTTCCTTTCGATAGTAACGACTTCGGCCGGGACTTTGAATATTGAGGGCAATATTCAGTTCTAAGTGTGGGGGGGAATTCTGTCGAATTTTGTCACATATTGTACCCTTTAGTCCCTAGTACCCCCGTTTTGACCAAAACTTTAAAAAACTTTGCATAAAAAATAAAAAAATAAAGTGTTAATGCTTCGGTGTTAATGGTAGTTTAGTCTTGATTAGGTTAGAACAAAGGGAATCCCGACTCTGCTAGAGTGTTGATCTAGTTGCTCTCTTAACATTTAGGCTAAGTTTTTACGAGTTGTGCAAATGAAAATGCTAAGCGTGGAGTAGTTGGTTCTCTTTAGAGCTTATATAAGTAATCTATGGCTTTTTCTCCCAGTAGCTCCTAATTGAACCTAAAATACGTGCTCATTGTCAAACTTTTGAACATTCAAATCGTCTTGTTACTACAAAAAGTTTTTAAGCAAAATTGATATAGAGCTCAAGCTCAACTTTTTATTTAAATTTTTGGAAAAACATACTTTCTTAAAATCGGAATAAAGTTGCAAGTGAAAGTATCGTAAAAGTGCTTGAATGATGCAAAAATAAATTGCAAGTAAAAAAGTGAAAAAAAAAAAGGTGAAAAAATGAAAAAAGTGAAAAAAGTTGAAAAATGAAAAATGAAAAAATATGAGTTCCTCAAATAAAAGTATTAAGTTGCTTATGAATAAATGTGCGAAACTTGCTTTTTCTTAAATTTAAATCGGAAGTTGAACTAGGATTCGTCAAGGTTGTCTAAAAGCTTGACGGTGATTTAGAAATTCTTGAAGTCAAAGACCCCGAAAGCTCCGATACTATTCTCAAGGGTGAAAACCTAGCCTCCTTAAAAGGACTAGCTGAGAAGAAAGTCGCTACATGGAGTGATCTCACCTTTGAATCTCGAATTTCTAAATTGTCGTCGGTTGTTGTCCATTTAGGTTTAGTTTTGACTTAATGGTAGCCTCGTAAATCTTTGGAATCAAATTCCCGCTAATTCCGGTACTATTCTCCGTGTGGTGTCAAAAGCCCGGTCACCTAAAGCCAACTGGTTTGGGATGTGCCGAGAAGAAAGCCGCTACATGGAAGAGGCCCTTTCGATCCTTAGACTTTCGTAGTTTCCGGGAAGTTAAGATTTTAGTTAAGTGGATAACAACCATAACAAGGTCGGTTTCAATGGTCAAACTTTTGAAAATGAGCACACGAACTTAAATTGTATAAATTGTGGGAGTAAAAAGTTAAGTCTCGACTTACATAGATTATTGATATAAGTAGTGTTAGAATTTTACCAAAATGTTTGCACAATAAGTTTAGACTTAGTTTGAGAGTATAAAAAAGAGGATGACGATTCAATTCCCTAGAGACACCCATTTTGTGTGAATCCCGTTCCATGATACCACTTTTTGTTAATCAAGCATGTTGTTTACTTTCAGTCTAGTTTAAATTTCAAATAAAAAAGTCAAAATGGGGTATTCTTGGTAATCTTAATTCTTTCATTACTTTATATGATTGATTGCTAGGGACTAACAATTGCCTAGTGTGGGGGAATTTGATGAGTGCTTATTCACTCATCGTTTTTACCCACCTAAGACCTCAAAAATGACCATAAACACCTAAATATGATCAAAATATGTTACAAATATCCTCGGAGTGTGTTTTGTGTCTTGCAGGTACAAAAGGATTGAAAACAGAGCGAAAACAGACAAAAACGAGCCGAAATTAGAAAAGTGCTGAAACAGACGGAGCCGGAAGTGGATTTTCTACATTTTCAGAGCCCGGGACACGTACTGAGAGTGAGCGGGGGGAAACAAACTCAAAACCATACCACTAACAAAAAATCACCGTTTTACCCTTCCCCGATACCCAAATGACCAAAATCCCCTTTTAAACCCAAAAATCCAAATAAATCCTGATTTTACCCAAAACCCATTTTTGTAAAATCTCAAACTTTTCTTAAACCTATTTTTAGTTAAAAAAAAAAAAAAAAAAAAAAAAAAAAGACTTTTAAAAATCCAAAATACAAAATAAAACGTTTTTAACCTGGCTTTTCTGCTTTCCCTCCAAACTACTTTCTCTTTTACCCAAAACCCAGAACTCTTAACCCAAGAACCCTAAATCCCAAATCCCCAACTCACTTTCACCTCATCTCCCATGACAAAGTCACCAGATACCACTGCCACTGTGGCAATCCTTGGCTCAAAAGGACCCAACCTACGGCTCAGATTCATTCTTAAGGGTACCTAACTCATGAATGGCTTGGATCAATTCAAGAAAGCACACAAGGAGTCTTGGCTTATTTTACCTCACAGAAGTAGCACAAGAAGAAAAACACAAGAGAGAGAAGACATTTTTAGGCTTTTGTATAAATAAGGTTTAGGGATAAATGTAAAAGATAGTCTAGAATCTTTATGTTCTAGCTCATTTTTATTTCCATTGTCATTTTAATTACATGTAATTTTTAATTTTCAAGTTAATGCAATTTCATTCTGTTTATGTAAATTTCCTGTTGAAGTCTTAGTTTTTTTTTAAGGTCATTAGTTTTCATTTGTCTCAAATCCTTGTTACTAATCTGATTCGGTTGTTTTTATAAGCTTGCATAAGTTTTGTGATCCTTTGTTTCAAGTTACAAATTAGTTTTTCAAAAGTTGTTTTTATCATTCAAGCCCTTAAGGGGTGTTTGGAATAGAATAGGTTGTGGGTCAAAAACACATTTTTGACCCACTTTGGGTCTTGCATTAGGCAGATTAGAAGTTAATTCAAGCTTGCTCAGTGATAGTTGTTTTCAAAATCAAGTCTTTAGTTTAGTCGTCAAAGGAAATAATTTGAATTTTTGTGTTCTGTTACAGTTCCCCAGCAGTCCCAATGACCCCCTTTTGTAGCTTTGTAAAAGCTTATTAGAAGCTCCTCATAAGCTAGATATAGGGGCAAAAGTGAGTTAGCTTGGTGAACTTCAAGATTCCACAAGCTCAAAAGCTTATTCCCACTGTAGCTTATTTAGATTTTGCCTCAAAGATGCCCAAGTGGCTGTTTTCAGTTCTGTTATGCAGCAATCAGCCCCACAGCAGCTTGCACACCCCTTTTTAGTGCTTATTAGGTGCTTTCTCAGCTTAATCCAGGTTAGTTTAAGTTCTTATTAGTTAAATTAGTGTAGGGTTAGTTTATTTTCAGCTTATTAGTGCTTGTTAATGCTTTTTAGATTAGCTTATTTTTCTCTTGTAGCTTAAGGTTCCCTAGTTTAGTTCATAATGCCAACTGCTGATTTCCCAATTTATTTTCCTTTTTTAGTTGTTCCTTATGCTTGTTGTAGTTATTTAGTGTGAATGACAGCTTATTTGCTCCATGGTTTTTCTTATTGACTCCTTTTCATGTTCAATTTTTGCTTAACAAACTAGTAAAAGGGTGTTTGGTGGTAGTGTGCTGTCCAAAATAGCGGCTTAATAACTGTTCCAACAGCTTATTAAGAAGCTTTAAAAAAAACGTTTTCACAAAATTTTCCTATTTTGATTAGTTCTTTCATTTTCCAAAATCCAAAAATCAAAAAAAAAATAAGTGAGAAGAAGGACAGGAGCTGGATTCGAACCAGTGACCTCCTTGTCTCTTTCCCACGAACAGCACACATCACACACATGCATTTCCATCTGCTCCAAGGGGTGTTTCGTGTTATAGTTTTCTATGTTTAATATTTAAATTAGTTTTCCATATTAAGCTTATCAGCCTTTAAGAGCTTTTTAGCAGCTTAATCCCTTAAGCCATAGTCTTTTTTAAATTTTTCTTAGAACCCTCATTAGCTTAAGTATTTTTACAAAAAAAAATCATATTTTTAAAAATTAGTTTAGTATTTTTAATTAATTAATTAGTATAAATTAGTTTTTAATTCGTAGAAAATAAAATAAAAGTTGAAAAAATACCTGGCTTTTTTCTAAAATTATTTCTAGTCATGTAGAATGTAGGAAAATTATTTTTGCACTCGTAAGACTTAAATTGCAAAATTTTCACGTTTATGGCTCGGGTCGTTTCCAGTTTTTTGCATTCTTGCGTTTTAGCATCGTAGGACATAGTTTAGCATCGTTTTATTATTCCTAGGGCTTAGTAGTAGTTTATTTTGTGCTTACATTGTTTTATGTGCTTTAATTTTCATTATGTACTTTAATTTGTAGAATAACGAAATCAAAATCCAAATTTGTTAAACCAATTCAAGTCCATAATCACAAAACTCAACGAAACCGTCAATTTCACACCTCGTTGGGACACGACCCAGGGAAATCACTTTCCCGGTATCACTTTTATCACATTCGTGAGATTTGGCATGTTAACCCTTTTCCTAAAAGGTTAATTTGTTGAATTTCACGATTAATTTGATATATTGATATTGTGTTTATTTACCACTCACAAACAACGAATCATATACACCTAACCCTCCTTCCTCAACCCTCAACTCATTTTGATACTCTTTAAGGAAAAAGTGCGATCGAAAAACCTAAGTTATACAAATTGACTTCTTCACACGTAAAGGAAAACGTGTGCCTTAGGAAATGCTAATTTCTATTTTTCCGGATTATGGCAATCGCCACACATCTATTTTCATCTATCACTTCCTAGAGCATAGAAAACTGATCTGGATATGCTTACGGTGTATCATCTCCAGACTAATGGCTGAAGTAGAAAAACCATTTGAACCCTAGTAGAACACGTAGCGTGCTTACCAAGTTTGGCAACGGTTGGGATAGGCACCTTCCCTTGGCCAACTTCTCCTATAACCATACATATCACTTTAGTACCTCGAAGGCACCGTAAGAGATCCTTTATGGTCATAAGTGCCGATCCCGATTGTTGGGTAGAAATGGAAATACCCAATCTAGCAACTCTGAACTTGTTTAAGGAGATGCCAAGGAAACCGTTCTAAGTTGAGATGGATATGTAAGTTACTCACAAACCATTGGGGACATAGACGACGTAAGTCTCTTGAACCCTCCGAGGTAACTTAGAATTAAGCTTATGGATCCACCATGAAATTATGAGAAACGAATAGTAAACGTGGAAACTTAACCCCCGCTATGTCAATCTTTTGGAAAATCCTTGCTAGATTGAGACCAGTAGCTCAGAGCCTTAAGCTACCATTGAGACTCAGTTGAGAGTTCCCAACATTTTGTGCATAGTAGGAAGAAATGACTTGCCGTTGAGGAAAATGTTATCCCTTTGGAAAATCCTAACCTTCAGACGTTTAAACTTCGTTGACCTATCGAAACCATAGGTGATGAAACCTAGCAACTTTATTAAAGTTGCCTCTCTGTCTTCGAAGTTCATAGAAACTCGCAGTAAGGACCTAGATTCACGTAGGGAAACGTGAAGATGAACCCCCGTGTGTATTCACAAGCCTCCTTAAACCTCAACGGGTAAAACTTGAATTGAATCGCGAGGACACGATTCCTTTTAAGGAGGTGAGGCTGTGACAACTCGTAAATTCCTCGATGCGTCGTAATTGGTGAAACGTCGATTAGAGCGATCGTTTGATTTAATTTGAGATACGAGTCGTATTTTATATCGTTTTTATTGGAAATAATATTTTAAGAGCAATGACGTAACTCCCGTGTCATGAATCATTCGTTTAATAAGTTAAACGAGCCCCGAACCTAATATAAAATAAGTTTTGAAAAGTTTCATCTAGGATCCCTTGAGAATGTTTCATTTTCGTCCTTGTGCTTTTGAGTGTACAAGAGTAGTCCCTCCTAGGACTATAAATACCCCCACCCTCACCACTTCCCTCATTGCTTCCACTCTCACTCTCTCTCTACAAAACACACACACAAATATTTCTCTCACTCTAAAATCCGGCCACCCATTTCTAGGGTTCCGGCGCCGTCAAGTTTTCCAGCCAAAATTCCGGCGACCTCAAACAATTACACCACCTATCCCTAATGATTGATCGGGTTATTGTGGTCACGTTTATGCAACACATACACCACGGAACAACCCTATCGCCTCTAATCTTAAAAATAAGATTCGAGTTTTAGGGTTTTTGAAGATTAAACGTTTTTATTTGAGGTTCCAAGCTTGGTTATGAGTCGTACTCATACGAGACACCAACAACACGCCTCGTTCTTCTCCTTTTCCTCTCGGTAACCCCACGACCCGTCTAGTATTTTGTTATTTCGTTTAACCGATTTGTATATGTTGTGTTTTTCGTGGATGACAAACATTAAACGAGGTCTTAATAATAAAGTGGTCATAAAGCGTATTAAAAATAGATGTTGAAAACCATTTTGATAACGATTCGTGTGGTAAACTTGGGAAAAAAAAGATATGAAACATTTCAATCGATTATGTGGTAAGAACAATGTTTATGTGAGGTAGTGTCATTAATTTCTGAGTTGTACGAGTTGACTCACTGAGCCGAGTCAACTCAGTGAGTTGGTTGGTGTCACTACATGGGTTCGAGTCCTGAACCCAGTTCGTGGTAACGAGTATTGCATTTGTGTTTGCATCTTAGATGGGTAAATCATTTTGGGTACTTTGAGTACTAGAGATAACAAAAGGTAAAACATAAAACTTAAGGCTAAATTTCAGTTTGGTTTACTAGTGAATGGGTCGGATATAACGTGACTGCTGTAACCATGCGTTGGGTTACTGATTTGGGTCGAGCCATGGAGTGAGTTTGGTTGGTTAAGTTAATGGACTAGAGCCCATTTTATATAGATTAAGGATGGGTTTTATTAGGTTAGATAGTAACTATATTAGTATAAGTAAATGTGATAACCTTTATATATATGAAACAATTGACTATTGGGATCTATGGGTAGACTAATATCGATGAGGACTCGTTTCGGATAAAAATTGGTACTTAGATTATAAAGTGAGATTGATTACGGACTATACATTGGACATTTATGGGATTTAATCTATTGAACACGTAATGATATCTAGTAAAACATTGACGCTTTGACATAATTGATCGTTAATGTTGGGCTCGAACGGATAGTGAACGAGTTATTGTAAAAGGGGATAATAACTATTTAGTACTAATTACGTGGTCGATAACGATATCGGACATTAGTTATATACATTATAACTTATATCGTTTATTACGGTTTATACGAATAGAGTAAACATTTGATGTACGGGTATATTGATTATGAGTTAAACCTTATTAAACGTTTTGGCTTGAACGAGTGTAGCATATTAAGACTCAGAAATGAGTTTGATATGTTTATTTCGCAAGTTTAATATATTTGATTTGCAATAAGTTTAATTATTTCATTGATACATTTTAACTGATAACGAGACATATATATATATATATATTGTCGACTAGTATGGTTTTATTTAACTACGATAATAAATCATGCCTTATAAATATAAGATACTCTTTTTATAAACTCGTTGATAACATTTATATTAATTAGTGTGTTGTATTCTATTAAACGTCTTGGTTTGAATGAGCTTAGTATGATTGCTTTGCGGTAAAGCTAAATATTCCGTTTCCACATCTAAGTTACTATCGAATTATATAACTATATAAATTATTGGCGGATATGGTTTAATATATTATAAACCCTTATTAAATACGTGTTTCACGACACATGATTTGCTTTTATAAACTTGTTGGAAATATTATTTTGATAATATAACTTATTGAAGTCATATTGATTTGGAAACGTTGGAATAAACGAATGTGTCATTTATAGTACACTATTTACTATACCCTATATGAAGTAATTTCGGGTAAACTGGTACGATTATGAATAACGATTGAGATACCTTTATTAATTGAGCGATAAATGGAAACTTATCTTTTATTATTGAACCCGTATGTTTGGGAATTGTTGGGTAAATTGCCGAAACTTATCAATTAACCTATTTATGTTGCATAAATAGTTGTCGTCATTTCCTAGTTTTTGACTAGTTTGAGTATGTCAGTATTTATTGACTTTGTCAATGTCTCTTCCATTTTTGGCGTGAGTTATGGTCTGTATGTCTTGATTTGGTCGATGTCTTCTCTTATTTCGCGTGAGTTGTACATCGCGTCTATGTTTCTTACCACCACATAGACGCATTAGGTTGCATCACAACTATTCTATTATACTCGTCGTACAATCTTTTGGATGCCATAGAGATTAACTTTAGATGCCAGTCGTGTCAATAGTGAATAGTGCATTCTCCGGGACGTGATTACCTCGCTATCTTCGCTAGTATTTATTCAGGTATTGTCGCGGGCTAAGGTGAGTTTCATAGCCCCACTTTTATTTACGCTTTAACTACGCTTTGAACTATTTTGGGGTGAGAATCATGCTACCGCTTTTGGACCGTTAAAACTATTTGGATTTTCTTATATGCTCGACCGAAAGTAGATAGATGTATGCGATAGTTGTTTCCTTAGTCTAGGTTTTACCGTGCCTAACTAAGAATAGACTTCTATCTCGACCTAGCCCGAGGTTGGCAAATGTTCTAGAGGTTGCCACGCATGCTGTTGGACTAGAGTCGCAGGGGCCCGAGTAAGTGAATATATGATTGGAGATCCGGGTAGGATAAGTGTGAGAAACGGTATTTACCTATCTAGGTCTTGTATAGCAAATCAACTCTTACTGGTCCACTATGATTTTGTTGAACTTAAAGCTATGAACTCACCAAATACGACCTTTTAGCATGATTTCTCGTGAATTTAAGAAGTTTTTGGAATACGAGATCGGTGGAAGCTTGGCAAGAAGGCGTGGTACAAGGATCAATTCTGACTCTGATAAACTTTGGGGACCTATCTTATTAAATTATGTTTTGGGCCTAATATTTACACTTTTGAACTAAATGTTTTGAATAACCAATTTTGGGATTGGCTTTGAATGAGAAATGATTATCTTTTGCTATACTTGTGTGCGATACCAATCCAATAGTAACGCCCCAAAAACTTGATTAAGTCTTCCGCTGTACCGAGATTTGGGGGTGTTACACCAACAATCTTCCCAGTGTGAGGATCTTGTTTACTTTGAAGTTTTCAGCTTTGACGTCTTCATTAATCTTTGTTCTTTGATCTTTGTTCTTTGTGGTGGTAGTGATAGTATGTTGTGGTTATCTGCATCGACTGTTTTCTTCGTTGCTCCAGTGTCTCCACGTCTTTCTCCAACATGCTCACACGCTCTTTAATAATGGATTTCAGTGCTGTTGTAGTTCTCTTAGTCTTTAAACTTTGTAGATTCTTTGGCTTTGACGAAGAATCATTCTAACTTTGTGTTGCCTTTTGAGAGAACTTCAACTAGTATTGTTGTTGGTATGAGCATGTGAAGAATCTGCATGATCTTTTCCACCCGCGAGCATCCATATGAAGAAAACATAAAACATGGGTTAGAAATAGTCCAGCGCTTACAGTTTGAACTTCAAGTGTTAATATAGTAGTGTGAAAACACGCCTTCATTCTCACAAAGGTCGCTCTCGAATCGATTCCCACAAGTGAGATAACGCGATGTAGAAGTACATCTACAGCTCAGTGAGTCGCTGAGGTACACCAAAGCACCACCCCATGATCGTAGACCGCTTAAGACACACTAAGCGTAACCCACAAGGAGTTACCGAAGTGACTTCTGTGGCCGTGGCTGCTTTGATGTTGACCTGGCGAGAGTTTCCATTCACTCACTGAGGATCACAGTTGTGAACCCCTCATAAATGTTCTTGACAGATTGCTAAGATCTGTGTAGGACTATATAATTGTATCACTTGTGTTCTTATTGTTGAATGACAAGCGATGAATTTTCAAGTGTACCTAAGAGATCTTTTGATGAATCTCGTGGCTCTAGACTCAATAGTGCACTTTGGTTTTCCTGAGCGGAGACTAGGGAGAGGGTCTCCTTCTTCAATACCAGCAATCTCTAAGAGAAAGCCGATAGTTTATGTAGGGTTCCCTGTGAGAATGAAACAAGCTTCTGTTGAGAGAAACATGAGTGGCTAAGAAGGTTTAGTGCATGCGTCACTGGGTCTATGACGACTTTTAATCTTCAATACCGGTGTCATCTAGTGACAACCAGTAGCATATGAATTGAACCTGGTGTTTGCCCTAAGTTGAATAATCTGGAGGGCTATTTATTTTCACCCTTTTCTTTACTTTTCTTTTTAATTCTTCAACTCCTTCTTTCTCCGATTTTCATTTTCTCCTTTTTATAATCATACATAAGGACTTCTAAATTCTAACTATTTGTAGTGTCCTTGGGTAGATCCCTCCGGCTCTGGCGGATCATAGGATGGTTATTCCTAACCTTAGTCACCTTATAACTCCATGACTAACCTATGTTGCCATAAAACCATTTTCATGAAAAAATCTCTCAAAGTGGTTATGAATAAAAACATTTTGTACCACTGAAAGAGTTTTATATTTTGCAGAAATACTCCCCCTCAACACGTGCTTAAGTATTTTGACAGAAATTTGCACGGTGAGAGAAGAGCGCGCACTTTTGAACTGATCAACTCAAGATAAACAATTCCCTGCGAGACACGGTTACATCACTGACTAGGTCAGCTTGAAGTTGTAAACACTCCTTGGATAGGAGGTTTGACCCGTCAAGGTTCATGTCTACCAAGAGTTTCTCAATGGTACATTCTACTGACAAATCCTTTTACGAGACACGTTTACATCACTAGCGAACTAGCTTGAAATTATTACCCGTCTCGGACAAGTCTTTTCGAGTTACTAACATTTAAGATCTTGTCAATTCATTGGTTAAGTATTTAGCACGACGGTTCAATACCAATTCACAACATATTTCTTATCACATAAATTTTCTCCCCCTCAAAAATGGCATATAAATGGTATTTTGACGAAATTTTGATATCGAATATGTCCATTTCGAGTTTTGTGGAAAGATTACCACGAAGAACAATTTGTAAAAAAAGTTTTAATCAAATACTCCCCCTTAATAAGTGATATTAACTTTTGAGGTTTTTAAAATCTTAAGGGGAAGTACTTGTTCTTTTGAGCAAAACTTTGAAAAATGAAAGTTTTGACTAGTTTTACTCAAAAGTAAGAAGCTTTCGCTCCTTTTATAAGGATTGTGGCATCAAGCGCGTACCACAGGGTCCTTTCATGACAAGTACGGGTTGTACACTGTTATGTGAGCACAAGCCATTGTCAGATAAAAAATCACACATCCAAATAATGATAAGAGAAACAAATCAAGGGGTACCAGTAGTATCAGGTATTCCAACAATAACCTGTGAATGCGTTCGGACGATGGTAGCCCTGTGAGAGATATGCTTGACGACCACCTACAAAACTCTCCAACGTTCTTATCCATCCCGCCTCGAACAACCTTTCATCAATACGAGTGATGATCTTCTTCACATCCCTCTTATCCCTCGAATTCCATCTCTTCGGTGACCCTATGCCGTCATGAATCTCCTTTAACCTGTATGCTAACCCATCCCGAACCTTCTTCAATGTGTGATCCCCAAACTTATGAAGCTCTTTGCACGCCATAAAGCAATTATGGTGTAGTTCACTTTGGTAGACTACCCTAAATGGTTTCCTGATAAGGGTGTACTGAGAAAGTTGGTTTATGTCGGGAAGGTCAAGCTGTGGTTTTGTGAGATTAACACGCGATTTATTCCACGGCAAGTTGAATATCTTCTACACGTTCTTGGATCACGATGCTTCGGATGAATATGTGCAATGACTTGATGTACTCGTGTTGGAAAGTTGTAGAGAAATGTCGCATTCGTCCTTGTACCTTGGCAAGATACATATCTTCAATTTCATTTAGCGACAATCTCGAAAAATCCGCTTCACAAAAGTCATATTCCTCTTCGTCTTGTCGTTTGACCACTATTTTCTTTAGGAATGTGTAGTCCCACTTCTGACGATAGGGTAACATGCTGAATTGCAACGATCCGCTTTTCACTTGAACACTTCCTTTTAGACTTTATAACCGGCGCTTTTGTAGTAGATTCTTCGTCGTTTCGCCAATGATGAATCCTATACAAAGGCATCGAGGTCATACTTTTCCACTTTGTCAGCAAACATGTATGTGGCTTCTTCCTCGATGGCTATGTTATTAGAGTAGATTGTCACGGAAAGGGAGTGTGAGTGATGTAGCGATTTCATGGAGACATCGCTACCGTAGAAGAAACTCTAGGTCGTTGTTGAAGAAATAGCGTATGGAATCTTGGGTTGATCCAGGCCAATGGTAGGTAGAGGTTTGGTCCAATGGTGTAGTATGGAGCTTTATCTTGTCGGTGAAGTCTATGTTTGATTGTGATTGAGCCAATCAATGTTGTTATACATGGCTCGTGCAATGTTATCGAGATAATATTCGACTTCAATTGCGATTGTCCGAGTCGTCTTTAAGTAGTTGAAATGCATCATTCTTGATTCTCAACTCGCTTTGGTCATTTTCTTAACTTTGAACTTTTCCTGTATAAGCTTCACATGCTCCATTGTGCGACCATCTACCATTTCTTGACCTTCCGGTAACGTAGGGGTAGCATCAACGAGTTTAGAAAACCAGTCATATTCTTCTGTGTCATCTTCATCTAGCCATGAGACAACAGCGGTCTTTTTCTTCTTCTTTTTTGGCTTCGATGATGATTCTGGTTTCTTTGTTGTTTTAGAAGAAGTAGATTGTTGTTGGGGCTCAAGAATTTCTTCATCGACACCACCAGTGTATTCAAAGTGATCACCGCTTTTCTCTGTTTGTGGTGGTGACTCAGAGTCCTGAGGTTTGTCTTTTTGCGAGAGAACGTGGTGGAGATCTTCTAGCTGTGGAGGTCCTTTCGGGTGGTGGAGGCATAGAAGATGAATCATCGCTTTTTCTTTCGTTTTACCAAAGTCCTTATTCAGTATCATCATCGCCTTGGACGCTTAGCTCTTTCACGCGCTTTGCAGGTGAAGTTTTTAGTTGATATTCCAAAGAATGCCTCAAAAAGTTTAGCTTTATCAGTAAACGCTGTGCATCATTTAGACATTTGTAGCACAAGCTTGGAGATCAACTCTACATCAGAGACAACCTTAGGCTCAATTGGGTTGATTTGCATTGCTACCGGAGTAGATTGCATTGTTTGCTCGACCAATTGCATGAGATTCGGATAAAGTTGTCTGGTGAACATCTCTCTTGTCACTCCAGGGACAGTGTTGATGAGAAACTTGTAAGTGTATTCTCTGATCGTCTTCTCCATTTCCCCTTGGATATCTCTATTTAAATTGTTGCGTACTGTTCCTTTCATCTAAAACTCGCTTATCACGCCTCCGAAGAATGTTAATTCGTCCCCTTAATTCAGTTTCTTGTTGACCATGTCTTTCTTTCTTACTTGCCCCATGCTTTGACAATCTTTTTTTTTGCACGTGATATCCAAGTATCGGTCGGTTTCTTTACCGATTTGGATACGGATCTGGTGGTGTCTTTGGATGGTGGTGGTGATGAATGAGAAGAAGAGTCTGACGATGATGATTCATGAGGAGGCTCAGGGTCCTTTGGTGGCTCAGAAGTTTTTTCCTTGCTACGTATGAGACTATCTAGAATATAGTTATCGGCTTCCTTTTCAGCTTTAGCCTTATCTTCCGCCTTAACCCTAGCTTATTCATTCGATCGAGCTTCCTCTTCAATTCTTTCCTTGTCAGCGGCGTAGATCTTCATCTGTGATCTTCTCATCCTTTTCTGGTTCCTCTTCTTCCTCAAAAGTGAATGGAACTTCATATGATTGTTGCTGTTGCTTGGTGCATTCCTTGGTGGTGGCACCAATTCGCTTATCGGGTTGATTAACCGCATCACGAATTGATATTGTTAGTCCACCACTACTTGAATCACCAGGGCCTCTTGTTTGTTCATGATTAAATTCATGAGCAACATGTTGTAGTCGAAGATTCTTCAGAGTCTTTCTGTAATCTTTGGCTTCATCATGTGGCTCTTCATCTGAGCTTTCGACCTTTTCCTGTTCTTGCACTGGAGTTTTCCCTTTATCAAACTTGGGACTTAGAGGTTTTTCAACTGTTAGTGTATCATCTGTGGCAGATTTTGAGTAGATAACCTCTTCATCTGTTTCAGTATCCTCCATGTCCTCGTCCATCA
The DNA here is from genome assembly GCA_910596185.1 of Chrysanthemum makinoi. Classification (NCBI taxonomy): domain Eukaryota; kingdom Viridiplantae; phylum Streptophyta; class Magnoliopsida; order Asterales; family Asteraceae; genus Chrysanthemum; species Chrysanthemum makinoi. The sequence continues at coordinate 244,634,708 of OU343225.1, read as the reverse complement.
GTTGTGGTTCTGGTTTGGGAATAGGGATGGCACCCTTTGATGGAACTTTTCTTTTGAGGGTGTGAGTCCTCTTTGGATACTTTTCGTACACTCGCCGTTTCTCGCAATACTTCCAAAGACTCCTGCCTCTCCGGTCTCTCCTAACCCCACTTTGCTGATTCAACCGCTTCGGATATCGCTTGTATGATTGAAGTCCCTTGATAGCAAAGCATTAAGAAGGCAATCTGTAATACCGCACCTTGTTTCTTCAGTTGTTGAGTCCTTAACGACAACATTGAGTGTGGGCTCAAGCAACACAGAGTGATGTTTGGGGTCATCAAGTCTCAAGGGAATATCTGGATTATTCCGTAGAATCCTTTGGATCAATAGTTTTGTGTATCTGATATAAGGGATCTTGGTGCCAGACTTTTTAAGATAGGACATCATGTCGTCCCAGATCAGAGCTGCAAATTCGATGTGTTTCATGTTGACCATACCCCAAAATATTTGTAGTTCCATGAGCTTGGGATTCTCATGACCACTGTCACGTCCAGAAACGGATTTGGCAATCATTATGTAAAGTGTTCTCCATGGCTGAGGAATATTCTTGAGATCTACTGAAGAATGTTTTGTAATAATCCCAGCAGCTTCATCATAGCCGATGTCGTCATGAATCGGAGAGTGACCGCTCAAGGAGTAGCAGCGGTAATCGGAGGGGGATGGTAGGAAGAAGAAGAATAGCCCTTAAGTCTGCTGGTGTGATGGTGACTTGTTTGTCGTTAAGTGTCACAGTCATAACATCTTGACCTTTGACCTTTTGTATGGTTTGCCAGAATTGGTGAACATAAATCTCTGGCACAGTTGCAAAGTTAGTAAGAATATTCTTGTATGGATGAGTCTTTAGAATATCTACAGCGATTTGACAAGAAGACTCAAAACATGTGAAGTTATCAAAATCGAATCTGAGATTGTTCTTACCAATCTTCATTGTCTAACCGTTGGGGAAGATGTCTTCCATTGTAAGAACATTTGGTGCATCAATGTATTCCATTTGGAAGTCCATGTTGTGATCTGAAAGATATTGAGCCAAAAGAACCAACATATCGAAAAACATTACGTTAGTCAAAAGTTGATTTTATTGTCCAATTATTGAATATGTTATGTTGATGAATGTTACGAGTCCAACGTCACTTGTTTGTCCAATAGTCCAAAGAAGTCGTGATAAGTTTCGTGAATTTATTAACTTTGAGTTTTGAAGTCCAAATTTTCACTTATTTTCACAACATATTAACCATTTAAGCTTATTAGTGACATTTTGGTTACGTGACGTTATGATTTATTTATTTACAAGTTTGTACACGCAACAATTCATAATTATGGTTAAAATTAGGCTTAAGCGTAGGAATTGCAAGCTTATGCGTAAACAGTAGACCATACGCGTAGGCATAAGCTTATACTTAGGAACTTAACTTACGCGTAGGAAAAGAGCCCTTAGCATAAGGCTTACGCTGTAAGCGATGTTGGAGCTTACGTAAGGTTTACTCTATAAGAGTTAACCTTATGCGTAAGACTAAGTTTACGCATATCCTTCACAGATGAGTAGTACCATGTAGAACCTTACGCCGTAAAGGTTACGCGTAAGATTACTCTTATAATAACTTTCTACGCGTAAGGCAATCCTTATGAGAAATCCATGGTTAACCATGATTCTCAATTTTTCACGCTGTAATAACCTCAAACAAATACATCATAACCCATTCATTAACATATTATTCAATCCTCTTTAATTTTCACATGAACTCAGCTTTACGCTAAAGACTGCTAGATGCGTAAAAGCTAAACCCTAAGCATTCAATTTTTACGAATAAGAGTTTTAGCCATAGGAATTGCACCAAACATTTCCTGTGATGCCTTAGAGGTTATATGATTATGTTGTAGCAAGTTTTAACACCTAAAACCTCTTGAATCAAAAGTACCCAATTCATATGAACATAAACCCTAATTCTTAATTTTCACAAAATTAATGTTTCTGGGATCAATTCAAGAGTGGTTTTGGTTAATTAACAATGTTCCAATCATCATACAACAAACTAATTTTACGTAAACACTCCCAAATGAAAACGCCCAAATCCACGCATAAACCCTAATTCTTGAAAAACGATTAAAAACATTTTCTGGGTGGATTTTGATGTTGGAAATGTTTATAACACTTGTTTTAAACGCTTTGACACACAATTTACATCATAAATATTCAATGATGATTTTGTGTTCATACGCATACGCGTAGAACACAAAATCATCCCAAACACAAAATCAAACCGTTGGATTTGTTTGAAAATCAAAACCAATGTTTAGAAATGCATAAAAATCATTAAACCACTTACAAAGGTGAAGATTAAAGCACGGATTAGAGGTTTCAATCTTATGCGTGGATTATGGTTGGTGGGTAATAAATGTTAGAAGTAAATGAATGTGTATGGTAGTTGAGGTGGTTTTGTTAATTTTAGTTTAAGCTTTTGACAAAAATAGTCCCTCCACCTCAACCATTTTCATTCTTAGCCCATAACTTCCAATTTTGGTTACGCAAAGTATGGTATTTGGAAAGAAACATGACGACACTCCCCCTTGACTTAAGAAATAATGAAATTTTACAAATTTGAGTCCTGAGTGTCAATAAACCGTAAATGTGACCACCATTATCAAAGACACAACCAGAATAAGGTAACATGCAAGTACAAGGTTTTATGAAACAGAAAATATTTACTTTCTCCCATCAACACTTGATCAAGAAAATACATAATTTTGAAAGAGTAAAGTGTTGATGGAAGTTTTGTACTTGCCATGTTTGTAAGAAATTAGATAGGAGAATATTTTTGAATTTTATCAGATTTTATACTTTTTGTATTTTGTTTTTGAAAAATATTTACAAAAGAAGTTTTGGTGATTGACTGGTTTTAAGATTGTTTTAAAAGTTCATCCAGCTTCCCGAGTCAAACACCGCATTCCAATCCGGTGGACCAACTCAGTAAACCTAGCAGGAGCTAAGGCTTTGGTGAGAAGATTTGCCAGTTGGTATTTAGTACCTACAAAGTATAATTCAACGGTACCCGTTTCCACATGCTCCTTGATGAAATGATATCGAAGATCGATGTGCTTTGATTTGAATGTTGAACAGAGTTGCACGAGATCGCAATGGCACTTCGATTGTCGCAGATATCGGATTCTATCAAATACGTAACCATAGTCTTTGAGTTATGTTCTTATCCAAATGACTTGAGCACAACATAGCGCGACATGGCTACATATTCCCGCTCGTTGAGGACAGCCATGTACAATCCCCGCTTCTTCGATTTCCATGACGCCAGATCACCAAGAAATTGTAAAGCCCTCACGAAGTACTTTTCCTAAAATCTAAGCAACCTGCGTGATTCAAAAAGCAGTTAGTTCAAAACCGAATCCCGGATACCGATCCCCAAGTTAATGGTTCCCTTGATGTATCGGAGGATTCTTTTAGCCTCGAAGAGGTGAGTTTCAGTTGGTCTTGATCAGCAATCTGAGAAAAGATATACAAAGAAATACAATGTCAGCCTCACGTCAAGTTAGATACATGAGAAGCCCAATAATACTTCGGTATTTGGTAGGGTCAACCAATTTCCCATGCAAATCAAAGATCCAGGTATGTGCCATTGGTGTGGCATAGGTATCACTAGTTTGCATTCCATGTTTGTTTAAAATTTCAAGAGCATATTTGGACTAACTTAGAAAATACTACGGAAAGGATTGATGAACTTGCAATTCTAGAAAGAATGTAAGTTCACCCATCATGGACATTTCAAAATGTTTTTCTCAGCTTTTGAAAAAGCGTTTATGTACTTTAGATGTGTTGACCCAAAAATGATGTCATCCACATAAATTTGAACGATTAAAATGTGTGCCCCGTGATATTGTATGAAAAGTGTTGGGTCGACCGATCCTTTAGTGAAATTATTGGCAATAAAAAAGGATGATAACTAATCATACCACGCACGAGGGGCTTGTTTGAGACCGTAGAGAGCCTTGTTCAGTTTGTAGACGTGATTAGGGAACTCTGGATCAACAAATCCTTCTGGTTGACTAACATAGACCGTTTCCTTCTTTACCATTCGAAAAGCGTTTTGACATCCATCCGAAAGACCGTGATGTTCATGTGAGCCAAAATGCCAAAAATCCGTGTACCTCAAGTCTAGCAACTGGTGCGAATGATTCCTCATAGTCGATCCCTATTCTTGTCTATAACCCTTAGCCACGAGACGTGACTTGTTTCGGATAACCGTACCTTCAGCATCCAACTTGTTTTTCCAAATCCAATATAAACCAATAACATAGACCCCTGTTGGTTTTGTAACCAATTCCCATACTTCAAGACGTTTAAACTGATTAAGTTCTTCTTGCATGGATTCAATCCAGTTGTCGTAAGTCATTGCTTCTTTAATGTTTTTGGGTTCAGATTGACAAACGGTAAGTGCATAAATGCAATGTTCACCGTAAATCCAAGGCTGTCTAGTTACGACGTTGATTCGGTTTCCAATAATGTTTGCAAGAGGATGGTCTTTAGTAAATGTGTGAGGGTTGGTGTTGATATACATTGTGTAGATTGGGAGGATTCAAATGACTTGTAGATGATTCCGCAAACATCGAAGTGGCGCTTTCATTAACAAAAGGATTGAAGAACGATTTGGATCAAAATCGCAGTTGTGGTACTTCTTGGTTTAGAAGATCATCGCTAGATCGGATCATTGGATGCGTTTTGTTCATCTTGTTGCAGAGTCAATTGGAGGTGCTTCTTCAATAGTTGTTGTTGTTTCTGTGTATTATCGTTGGCAAAGGGAAAGCAGTTGATACATCCTGAGCACGTTGATCAATATCATCACTAAATAGAGGAGCAAATAGCTATTCCATTTGTTGACGAAAGTAAGTCGGAGGCTTGGTTCAGGTGATGATGGGGTTTGGGGGAGTTTAGACGGTTATGTCCGGGTTCCAAGTCATGTGCTGTGAGCCATATCCGTAAGCTCATCGAAATTGGCATGAATCGCTTTCCATAATCTCCCTTGTATGACGACGATTCCGCATTCGTAACCCTTAGAATTTTCTTCAAAGATCCAACAAAGACTCCTATGTCAGCTTTAGCTTTGAGCTTACCAAAGTCATCACAATCATTATTCGGATAAATGAGGATCCAAAGACATGAAAGTGTTTAAGGTTCGGTTTACGGTTGTGGATAAGCTCATAAGGTGTTTTGTTGTGGCATTTGGTAATCATTGAACGATTTCGAGTGTAGCATGCGCTTGACACGGCCTGCCGTACCCCCAAAAGTAATCTGGAAGTTTTGCATTTATTAACATCGTTCTTGCAGCTTCTACTAACGTGCGGTTTCATCTTTCAACAACTCCGTTTTGTTCGGGTGTACTTGCAATGGATGTTTGATGCTCAATTCCCACTTTCTCATAATAAGCACGAAGAGTTTGATTCACGAATTCAGTTCCTTTGCCTGTTCTGATTTGTCTGACTGTGTTCCAGAGCTGAACTTGAATTTTTGTGAGAAAGGTGATGATCATCTGTGGAGCTTGATCTTTACTTCGAATAAAATAGACCCAAGTCCATCTTGAGTAGTCATACACAATTACTAAGATGTAGCGTTTGCCATTAATCTTCTGCACAGGCATCGGGCCACACAAATCCATGTGAAGAAGATGAAGCACATGCTGGGAGCTATGTTCCACCATTGAAGAAAAGTGAGCACGAGTGCTTTTCCCTTGTTCACAAGCTGAGCATAGGTGATCTTTAGAATACCGAAATCTTGGGAGACCTTCAACAAGTTTGTACTGTTCAAGATTGGTTATGGTTTGAAAGTTTAAATGTGAGAGACGACGGTGCCATAGCCAAGATTTTGTAGATGTTGCCTTTGAAAGTAGACAGATGGGAGATGAAGCAATCCTGTCTTGCATTGAGATTATATAAAGACTTGAATTGCGGGTACCAGACATAAGATCGTTTCCTTGTAGATCACGAATGAAACAAGTTTTCTCCCTAAAAGCAACTTCCAAATCTCCATCACAAAATTGACCGACTGAAAAGAGATTGTGAACGAGACCTTCCACATAATAAATTCTGCTAATTTCGATGTTCCCATTGATGTAATCTCCGAAGCCCATGATAGCCGCTAAGTGATCATTCCCGACCGATCTGATCGCGCTATGAACTTTGAAACAAAGTTTGATAACAGTTTAAGATTGCCTGTCATGTGTTGGGAACATCCGCTATCAACAACCAGAGGATGATCTCAGACACTGCATTACCCGTGACGGGCGACGCAGATGGAATAGAAGTAGATGTGGAACCCGAAGAGTTAGAGGGTTCTGATGCAGTGATAGGTGAAACAAACATGTTTATGATTTTAGGTATCCATGCAAAGCTAAGTGTATTATGCAACCATTTCTGCCATCTCCAACTAGTTTTAGCTTTGGTCTTAGTGAATGCACTAGGTGATAAGTTCTTCCTAGGAGGTGAAATGGGTTCTAAGGGTACATCAATGTTAATAGCATGAGCACTAGAAGGCGGTTTAACTAGCACAGACTTAGAAGCATTAGTGGGCCTAGAGGTATTCTGATTTCTATTGTTCCGCTTACGAGATAAAATAGTCTTAGCAACACATTTGTCATGACATCCATAAAACATACTTTTACGACAACTAACATAAGAAGCTTCAAACTTAACATTTAAAGTACTTAAAGGTTCAGCATTCGTTACATCACTTTTTCCATTACATTTGTCAGATGCAATATCTAAAGTGGGTGTAACTTGAGTTTTATTCAAAGACCTAAGGTGTTCTTCTACTTCAGCATTCTTTATTGTTCTTTTCTTACGTCGCAACTTCCTATTATTCCTTGTATTGCTCCTAGGTGGTGAAGTGCGGGCTTTGGAAAAAGAGGCAACTATTCCTGTTTCAGTAGAGGGAAGCACATTAGTTTCTTGTGGTTTGTCATTAGATGTTCTAGAGTCATTTTGAATCTGTTTAGGTGCAGTTACTATGGTGTTACTATTCCTATCTTGCTTAAGTTTTACCAACTCTGCTTTAAGATCATGGATTTTGTGTAACAAATCTAGATTTTTAGAGCGAGTAAGTCCATCTCGTCGTAAAACATCTTTGGTATATGCAAGATGATCATCAACATCTTTTGACGCTTGAGCACGAGTCTTTTTGAGTAAATCAAATATGACACCATATTCCTTTTTAACTTTTGAAATTTCTTGTTCATATTTTGAAATTTGACACTTCAAAGACATGTTTTCATCATCCAGTTGCTCAAGTTTTGGATTAAGAGTTTTTGTATGCAATTGGTTGATTTTGTTTTGCAAAGCGAGTTCTCGATTTTGACAATCTTTTGACACCATTGAGAACGTGCTTTATGCGTTGAAAGCTCGCTTTAACAATCGCCATTTTCAACTTTTAAAGACTTGATTTGTGACAGATATCGTGATTCTCAACATTTGCAACGGAATCAACGTAATCAGCAGAGATATAATCAAATGCATATGCAAATGAATGTAATAACACAACATTATTGATATCGCACGTATAACATCTTCCAAGAGTCGATCAACATCTTTTCGTAACATTTTCTTTTACGTTTTGTATTTGAAATCGATGTTTCTGTTTGTTTGAAAACTCTCTTCATAAGTCCAAGTTCCTTGTGAAAATCCCTTTCCCAATATATTACACACATTTTCAAATTTCAACATGTGGTAAAATTCTTTTTCAAAAATATCTCTTTGGGCTCGCTTGAGGCGATTGAAAATGTTTAACTTTTATTTCGTAATTTATTTCAATTTCACGTTCCAAAAGTTTGATGTCCGATAAGAATGTTTCAAAATATTTTATAACTTTGCATTGTTCAGCTAATGGCTTTCTTTCACAGAGTGAAGGTAAAGGACCATTAATTTGTGCAAGATTGGAATGGGGACCCTCATTTGAAGACTCGTAAGTAGGTGTGATAACCCAAGCAAGTAGAAAAATCCTTGTGTGACGAAAGTAAGGCTTTGAATAGTTAAATGGTTTGTTATAAACAACATATTCCAATTTTGACCGACTCTCGTCTTCTTCATCTAATTCCTCCATGCGATTATATTCAACAACAGTGAATGGAATCATGAATTCGTGTTCTCGTGACTGTAAACTTGAGGATTTGGTTTGAATGCTCTGTTTGAAAACTTAGGTTTGTAATCGGCAAGATTCGGTCCATATCCATTTGGATTTGGTTTAAAAGTAAACTTTTGAATAGTTGTGATTGACTCACCATGTTTATAAACAAATTTTTCAAACTCCTTCATTTTGTTTTGTAAGTCGACAATTTCTTCAAGATAGTCATCTATTCGTTTCTTTGAATGCTTTTTGTACTCACGTAATCGCTTTTGACAAGTTAACAACTCGCACTTGGCTTTTGAGTTTCCAAAGTAGAGCGCTAAGTTGTTGTTTATGATCATATTTCGCTTGTTCTATTTGAGATAACAAAGCATTCTTAGAGGCAACTAGATCAATGACTGTTGTTCCAATGATTTTTCGCTTTGGTAAGATTTAGAAAGTTTACTTCAAAACCTTTTTCACGTTTTTCTTGTGTTTGAAAAATATTGAGTTGAAATTTTAAGCATTCATTATCCTTAGTCACAGCATTTTTTTTTCTTTTAATTGATTATTGATGTCTTTGCATATTTCCATTCGAGATTCTTGGTCTTTAAGTAAGGTCACAGCTCAAGATCCGATTAGACGAAAGTTCGCTTGTTCAACGTGAGTCCTCAACATGATCATTATTTAGATCCTCAAATATAACCAACAGTTAACTTGATTATCGCTGGTAACTATAAGGTCATCTTTATTGTCAAATATAACTACAGGATCTATTTGATTATCATCGGAATGAGATGTAGATGGCTCATGTTGAACACTCGATCCTTGTCGATGGCGATGGCTGAGATATCGTGATCAAGAATGAATATAGTTTAACCCGTACCTAAGACAAGTGTCGTGTGTCATACACCGGGCCTCAGACACCATGTGGAGTTCGTGCATGTTAGCCATCAACATAACCGCCGTGATTAGCTTGCAAGTCCTCCATATCATCATCAATCATTCTATGAAGCTCGTCCTTGTTGGTAAGAGTTCCACTAGCTTCATCCTGAGCCAAGAGTAAAGCCTTGCGGATATTGTCCTCTGCTTTTGGGCATGCATTAGCAGGATACCCTTCTCATTACAGCTATAACAACGAAGACCATTAACCCCATTCAGCATTACTCGTTTCAACCACTTCGGTTTTGTTGTTGTGGAGCACCCATGTTATTCCTTCCCATTTGATTAAACCCTTGACCACCGCCCATCGATTTAACATTACCACGATTCAACTTCAACACGCCCATTGTTAACAAATGCCCGATTCCTTGTGTTTGATGAGGTACGGATGCATTGTTGATTTGTTTGAATATCGGCCTAAAGCTCTAGCAATCATGACAAACCCTTGCTGCAATGCATCAAAAGCTTCAGTATCCTCATTTGATTCATCGAAAGTGCTTGATCATTATTGTTTTTGTATGGAACCAATTGAGTTTCTTGAGATTTGTGCTGTGACGGATCATAAGGTGTGATTGTAGTAGTTGGTTGTGGAGGATTTGTGAAGACAGTTTGTAAAGTAGGGAATTGAGGATAACACGCTTGGAGCCCATAAAGCAAGAGTTGGATTATCCAGGCTTAAGGTGAAACAGGGAGTCCACTGATAACCCTTTCTTTGTCAACTTCCGTGGGCTTCAAGTAGTCATACAACAACCGTGATGTAGATGATGAAGATTCTTCGCTTGACGGATGTAAATGACATACTTTTCCTAATCAGGACCAAGACTACTCAGAACTTAGTATTGATCGCAATTCTTGGCATAATGATGTTGTGTTTTTCAAGTCATTGATGATGTCCCAGAATCGATGATAAGACTTTAATGTTCGGTTCAATCATGAAGTGTTCATAATCCAAGTAGATTTTGGATTCCATGTCTTCTTGATTGAGTTATGTGCCTTCCATGAGAAGATGAATATGCTCCCATTGCATTTAGCAGTTTTTTGAGCATCAACACTTCGAAGTATCGGATTGGGTAATCCCAAAAGGATATATTGCATTGCTAGTTCATCGGCTTTAAAGTGTAGAAGGATCAAGAGTAGAAGTTCAAGTAAGACTCACAACGTTGGAAACATCACCACTTGGTGGATTAGCAATTGATCTCCAGTACGCGACAGAGGCATCCTAAATGGACCTTCAAGGATGATCTTCTTCAATAACTTTCCATGAGGCTTCTTTAGATCACAGAACCTAAAGAACCTTATTACCCATTGATCATAGTTTCCGGGAGTGAGCATTGGAGGTCTATCAAGTGATCCAGCCTCATGAATGGATTGTTGGCTACTTAAAGCTTCACACATCTTTGCAAACAAAGACGGTTCCTTCATAGTATTCCTGGAGGGATGTTGATTTTGAAAGTTTGTGTAGGCTTGTACTTGAAGACTAGGGGAGGTTGAATCATTTGTGGTTGAATTGCTCCTTGAGGAAATTGTTGTTGAAGTTGTTGTTGTTGTTGTTGTTGTTGTTGTAGTTGTTGATAAAATTGTTGTTGTTGATGAAGTTGTTGTTGTTGTTGTTGTTGAGGATACACATGAGGGAAGTAGCTAGAGTATGGTGGTTGAGACATCTTGAAAATTGTGTTGATGATGGATCTTTGTAGTCGAATGAAACTTTGTTGATGAAGTATCCTTATGCGAGAAAACAAGCTTTGGCAAAGAAAATACCTTATGCTTAAAACACCAAGTTACGCGTAGAAGAAGAGAGCTTACGCAGAGGGATTAGCTTACCCAGGGTTAAGGAAACCTTAATTTATGCGTAATCCAAAAGCTTAGTAGTAGAATGCTTATGCGTAAGATTTGCTTATGCGTAAGACAATCCTTAGGCGTAAGAAAATGCTTAGGCGTAAAGATTCTACGATAAGTTTTAGCTTTAAGCGAAACTAGGGTTTTGCCAAAAATCCTTTACACTTATTCCAGTGTAAAAGATATCCAAAGTCGAAGTGTTTTCGGGCTTATCCAAGCAAGAAAACACCGAAAACCAATTAGCAATCAAGATCAAGCTAGAAAATCTTACGCTGTAAAACTAGGGGGTTTACTTATGCAAGAGTTACCAAATTTTTCCAAAACTAAGATTTACCAAAAGTGTTTCTAAACTCGATTTTATGATGAAAAGCTTCAATATCACCAAGATAACACAAAAAGTGTGAAACTTGATGATCAAAAACTCTTTTTACCCTTACGCGTAGAAAGAACTAGACGTATCAAACCAAGCTCAAAAACAATGAAATACACGTAAAGTTTCAAAATTTTTGCCAAAAACTTAAACTTTGTCACCAAATAACCTTTAAAGTAAAAGAATCTTGAGTTTTAAAGTGAAAAATTTAAAGCTTTTAAGCCGCTTGAAGATGAAACGTTAAAACCCACGCTAGATATTTAAAACTTCAAAAACAAGAAAGTTTCACCCAACTAAATGGTGACTGATACCACTGTTAGGTTCCCATTTATGTAACACAAGCATCAATATGAAGAAATATAGAAGAGAAAGATCGGTTGAACAAATCACACAAACACACACCTAGTATGATAAGAGTTTAGGCGTAGGTTTTGTATATAGAAATGAACAACCAACCTTCAAAATGAAGGTTTACAACATTATTTATGGAAGGAGCTAGGGAAACACTCCTAACTCCCTTCCTTTCTTATGGGCTTGGGCCAAGGCTTATGGGCTTTCTACATAAGCCTTGCCTTAAGTGCTAAAATAAAAGCCTATTGAAGCAACCTATTACATATTAATTACAAACACTTGAATAATAGTTTAGGAGTGATTCCAACAAGAAGAAACTAGACAAATGTCACTACCAACATGGTTCGAATATAAAAAGTTTATTATATATTGTTTTTGCTATAATCTTTCATAAATCGTATTCACATTTGAGTTTTCTTAATTCAGTAATCATATATTCACATTCATTATAGTTATTTTGCATGATTTTCTATTATTATCAAGTAAACTCAATAAATTGGTGCTTAAAGATGAAGATCAGTATTTGGTGGGTCTTTATGTACTGAATTCATTTGGCTTTATAGTATTTGGTGGTTTGTTACATGCATTTTAATGTAGATGTACTATCCAAAATTAGGTGTTTGAGTTTTCTTATTGTTAGGAATTGGAAATTCCATAGTTAAGTGTCGGTCACCCCAACTATTGTCTAGCATATGTTAGCTCGTAGGCATATCGTTATTTACTAGTTTATTAGTTAGTTATCAGCTTAGTTTAGCTTAGAGTAACACCGTGGAGGAAGGACGAGTCTTTACCCATCGTGATGCTTGATCCACAATCGACAGAGGACGCTTAGGTTGTAATTATAAATACCCCTTCCATCCTTGTAAGGGGTGGTGCTTCTCATTCAATCTAACCTTTTCTTTTTTTTTACTTTCTCTCTCAAGAACACCCTCTCTACTCTTTATCATTCTAATGGCTAACATGTATTTCCACCATCCTAGACCACTCGAATCATCAAACAACATAATAGGTATGATCCAACAATTGGTATCAGAGCCCAGGGTTTGTTGTTTTTGGTGATTCGAATGGTTTTTATACGGTTTTTGTTATGTGGTTTATGTACTTGTGGATGCTGTTTGATACGAATGGTGTTTGGAAACTTGTTTTGATGATGGTTATGAACTTTGATATTTGATATGGTCTTTTGAATCTTGTTTGGGAGTCATTCGAATCTGGTTTCTAAGAGTTGTTAAAACTGTTTTTAAAAATTGATTCTTGGTCTTAAACGTAGTACGGTTTTTTAAGAATTTTGAAAACTGTTTGTTACTATTGATGATTACAAGTTCTTAAGCAGTTTTGAAGACTGTTTTGATTCAGGTTTCATATCGGTTACGAGTTCTTAAGCAGGTTTTTGTTACTGGTTTGTTGCGGTTTTGATTCTGCTGTTGTTATTCTATAAAGTGGTTTGGCACATCTCTTGGATGCGGTTTGTCAAAACGTGGTGCCTTTTGTTATCAAGTATTTGTTTGTCATTAAAACTATCCGCATTCATTGAACTGATGCGCGTTTTATGATTATGCGTTTTTGTTAATACATAATGCGGTTTGTCTTACATATGTCCAGATGCAACGTAACTGAAGCGGTTTGTCAGGTTTGAAAACAGAAGCGATTTGTGTAAGATAATTATGCAGTTTGAAAAGTCAACTGCGGTTTAATGTGGTCAACTACGGTTTGACTCTAGAAGAGGTAAAGCAGTTTGATGTAATAAAATCAGTTGCGGTTTGATATGGATGCGTTTTGTTAGAAAAATAATCAAGTGAGGTTTGTCACAAATAAATCAAAAGCGGTTTGTTAAGATAAGTTGAGATGGGTAAGAAGCGGTTTGGGTACGCGTTTTGACTCTGAGTAGAAGCAGTTTGACTAAGTATGTGGTTTGACTAATCTTGATATAAGTTTTGTCAAAACTGGGTATGCGGTTTGATAGTTTTTCTCATATGCGGTTTGAGTGAACTAATGCGTTTTGATGAAAAGACTATCATGCGGCTTGTATAAGGATGAGATATGAGAATGAAAGGACTCATTGCGGTTTGGTAAAAGTTTTGTCAATTGAAAGCGATTTGATAATTATTTGTGAATAGGGCTGCGACTTGGAACAGATATAAAGAATAAATATCGACATCTCATTCAACACAATATTTACAAAACAATAAATCAAACAAAACAGATCCATCATCCAGATCATACAACATCACAACTTCACATCTAACTAATCTCATTACTTTAACATACATAAACAACATGTGCATATGATTCATATCAACAATCTCTCCTCAACGCACAACTAACCAAGACTCGGACGTATAAAAAACTTTTAAAGGATCTCAGGTTTGTTCGTTTGTGCACATCAGTGGTATACCAAGACTCTTGAAGGTCTTCATCATCAATCTATTTTGTCACAGATCCATAGATTTAAAACAATACGAATGAAAAACTATGCACATGATCTCTGTTTCTCCTTTTCGAAGGTTAATGATTTTTATGACCTTTTTCAGATTCATAACTCCTCGAAGGATAACATCATTGATCAAAATGGTTTGATAATATCCGAATCATTAGAAAAGGAAGATAACAAGGATGTTATTTCCTTTTCTTAAATTCGTTCTATGCTAATTCTGATGACGTTTCAAGGCTGTATGAGATTTATCAAAACCCTTCATTCACTATCTCTTACTATCCGAACTTAATGATAAGATTTATAACAATTAGGTTATAATCTTTTTCATTCGTTCGTTAATATCCTTTCATACACAGTTTTATTCGAAAAAAAAGGAAATCGAATGACAACGTTAAAACCTTACCAAAATCTGGTTAAACATGTCCTCTTCAGTAAGATAGAAAACCATCCCTGTGGTATTTCTTTGATTAATCGACCTTAGGTATCCCTGTGGCGTTAATGTTGAAATCGAGCCATCCTCGCGGGCGAAGTTCACGGGTATGAATATGATATACGCGACTTTTTGCCTATCAATATATGAAGGATGATGCTTACCGATTGATTATAAGATTAAAGGATTAAAGGAGATTATTTCAAAGGAGATTTGGTCATCTTTTTTGGGAGAGTTAGTTTGATGGGGGCAGATGAGTTGTAATAATAGGGTTTGAGTTGTGAAATATTAGGGACTAGGTGTGAGAAGTGTGAGTAGTGCATCTTAAATATCCATAAAATTAGGGTAATGCGTTTTCTGGATCAGACATGGGCCTCGTATGGTTGAAAGAAATTGGTATAATGAATTGGTAATGGGCCCGAACATACACATGGTCACATGATTTGTTTATTTGATGCAGATTTCTGACCAGGTTTTACATTTATAATAACTCGTCTACCTATGGCTACCATAACGCACTAACGCAGGTGTACCCGGTCGCATATAGTGAGGGAATGGTAAGACCGAGGTCGTCCCAAGAACGGTTGATTCCTAACTGTCTAATTAATTAAATTAGTCAAATAAATAAGTTTTAATGATATGATTGATAATATTTAAGATGTCACGTGATCAATTGGGTTGGTTCTTTGGTAAACAAGCTAATGGGAAAGATAGTGATACAATTCTTAAACCGAGTTCTTCCACAAGTGGCAACAATGATAGACTCCTTGGTCAATTCGCCACCCTATGGTTCTAGAATCCTCACCAAAATGATCGTGTCACCCGATTATTCGACAATCTAATAATAGCTATTAAGAGCCAAGGCTACTATCGCATTACATGGGTTCTAAATGTCACCGGATTCTCGTTTTGTGGGTCAAAGTCATAGGACATCATTTGGTCGGGCCTGCCTTAACCTATCAACAAAGGGTACTTCTCGAGAAATCAAAGACCGCCATAAGTCCAGTTGTTCATGGATCCTAAGCAAAGTCATTAAGTACCGCTACATGCTAGATTCATAATAGTGAGTGTTCGGGCGCTAGCATCTTAAACACTCACCCCTTACTTCATAAGTTCATCCAAACGGTAGGTGATCGCTAGTCAAATCAACAAGTAGAAAGGGTCGCCGTTGGTCATATTTTACCTTTTTCCTTGCCTCAGCCATCACTTAGGGCCTTGGTCATATCTCCTAAGTAACTAGCCTCTACCGCCATTCAAAACTACCAGAATAAGGGTAGCTACTAACAAACTATGCATGCATACACTAGAAACAATTAATAACGCAAAAGCATTAATAATAAAAAGAATCAAAACTAGGTCAGGACCTAATTTCCACATCACCAAAATACCCTAGTGGAATGACAACTAAAATCCTCATATAAAACAATAAACAAACAAAGACATAACATTAAATAATTAATTGGCCAATAATAAATAAAAGACAATTAATAAATAACACAATAAGAATTAATTCGCCAACAATTATATTGAGAATCAAGATTATAATAAACAATAATGAAACCAAAATAATATTATGCGTCAGAAAATAATTACATATCGTGCCAAGAATAATGCTATCGATCCCCTAGTTGAGTACCGAGCAAAACCCCAAAGGGTTTGCCCCTTAGAGAAACCAAACACTGTGCGCCTCTTTTGCTTTCCTTTTGACTTTGTACGATGCACAAAAAAAAAAGAAAAAAAAAAGTGATTCTCTTTTTCCAATATGATGATTTCATATGACATACATGTCATGTATATATACTAAAATAATTAGGGCATTATGCAACTTGGGCCCGAGCTTTTAATAATTATGGTGTAACTAAATTAATAAGTTACTGAACTCTTGTAACTCCTTTCCTTGAACTTCATATAAAATACGCATTTAATTAATTACGTAATAATTTATAATTACGCCAGAAGCCATCAAAACTTTGTTTGCGTAATTACCTCCATATCTAAACATCGGTTATGCCGTAATCCTTCGCCACCATACTTATCCAATTCGAATTGCATCTACGGCAGAACTAAATTCATGTTACTACCGTAACCTTTGCAATATTAATAACGACGCAAACCATAAGAAATGGTTACCAGATCCTTCAAAGCATCATACTTACGCCAGTAACATTATTAGTTAGCTACTACGGTAACCTTTACAAATAATTCATATGCCTTTGTAAATCTATCTTCGAATATATTCGGCCTTTTCTCACATCGCTTTCAACGCCTCATTTATCCCCAAATGCATTTATGAATCTAATATGAATGTATTAAGTACCATATTAATACAAATGAGGCCATAAACACGGGAATTTGATATATAAAAGATCACGCTAATTTGATGTTATCAAATATCCCCCCACTTGAATTCTACTTGTCCTCAAGTAGACCCTTTAAATAATCTTAAAAGATATCTCCCATGATTAATTGGAAAATATGAGTTTAAAAATCACCTAAGCTAGAAAATTCCAAACCGGAGCACCTCTACAACTAAAAGGGAATTGAAATCACACTTTCTCTCATAATTCACGCGTTTTTTTTTGGTGATCTACTCAACTGCCACCATGGCGAAGTATTCTATCATAGGCTTGGCAAATATAATAATCTCCACCACTAGAGTCTATAGATGCAAATTATTCTAAAAAGGCAATGGGTTAACACAACATAAAGGCATGGGTTTATTTTGTCATTACTAACTAGCTAATGATTTAAGGGACAAAATCAATGATACATGACCAAATCCATGGCCAAGATACCAATGATTGCTCGCTTCCTCACCTAAACTCGATTCATGACTAAGGGTAGGATAAGACATGGGAAAACTTTAATGGGTGTAAATGAAAAGAAACGTAAACAAATAGATTCCCC
>OU343225.1:244462403-244617201 GCA_910596185.1 Chrysanthemum makinoi | reverse complement strand
CTATTTCTTTTCACCCTTTCATTATATTTTCTTTTTAATTCTTCAACCTTCTTTCTCCTTTCTCGCATTACTTCCTTTTTCAATCATGCCTAAGGACTTCTAATACTAACTATGGGTATTATCCTTGGGTAGATCCCTCCAGCTCTGGCGGATCATAGGACGGATTTCCTATCCTTAGACACCTTATAACTCCATGACTATCCTATGTTGCCATAAAACCATTTTATTGAAAATCTCTCAAAGTGTTTATGATTATAAAGCATATTTTGTTAACACCTTGAGAGTTTTGTATTTTCAAAACACTCCTTCACATGTGCTTATATTGTTTTAACGAAATCTTGCGATGAGGGTAGAGTTCGCACTTTTGAATTGATCGGCTCATGATAGACAATTCCCCACGAGACACGGTTACATTGTTTAGTTAGAGAGTTCCATTGTCGGTTTTAGGGTGACAACTAGCTCTAATAATTAACTTGAAGTTGTAAACACTTCTTGAAAAGAAGGTTAGACCCATGTAAGTTCATGTCTATTACGAGTTTCTCGAGATGGTGCATTTACTACTTTGATTACTCGTCAATTCATTGGTTCCGACTGAGTCGAGCTCTTTTGAGATTCAAACAACGATCATTAAACATTTTTGATCACATTTTAATCACGTTTCTCTCCCTCAAAAATAGCATATCCATGATGTTTTTGAAACACAATGATTAAAAGATATGTTTTTCGAAAAGCATTTGGAGAGAAACTAATTTAGCATGAATTTTGGAATAATTTTGGTTTAATACTCCCCCTTAAAGGAAGCATATTTTTCATACAGAAAATTTAGAATCGGTTAAGGGTTTAGAGGGAGTTATCTTGGTACCAAATGTGAGGGATTTTGAAAAATCTTTTTGAAAAATTTCGAATCAATGGTACGCAAGATGAAGATTTTAAAAATCTTTTGAAGATATTGAAGAAGAATTCTCTTCATTTGTTTTAGGATAAGTGCTCGATATTTATGAAAATCAATTTTGCGTAGCACTTTCCTTTCTTTAAATTACGGGTTACAGTCTGAAGTAACTGCAAGCCATTATGATTTTAGGAAAAGTGCTTGAAAAAATATTTAAAACCTTTGTTTTGGATAAGCACTTTCCTTTCTTTGAAGCGTGGGTCCTGAACTGACGTGTTCAGAAGCCATCATTTTGACGTCCTGGTTTCGTACTGAAGTATACGAAAGCCATTTTTGAAGAAATTTTGAGAAACGACATGTTTTAGAAAACAATAAAGAACTCTCGCTCAAGCATCTGTACATACCCGTATCATTGTTGAATGACATTTCTAGAAATGTACAGAATATTGATTATACGAGAGACATGTCGTGAGAAGAATATTTTTGGATTTTTGATTTTATACTGTTTTTGTATTTTTTGAAAAATTTTATATTTTTGTATTTTGTTTTTGATGGTTTTTCAAATTTTGTATTTTGTTTTTTGAAAATATTTACGAAGAAGATTTTAAGAAAGAGAAATTAAGTTGGGACAAGTAAAAGTGGAGTTAAGAGTGGAATAAGAAAAGGATTTCCACATGCGATATCGGCATAAAGTTCTTCTTTACCACATGGGGTGTATGAACCTTCAACACTTTTACAAGTACCTGCATCCACAGAAGAATTTTCACAAATAACAGTGTTAGAAGTATATGTTTCCTCACGGCGAGGGTGATCACTATCAATGGTTGTAGTGGTTTCTACTTCTTTATCCTGATGATTGGTACTATTATATGTGTTGGTGCGAGTATCAAAATCTTTCCTGGGAATCCATCTAAGACCTATTTTGTTGAAAACTTTGCCCGTGGGAATCCACCTAAGGTAAGATCTAGGAGTTGTTTTCTTATCAAATGCAGCGGAAGACTCAATTTTTGAAAACTACGTCTGAAGAGATCCACCTATTAGGTTTCCTTTTGATGTTCATCTTGTCAACGGGTTTGTTTCGATTTGGAGTCTTAGTGGATTGTGCCTTGGCACAAGAATTATCTTTCTTGAGATATTGTGAGAAACATGCATCATGATTAGTTTGAAAAGACACATTTTTACATGTAGTACAGACAAATTCAATGTTCTTGTTTAAAATAGCAGCTTTAACTTTGTCACTACAATCTTTTGGAAATTGATTCTTGTTCGAAAAAGACTTAGAATTCCTAGTGTTGTTTTCTAAGGGCATAGCATTTTCTTTTGAGCAACTACTCTTAGATGCAAGCCAATCCCTAGTCTTTTGTAGAGTGTTCCTAGGTAATGGTTTACTACTACTAGCAGTGCCTTGAAATCTTGTGGAATTCATCACCCTAGATGTTGCACATAGAATTCCGTCTTTTTAAGTCTGCCTTTTCCTAGCTTCTTCTAGATAGTGATTGTTGACCATGTCGTTAGAAACATGATTCTTTAACCGGATTTTGGTCACATTCGTGTACTATCCTAGAAATGCCGGTGTAATCACTTTTGGTGTTTCACAAGCTGCTTTTCCTTTTCAAAACTTTTGATAATTCTCTTTTTAATGAGGGGCGTGGAGTGTTGTTTTGACAAATCATTTTTCTCATTGACTTTTGGAGGAGGCATAGAAACAGACATTTTTGTTTTGGAAACCGGTTTGGGAACATTTGCTTTCTCCTCAGTCAATGGTTTTGCAAACTTAGTATCCACAACCTTTCGTTTTTGACATCGGTGAGCTCTCAAAAGATCATTTTGCTCTTTCATGTCCATGTAGGCACGCTCATACGACAGTTTGTCATACTTGCATTCCTCAGTTTTTCGATCAAGTTGTTTAAAATAGGACGTTTTCTTTTTCAAGTTTTTCAAGAGCTTTTTCATATTTTGAAACAATTCGAGGGTCTCGGACTGAGTCTTTCATGATCTTCAACAGAATATGTTTGCAAAATGATGGACATGATATCGATAGTCATAACATCTTGAAGAGAATCATTCAAATTTTCAAAACTTTGATGTGTTCAACACTTTCATTAGCTTGCTTTACCAGGTATTTGTGGTCCTTGACAAAGTCATTTGTTTCTTTCAAAAGCGCTTGTTGAAATGAATTACCCTTGACGATGCGATTAACGGAGGTTCAATTTGAGTTTCAAAAACTTTTAGTTTCATCATCAAGGCAGTAAACCAAATGTTAGTAGTAATATTGATTTTAGATTTGACACTCTCTTGAAGATACCCAATTCTAGTTTTAACGTCATCTAAAATGCTTCTGGCATAACTTGTGTTAAAAGGATTGTTTGAAGACATTTGTTCGATTTTCGAAAGAGATTTGGAAACTAAAACTGGTTTTGAAACTGATTTTGGCGGTGTTGACACTTTTGAAACACTTGGTGTGATGGAAAACTTTGACTTTTCTTTTTGTGACACAAAAGTAATTCCATTAATTTTGTTCCATTTGTTATAATCAATGGGTTTGATATCCGGATTCTTTTGTTTCATTTTTAATTTGCTCTCTTCAATATGTTCTAATGTTTCAAGAGAATCACGAACAATAATGGGTTCATGCAAAGGTTTTCCATTGTTCAACACATTCTGAGATTTCTGAGCTTTCTTGAGGAAACCAGGAGGTGAGTTACCAAGAGCCATTTTATGAGAAGTATGAAAAATCGGATTTACTTGATTAGAAAGCATCTTGTTTGTCTTAGCGGAATGACCCGTTGTAAGAAGCAAATTATCCAATTTTTTTTATTGTTTCATTTTGTCTAAATTTCATCAGAAGAGAATCTTCTCGTTTTGAAAAATCGGCAATCAACTTGTTTCTTCTCTTTTTCAAGATCGAGAAACAGTGCTTTTGTTTAGAAAGTTGGTTATTTAGTTCAGAAATTTCCTTGTTTAAAGATTTTATTTTCAAGTTCAGATTCACATCAAGTGTATCATACTTAATTTGCAATTGTTTTCTCTTAAAGAATCTCGATAACCAATTTATAATTTTGATATTTTGTTTGTATGAAATTCATAGGCTCTTGCATTCTCTCTGTAACTCTCAAGCTCGTGGTCAATTTAGATTATGGTTAACCTCGCGATTGACCTTACTCACTTTCTCAATCTCAATACCACAATTATTGATTAATGATTCAAAGTAAGCACGGGTTTCCTTATCATTAGCACCATTCTGTTCATCTTGACCTTCATTAGGATCCATATATGGAGTTTCTGAGTTAACATTGCTATTAACTTGCTCCCCCACATATGTGTCATAATAAGGTTCGGAACAATGTGGCTTCTCTCATCGATAAGTGCTTAACATTACTATAATTTGGTACCTCATTGGATGCATTATGCGTAGACGGAGTTGAGTCAAAAGTACCGCTTGATGTTGTGTCCTGTGATTGATTGTAGCTGGAGGTTGCAAAATCGTTTGCATCGCCCGAATCCGGATACCTCAATTCGTATTCCTCATCGGTCAACTCAATTCCGACTCTTCTTTCTCGGCTAACAACAACATGTACTTGAGCTTTTGACGATATCCTTGGTTTGACCTTTGCATTGAATATCTGAATCATGGCTTTGAGGTTGAGTAGCATTGGCGAAGTCATAAAACAGATTATTCCCATTTTGATATCCCATATTCCATATCGGTCCGATTCTGTCGACTCCTCGATTTTCATCAAACGCCTGCATATTGCATCGATTCCCCATTTGTATACCGGTAGCAAATGCATTACGATTCCCAACATCAACCATTTGTCCTCCTTGATTCCCCATATTCACACCGGTACGTGCAATTTGCCTATTCGCAGTGTTTGGCGGAATCCTTTGGTTGTTGTTAGTTGGTGTGGAATAGCGACTTTTAGTCGTTACCCAATAAAGAGTATATATGTTGTAAGGTAAACGGGTGGGTTTAGGATCGATGATTCCTAGTTCTGGTATTGTTGATCCGGATAGAATTGTTGTTGTGGTTGTGGAATGTATTCTTTAAGTTGTTGTTGTTGGAAGATGATGAAGCTTGTTGTTGTGTATTCACTGGAGGTTGAGTCTTTGCAATAAGTGCCAATGGATCATGATTCTTTGCTAATCTTTCTTTCTGACGCATTCACTTGACTTGGTTTTGTTTGAGAAAAATCGTTTAGTTGATCAAAGTTCACCTGATGAAGGTCTTTTGTTTGGTTGACAATAATGATATATCGTCCCCATTCCTCACGGAAGATTGTTCGGGAACTTGATGTTTTGAGCGATAGTTACGGGTGTCAACTTGTTTCTGATAAGCTCATTCATCAAAGTGCAAAACCTTCCATAATAGGATTCAATGGATTCTCACAGGTAGAAGTAAACTTTTCCCATTCAGTTAGCGACTTGTTCTCCATGTCTTGTTGACCAATTTACGTTCCATGACAAAGCCGTCTAACACGTTCCCACATATCGAAAGGTTTCTAACTGTCTACCGCAGCAAAGATGACTATTGGTAAACCCAGTTGGATAATATGAATTGCCATGTCATCTGCCCGACTTGTTTCGATCCTCTGGGTGTATTGATTCGTATTGAAGACGAAGATGGTGGGGCGGGGTGTTGCATCTGCATTTCGAGTACATGAACTTGTCGAGGCTTGAAGGGTCCATCCTGAATGGATTTAATCATGAGTTTTCCATTAGGTTTGGTCTTGATGTAGCGAAGCATTCGACTTGTCCATTGAAGATAACCACCTTTTGCCAACATAGGAGGGCGGTTTTCGGCCGCATGCATGAATGTCTTGTTGAGTTGGCATTGATGAAGTATGATATGATAAAGTTGATGTAGGATCGATTCAACGATAAAGGAGTTGTATTGTAGAAGATATTGCGTTTGAGGTTTTAGAAAGTCGTACTCGTAACCTTGGTCGTAAAAATTTTTCTCCCAAAATTTGAAATTCACTATAAAAATCAATTCTAAGGTCGTATGAAAATTTTTAGTTATGACAATTTTGGCGTAAATTTGACCGAAAAATTTGAATTTAGGGCCAAAAATTTGAATTTTTGACCAAAATTTTCCGCATTAAACCAAAATTTGAATTTCGCGTAAAATTGAGCGTTTAGTCTCCTAAAAATTTAAATTTTACTTTCGAGTTTTCCATAAAAAACTCTTTGTGCGTAGATATAGAATTGTCTTGATTTTTAATGAGCTTAAACGTGACCGAAGAGATTCGGTAAGCGTTGGTGCTTATCGCGTAGGATCTTATGCGTAGGATCTTAGGGCATTAGGATCTTATGGGTAGACTTAAAGTTAAGTAGGAAAACTTATCGTAAGATTTAGCTTATCGTAAGACAAGGCTTAGGCGTAGGATAAATACTTGCGTAAAGTAATCTACGTAAGTCTAAGCTTATCGCGTAAGATTAGGGTTTAGCCAAAATCCTTTACACTATCACGTGTAAGAGATATCAAAAGTCGAAGTGTTCCACAAACTTATCCAAGTGAGGAAGCGAGTCACCGTTAAGTCGAAGAATCGCACCAAAAGTTATGAGTAGAACCTTATGTAGTTTGACTTTCTTACAGCGTGAACTAGGGTTTTGACCTACTGTTAAAAATTTCCAATGATTGCGATTTCTCTTGCAGATAGCCTTAAAAACACTGAATAACCCAAAAATGTTGACCTTTTTCACCCAAAGTGCTTAGAAAAGTTCGGTAGAAATGACCAACGAACCAAAAACGAGTTCAAACTTGAAGAAAACACGTAAAGCTTGAACTTTTTGCAAAAAACTGAAACTTTAGCACCAAATAAACCTTAAACCACAAGAATCTTGAATTTTTAAGTGCATAAATTAAAGCTTTAAGCGTGACAGATATCCTACTCGTAAACTATTAAACTTACGCGTAACCCTTCAAAACAAACACAAACACTCCTAAACCATTGTTAGGCGATTGATACCAATTGTTAGGACCTAAGATATATCAACCTTATCACAAACTACCAACACGTTAACCACTGTACGCGTAGAAATCGTGAAACCCAACACAAACGTAAAGCGTATAAAGAAAGAAAAGATAAGAAAGATGGTGACTTGAATGATATAAAACCGTGTATGTTGTGAGAGAAAGATGAAAACAATAGATGTTTTATTTCAAAGGAAAAACACACACACACACTTTCAAGCACACCCCTCAAATGACCATTTGAGGGGTATTTATAGTCCAAAGGACTTGATGCCCTAAAAGGCTTTCCATGGGCCTCGTGGGTTGGACATGGATTGGATTGGGTTGCTTGAACTTAAACAAGGCAAGCTAATCCTAACGCCTAGCCAGTTAGCTTAGTCCAATCCGACCCGTTGACTATTCTAGCACGATATCTAACACACGTTACAAAGTTCCTAATCGTGAATGACCATCACTTCTAATATAACTATTAAGGCTAACCTCCCCTAGGGGTGGTCATTCAAATGATGCTCCACTTGATTAGGTCTTTACTTTTCTTGAGCTCGAACTTTGTGCGTAGATATAGAATAGTCTTGATTCTTTGTTCCTTCATGCTTTGTGATCAGTTAATGTGGTTGTCTGTCGTTGTCAACTTCGTTGGTGTAGGTGTCTCCACGTCTTTATCCACCATGCTCACACTTCTATTTGACTTTGAAGTTCCGATGTGATGAAGTTCTCTAGTCTTTAAACTATGGAGATTCATTGACTTTGACGAAGGATCATCTTTAACTTTGAGTAGCCTTTGATTTTGATGAGAACTTTCATGTGTTGTTGGCATGAGCATGTGGATAGTGTGCACGATCAATCCGCTCCGGAGCTTCCATAAGAAGAAAACATAAAAACAGGTTAGTAATAAGCGGATCCGGCACTTACAAGTTTGAATTTCGAGGGTGTTAACAGCATAGTGTGAAAACGTCTCTAATTCTCACAAGGGCCGTTCCAAACCGGAGTCCCATAAGTGAGATAACGCGATATACGAAGTACATCTACAGTTCGGATGAGTCGAGGTACACGGCGTCACCCACGATTGTAGACCGTTTGAGACACACTAAAGCGTAATCCACGGGGAGTTACGGTGACTGCTGTCAGGGTGCTTGATGTTGACCACGAGGAGTTTCCATTCAATCGAAGATCACAGATGTGAAACTTCTCATAAATGTTACGGCAGTGCTAAGCCTGCGTAGGACTCTAGAATGTATCACTTGTGTCCTTATTGATGAACAACAAGTGATGAAATGTCATGTGTTCCTATGAGATCTTTTGATGAATCTCGTGGCTCTAGACTCAATAAGTGCATTATGATTTTGCTAAGCGGAGACTAGGAGAGGTCTCCTTCTTCAATATCAACAATCTCTAGAGAAAGTCGATAGATGTAGGGTTCAGTGAGAATGAAACAAATCCTTTTGAGAGGAATTGAGTGGCTAGAAGGTTTAGTGCAGTCGTCCACTGGGTCCATGGCGTCTTTGTCTTCAATACGGTGTCATCTAGTGACAACCCGGTAGCATATGTATTGAACCCGGTTTATGCCCTAAGGTTGAATATGGAGGGCTATTTCTTTTCACCCTTTCATTACATTTCTTTTTAATTTGTCAACCCCTTCTTTCTTTCTCTCACATTACTCCTTTTTCAATCATTCCTAAGGACTTCTAATACTAACTATTTGTGATGTCCTTGGGTAGATCCCTCCGACTCTGGCGGATCATAGGACGAATTTCCTATCCTTAGTCACCTTATAACTCCATCCTATTGTTGCCATAAAACCATTTTCTTGAAAATCTCTCAAAGTGTTTATGATAGAAAACATGTTTGGAACACTTCGAGAGTTTTATATTTTTAAACACTCCCTTCACATGTGCTTAAGAGTTTTAACAAAAATATGCACCGAGGGTAAGTTTGCACTTTTGAATTGATCGGCTCATGATAGACAATTCCCCACGAGACAGTTCGTTGCCTAGTTAAAGAGTTCCATTGTCTGGTTTTAGGTGACAACTAGCTCTAATAACTAACTTGAAGTTGTAAACACTCTTTGAAAAGGAGGTTAGACCCATGAAAGTGCATATCTATCACAAGTTTCTCGAGATGGTACATTTACTGACTTTGATTCCCGTTAATTCATTGGTTCCGACTGAGTCGAGCTCATTTTGAGATTCAAACAACGATCATTAAAACTTTTGATCACATATTAATCCGCGTCTCCTCCCCTCAAAATAGCATATTCGTGATATTTTGATATCAACAGTTAAACAACATTTTAGAATCTTTGGGGAGACAAGCGGATTTGATTTAAGCATGAATGTATTTTAGATTTATACTCCCCTTTAATAAAGCATAATCAATTAAAGGGTTTTAGAGGGAGTTATCTTGAGCACAAAATATTTTGAAAGATTTTGAAAAATCTTTTTGCACAATCTTGAAAAAGGTGCTCAAGATGATGATGATTTCTCACCATTTTGATTGTAGTGCACTGAAGCGTACACTTGATTTTTATTAAAAAGCACGAGTTTTGATTTGAAAATAATCAAAAGTCATCATTTTGGTCGGGTTTAAATCTTGAAGTATCGAAAGCCATTATTTGAAAATTTAGAAGCGACATGTTTTGAAAAACATATTAAAGAACTCTCGCTCAAGCATCCGTACATACAGTATCATTGTTGAATGACATTTCTAGAAACGTCTGAGAATATCGATTATACGAGAGACATGTCGTGAGAAGAATATTTTTGGAATTTTTATTTTATATTGTTTTTGTATTTTTGAAAAATTTTATATTTTTATATTTTGCTTTGTTGGTTTTTCAAATTTTGTATTTTGTTTTTCAAAAATATTTACAGTGAAGCTTGTTGGAAAATCATTTTCAAGAAGAATCGAGAAGACGTTCTAACTCCTCGGGGTTAGGCTTGCATTCGTCGAACTAAATAGTCAAACCTTTCTTTTGGAAGGGCTTTAGTTAATAGATCGTGAGTTGGTGTCTTCACTGAAGAATAATTCAACGTACCCATTTTACGTACTCTTTGATGAAGTGATAGTGGACACGGATGTGCTTAGTCTTTGAGTGATGAACGAGTTGCATGATATGGCTATGGCACTTTTCAAGTCACAATACAAAGGTATTTTATCAAAGTAAAGCCATAATCTGTGAGTTGTGTTCTCATCCATAGAACTTGAGCACAACACGCAGATAGAGACACATACTCAGCTTCCGCGGTTGATAGTGCGGTCAATCTTGTTTCTTTGAAGACCGACTTACTAACTTTTCACCCAAAATTGTGCTCCTCGGATGTACTTTTTTTGTAACTTGATCACTGCGTGGTGCATTCACGAAAAGGCAATTAGATCAAATCCGATTCCTTGGATACCAAAGTCCCAATGAATGGATGTCTTGATGTAGAAAGATCCGTTTAACCTCTTTGAGGTGCGGTTGGTAGGCTTTGCACGAAACCGTGCTAATAAGCAAACACAAAATGAATATCTAATTGACTAGCGATTTAGATACATGAGAGAACCAATCATGCTCCGATATTTCTTTGGATCAATAGGTTTCCCAAACAAATCGGCTCCAATTTTTGGTGAAGTTACCATTGGTGTTCCGACAGAATCACAATTATCCATACCATGATTTTTCAAAATCTCAGTTGTATATTTAGCTTGATTTATAAAAATTCCATGTGGGGATTGATGTATTTGTAAACCAAGAAAGAATTTTAGTTCCCCCATCATGGACATTTCAAATTTACTTTTCATGATATTTTCAAAATGTTTTGAAAGATTCGGATTAGTGGACCCAAAGATGATGTCGTCCACATAAATCTGAACAATCAAAATGTCGTTTTGCATTTTTGTGTAAACAAGGTAGGATCAACTGTTCCTTTGGTGAAATTGTTTTTGGATAAGGAAAGAGGACAGTTCGTCATACCAGCTCCGGAGCTTGTTTCAATCCATAGATTGCCTTTTTGAGTTTGTAGGCGTGTGGATGTTCCATGTCTATGAAGCCTACGGGTGACTCACGTACACTTCTTCTTCGAGAGTTCCATTCAGAGCACGCGGTCTTAATGTCCATCGATAAACGTGATGTTTTGTGGCGGCGTAGGCTAAGAAAATCTGGCCTTCTAGTCTAGCTAGCGAATGACTCTTCAAAGTCTATCCCTTCCTTTTTTCGTATCCTTTGGCCACAAGGCGAGCTTTGTTGAATGACAGTCATTTCTTCATCCCGTTTGTTTTTCCATAACCATTTAAGATCAATGGCGCGAACGTCAATGGGTCTTGGAACCATTTCCCAAGATTCATGTAGACGGTATTGGAGAAGTTCCTCTGCATCGCGCATCCATCGCGGGATCGCCCATTGCCTCGCGAATGTTCTTTGGCTCTATATTGCTAATGAAGCAAAGGTAAATGCATAAGTCGCAATCGGTGGCAAGTTGGTCTCGTCAATTGGCCTTGAAGGTTCACCAATAACTTGTTCAATTGGGTGGTATTTTGTCCACCAGGTAGAAGGATACCGTTGGTTATCATTATCTGAATTAGATGGTTCTCGTAAGCTAGAAGATGATTGGTGATTCGTAGCAAAGCGGGTTTTCAAATAAGTCTTCATCTAACGTTGCATCGTTACGGTTTTGATTTTGCTCATCAGCTGGTAGAACGGGTGTAATAGCGAGTAGATGTAGATGATGTTGATGGAGTTGGTGCATTGGTTTCGACCGTTGTAGATGCATCTTCTATTGGTGGTGGAGGATGATGTTGGCGGGTGCAGTGGAATGATGGTTTGATGCATTTGTCGAAGTTCCACCATAGTATTCATCGAACATTAACTCGAAGAAATTCTCCCATTCTTGTTCTTTAGGATTTTCAAACAAAGTTGATTGAGCTCTTTGAGTGTAGTCTGAGCTGATGTGTCAAGAAGTCTATTGGTTTAGTGCGGGTTCTAGGCGATCTCTCGGAAGCCATTTGTGAAAGTCGTCAAACTTCACATTCATTGTCTCCATGATCCTCCTAGTTCTCTGTTATACACCTGAATGCCCTCGAGTTGCTGAATATCCAATGAAGATTCCAATATCACCTTTAACTTTCGGTTTCCAAGATCTTCTCTGTCATTCGTAGGATAGCACAAATCGCTAAATACGTGAAGGTAAGAGATATCGGTTTTGTTATTCACAAGCTCATATGGGGTTTTATTGAATCTTGGATGGATAAGGGATCGGGTCTGAGTGAAACAAGCGTGCAATGACATCACCCATAGAAATAACGGTTGCACTAGAATAGATTAGCATTGTGCGGCGGCTTCACAAGATTACGTAGGATCGATAATACTTGAGATTTATGTGGTTGGTGGGGGGCTCAAAGAATGAATAAGACATGGTATTGTTTAGATTGATGTAAAGGGAAGATGTGTGTGTTTCAAGAGAGAAGAAGAAGAAACCACACACACCTTATTTTACAAAGTGAACTTCCTACCTCTAGTTGGGACTAGGAGGGTATTTACTTAGACAAGTCTAACTTAGCACTATTGACTAAACTAGTCGAATGAGTAAAAGAAGAAACTAATGCAATTCCCGTAATGACTTCACTTTAGCGAGGCTAACAATCTCTCCCTAAGTGATGTCATACGGGAGTTGCTACAATGTTCCTGAAGCAAAATTAAATCAATGAGATAAGCACAGTGACTTCAAGAGTGTCTTCCACAGTCATCAAACTTCATGAATCTTCTCAGTGCCATCTCTTTACTTTGGAAGAACAATGCGAGCAAATCTAATTAGGGATTAAATCGACCTTTTGCTCTCCCTAATTAGTGCTTTCTCCCCAATGACAACCTTTACGATGAATTTCACGAATTGAAGAAGTCTTTTGATAATTAAATTAGAATCGTCTTTAGTCTTCTAACACGCAGCGGAAAATGTAGAAAATATCTTTAAAATGTAGTCTCTTCACACTTCTCCCCCTCAAAGGTTGCAAATGATGTCGCCATCGCCATTTTAATTGAGCAAGTGGAATAAAACTAGCAATGGTAGTTCGATTCACTTGATGATTGAACGCGCATGGAAAAAGTATGAAGCATGTTGATGAGAACGGTCATAAATGAGAAGATTTCTCTTCTTCTAAAGATAAAGCGCACTGAAGCATACACTCTTCTTTTCTTTAGGGAACGAGGCTTGAACTGTTGTGTTCAAATGTCATAAGAAGATTTCTCTTCTTCAAAAGATAAAGTGCACTGAGACGTGCACTTTTCTTTTCTTTAGAGAACGAGGCTTGAACTGTTGTGTTCAAACGTCATAATCTCTCTCTTTTCAGCATCACTTGGCAAAACTCGTAATCAACCCCATTATCATTCAGTAGGTTCTTAGTTATTGTGGTGATGGAAAACCCAATATGATGAATTTGACCATGAAGTAAACTAACCCGAACTCGTGACTTAAACTTGCACATATGTAACATAGAGCGGTTCCGAGAATTAATGCCCTTTTGAATCTCTAAGTACTCTATACTCTTCAACCAACCAACCATCAAGTATAAGACGTACATCACCTCTCGAAAATCCACAATTTAATGTGACACTAAGCACTACAACGTAACTCCTTAAAGTGATAGTTATTTTGTGGTGGTAAGATCCCAATTCCCCCAAGTGGTAAAAGAAAAAGAAAAATCACCCAAAAATAACTAGATTTCCAAGTCTTCATTTTTGAGAATATTAAAAGCTCGGACAAGGTCTCGAAGAATCTTCATCCAACCATCCCCGATACCTTCAGATACTAAGTACACTCGCCCGTAAAATTTCACTTCAACCTCAAATAGATAATAATGAATTAACGTCGTTGTCACATCTTCTGGTTAAAACTCAAATCTAGCCTCCTTTAACGTTTTAAGTTAACTATGATAATGGTTTCATCCCGACCATGGTTAAAAGCACATATCCTCGTAAAACTTTGAAATAACCAAACTGCCATGAATAATATCCAATCAATCACCCAATTCATGATGTACACCCTTTTATCCCTTCTTCGAAGTAGAAACCGTAGCACCAGCATCAGATAAGATCCCGAAATACACTTTCCTTTCTCCAGGATAGTTCCATCATTTAGGGATTTTACAACTCTATGGTTTAAACTGAGAAATAGTTTCTTTCGCAGGATTTTACAAAACCAAGAATAAACCGTAAGATAGATCCAGAAATGCACTTTACTATTATTAGGATGTTTTCCATTTTTCACGGGATTTTACAAATCTATGATTTAAACCGAGAAATAGTTTCTTTCGCGGGATTTTACAAAATCAAGACTAAACCGTAAACAATTTCAGTTTGAATGTGTTATGAAAAATTTGGTTTCGGTGAATATTTGTTTTAGGGGAACACGCAGCGGTTCTTCAACGGTTCATTCTCCATCATCAACAATTCTTTACCCATATGTAGACAGCTTCACAAACCATACTAAGACAAGTAGTATACACTACTTCCTCTGGAGGTTGACCGTAAAACATCGAAGTACACGTTTCTCCCCCATGATGGTTTCAAACTTTCGGAAGCATCATAACGCGTACGACCATTTGCACGAGAAGTTCTTGTCATAAGCAAACATTTTGAAAAATCATGAAAGACCAGGAATATTCTTGAGATTTTTGCAGACTATAAGTATCCTTAACATTCTGTGGCGTCGAATATCTCATGAGAATTGTTGATCACATCTCATCCTTCAAATACTTTGGAGTGCACATCTTCCACATAATTTGTTGGCAATTGCTGTGACCATTTGCTGAAGTAAACCCGATATACCAAACTTGAACATGAATTAGAATTCCCTAGATTTGTTACTTTAGCTTGTACTAATCCTTGTGAAGAAGAAACGGTGTACCCAATGTACAAAACCTCTTGACGTATCCTCAGCTGTGTGAGACACCAAAGTGATAGTTACGTTGTGGGTTAAGCGAGAAATAATAACAAACGTAACTAAATAGCCAAGTCTTTATCACACTCTATAAATGCCCAAACAAGTCATCTTCGTGGAAGGGTAGAAAGAAAGAAGACGAAATAAGTAAACGTGCCCGAAAAACCTCACTTCAAATCCAGATAAGAAATACCGAACACCAACCTCGTAGTCAACCTAGTTCAAATAACAATTCAAGCCGTGACATAATATCGTCCGTGAAAATATATAAACCAAAGTATCAAACCCCATAACACAACAAATCTCATCATCATACCCAATCTCATCATCAACTCTCATAACCAATCAAATCTCATCGACAAATCTCATAATTAAATCTCATCATCGAATCTTTTTAACAAATCTCATCAACAACACACAACCCATGTGATAATAACTCGCAACATTGTCTAATTGCATCATCTTGTTACAACGCGCAGACTGAGCATATTTGATCCAGAAGATTAATTAAGTATCTCAAGTCATAGCCCCAAGTTAAAATATTACTTGATCCACATTCACACTATCACAAATTAACAATGTGCGTTCCAACCTTATCACATATACCCGATCCCCTTAAAATTCGATAAGCCTCATATGTCTTATTTAACAAAATATTTGTTATCAACCCATATTCAACTTATCATATTTATAATAAAGATTTAGGTCCATAACTCAACAAGAATACAGCCCGTTCCATTCACCATTCGGATATTAAGGACCGTAATGATCCACACCCAATATTACTCTCCTTATGATCCAAGCCCTATAAAAATTGTTAGGCCCACAAACTATCTGATCCAACATCAATAACAACCATAAACCCACAGGTGTATAAAAGATATAGCAACTCCCTCACTTGCCCTACTACTTCTCGCATTGAAACCCTAACATAAATAAAACGCAGTCATCAAAAAATAAAACCTTCCTCTCCCTGCTTATCATCCGATCATTACCATTTAACCCTAATAACCAGTGATATGCGACACACACATAACACATATCATCCCTAAGATTCCTCTCACAAACCCTAATCCGCCTCCTTTTAATTATTTCATCCAAATCTCGTTTTCATCCAAATGATTCGAAACCCTAATCTCAATATGCAAGTCTGCCTCTCCATCTCCACTAGATGTACGAAAATTTCACTCACCACAGGGATGGTTTGAGTCGATAATGCCAAAGGGATGGCTTTGAACATATGGACGTGGCTTCAAAAATCAAACCAAGGTAGGTTTAATCTTGTTCCTTTGTTGTTATTGAGTCACAAACGAGCCAAGGATTTGAGTTAACATACATGTTACACTCATTCCTTTAATTCGTATAGAAACCAAGTTGATGTTTGACAAAATCAGTGAAGGGAAATGTTCAACAAGATCTATATACGATTTAAAACCGAGTTGGACTATCTGAGATTTTATGATATTTTCGAGTCAGATCTTAGTTAAAAATCGAACCAAAGAGAGAAAATAACTTTCTAGTTATATTTCTTTAATGTGTTCGAATATACTCAGGGAGTGAACTCCTAAATCGATCAGTGAAGTATTCATTCTTTTGTGTGAAGATCCTTTGAGGTCAATGTGTTAATAAAACCATACACAAAGGAACATAACTGATATCGAATTGTTTTCTTTAATTTCATTTAGTACTCAGCTTCTATTTAAAATTCATTTGTGTATAGATCTTACAGAAAATGAATTAGGAGAAAGGAGCAGTCGTTAGGTTGGTTTTTTCTATCCATATGATTTGGACATGATCAATGATGGTATTTTATTCTTTCGTATTGTCGACCTAAAGAGGTTTTGATTATCACGAAAGAAGAATCGACTGAGATCTTTATAATTGATTTATTTCATATTTATGAGTCAAGTCTAGATGTAGTAGATGAGATGAGTCTTAGAGATGATTAGATGATAAATGTATGTTCATGATTGTAATAGGGATCATGTTTGAGATGATGATTGTGGTTAGAAGTAGGTTTAACTTTGTTGATGATTGTTGATGATGTTTCTGTCATTTGTGATTGTTCTTGTACTTGTGATGCGTGTAGACTCTTTCTGTTAGGAGTTTGTGGATGTTTGTGGTTTTGATTTTGTTATAGGAAGTTATTATTTGATATTGATGATATTGACTCTTGTTTGATTGATGTTATCAAAACGCAACTTGTAGTTGGCATTAAAACGCATCAGGTTGCTTCAAACGCATTCCTTGATTCTTTAACAAACCTCATTCACCCACAAACCGCATCCTTTTGACAAGTCACTTTGTTTGTCAAACCGCATACCTGTTTGAGCACAAACCGCATCATCCCTTTTGAAACAAAACGCATCTATATCAAACCACTTTTGACAAACCGCATCATCCAGTTTGGTCCAACCGCATAAGTACACAAACCGCACATGCGTCAAAACGCAGTGGTATGTTTATCAAACCGCTTCCAGTTATAAATTGCATCCATAACAAATCGCAGTTGACTTTTCGAGTCAAACCGCATTGACCAACAGCGTCAAAACGCTTTGGTGACAAATCGCACATGATACGTTGCATTTGGACAGATTTAGCTCAAACCTCATATATGAATAATTGTCAAACTGCATCAAAAAACAATCATAGAAACTGTTAAGAAACTGCTTAAAACCAGAACTAAAACATGTAAACCATCAGTAGATTCAACGACAGATCCAAAGAACAAAAACCAGCTTCAAACCGCAGCATAGAACGACATAACCAGCAGCTCAACTATGTTTCAAAACGCATTAAAAAGCCAACATAACGTCATCAAATTAGCGATAATAATACATCAAACATCACGAATAACATAACAAACCGCATCAAAACACATAGATGAAACAATGATTCAAACCGCATACAAGCCCATCCAAGAATACTACATAAACCGCATATAACAACCTTACAAAACCGCTTAAAAACCATGAAACGAGACCCAAATCAGCACAAACAACATAACCTAGCTCTGATGCCAATTGTTAGGATCACACTTTTTATGTTGTTTGATGATTCGGGTGGTCTAGGATTATGATGAAACAAGAGTGCCATGTTTAGAGAGATGAAGATAGTAGAGAGGGAGTTCTAGAGAGAGTTAAAACAAAAAAATGCAATGTTAGATTAAAAAGCTCCACCCCTTCCAAGGATGGAAGGGGTATTTATAGTTACAACCTACACGCCCTCTTGTCGGGCTGTGGATCAGGCATACAGTGGGTAAAGACCCGTCCTTCCTCCACGGTGTTACACTAAACTAATAACTAAGCTAAAAACTAACTAATTGACAACTAAATAACCTAAATAACGATATGTCTACGAGCTAACATATGCTAGACTATAATTGGGGTGACCGACACTTCCTTATGGAATTTCCAATCCTAACATTGTTTTGTATATGATATGATATTACATGATTGATTTATTTCAGTGACTGATGTTGTGTGCAATACATGACCTTCACATTTCAGGAGTTAGCTACTCCATTGGTTACTTATGTTATGATATGTTTCGTTTCAGGCTCGTGGTAGATTACTGATATTTTCCTTTCATGACCTTTTATCTTTGTTATGCCTCATGTTATTCCACAATGCACCATATTCTACATTTCTCGTTTTTAGTTTTCCGTTGATTACTCATTCATTCATTATCCTTATGTGATTCATCCGACTACCATACTATACTCTAGTTCATTTGATTTGTCATACTCTCATTCCATTTTGGTTGACTACCAAGCTTATACTTCAGATTTCCACTTCATCCGTTTACCCTGCTATTATATGATTAGTATGTGACTATCTGTTTACCATGTTATTATGTGACTAATTGATTCACCCGTTTTCCATGCTAGTATGTAATTATTTGACTCATCCGTTTACCCTGCTATTATATGATTAATATGTGACTATCCGTTTACAATGCTATTATGTGACTAATTGATTCACCCGTTTGCCATGCTAGTATGTAATTATTTGACTCATCCATTTACCCTGCAATTATATGATTAATATGTGACTATCTGTTTACCATGCTATTACATGACTAATTGATTCACCCATTTGCCATGCTAGTATGTAATTATTTGACTCATCTATTTACCATGTATATCTCGTTCAGTTATTTTTGTGGGCTATGATTATCATTTAGTATTCCTATCTGCTATTTGTGACTACCATTCTTGTACTTTTGGTTGGTGTTTTTCCGTTGCTTACGATATTGTTATGGCTTAGTAATTGATGTTTACCTGACTTGTTGATCTACCAATTTTACACTTTTGTTCATGCTACCGGTTGATGAAGGAATATGGTTCAACTTATGTTATCCGTCTAGTTGACTTGTTTTAGTTTTCCATGCTATATTCTTCTTTAGTTAATTCATTCAATTATGATGTTCGTTTGGTATTCCTACCGGATACATGTGACTATCATGCTTATACTGTTGTTAGTATTTCCACTGGTTATGATACTTGTTCTGTTTATTAACTGTGGGTTATCTGACTTATGTGATTGTTATGCTTACATTCAATTTAGTTGCTTCTGCCTGCTTATAGAATTCAGCTTAGCTTATATGTATTATGATTATTTGATTTATTTGTGTTGCCATATTTAGGTTTAGTTGATACGCTGAATGCTATGCTTGTACACTGTTTGGTTACTTGTTTTATTTATGATACTGTTTATTAACCCATATTTGTTTATTTTCGGTATCTTTATGTTTGGTTATTTATACGTGCTTATATCTATTCACTAATGCGCTGCTTTGTTTTGGTCTCCTTCGATTGTTGTTCTTCTTGTTATCTGTAAATATTGTGTTCTGCAAGTTCCTCATTGACTCAGTTTGTTCGTTGCTATGACCTTGATATCAGTTTCCTTTGATTCCCTTCATATATTTATTTTGCTTAGTTTTTATTTTGTCATATCTGTTCACTAGGCTTTTTAAGCTCAGCCGCACTTTCTTTTCCATGCGGCAGGTACCTAGTAGGATGTTGGGCTTGATGGGCTGAGAGTAGGAGCATTTGAGTGAACCGACCTTAGTTTCCCCATCTTATTGGACTCATTTTGAAGATCATTATTTTGATATTACACTTTTGACATATTGGATTTTGTATGACTTGGTATTTTATTTTATAAGACTTCCGCTTGCAAAATTTTATTAGTATGTTCTGATATGACTCCATAATGTGACATTCAGACCCTTGTCGGGTTGGGGTGTTAGAGTGGATCATTACTCGAAGCTACCAGGATATAGCTTGCTAGATATCGCGAGATTTAATTACTGTCTGTTAATATACACACTTAATTCCTTGTGACTAGTTATGTGTTATGTGTAAAACTTGTTTTTTAACACTAAAATGGACTATAAACTATCGAAATTTGATTTGATTAAATCATTGGTTTGATCATGCTATTGAAGGTGTGGATCATTACTCGAAGCTACCAGGATATAGCATGATGGATATCGCTTGATTTAATAAACTTTAACTATAAAATACCTAAAGTTTTGTGCTCTTATTAATGATCTTTTGGTTAACACCAAGATCTAGGGTTTTGCATGGTTTTTTCTCGCCCCACTACATGTTTCGGCATTTGTGAGAATTATTGGAAGAACTTGGGTCTTATGACTCATGTAGAGTACAATATAGGGTTCTTGACCATTCTTTTCCCGTGATATTAGTACACCTAAATAAGTTGGAAAAATTATTTTTTGCAAACTTGTGTTACAAAGATGTTTGCATGCTTCTTTGTACACAATTTTTGATACATGTTTTTGTCAAAAACTATGTGATACCCTATTTGAAATTTAATTCTATGCCATCCAAGTTTGGGAACACTTGCACTTGCCTTTTGCTCTTCGTGGGACGTGAGTGAATTGCAACCCAAGGTGTTTATTCTCTGGCGTGGGACCTAGAGTTATTTACACATGTTCTCTAATTGCACGACTTAATCGAGTCAAGCGGGTGAGATCCTTGATCTCGAGGCATAGGTTGAGACAAAACATGCATGACACTAGCAGCTTGTACTCTAGTGCCACAAGTCTCATAAATCTAAGAATTGCACTTGTAATGCAATTGTCGCACGCCGCCTACCTCTTGTACCCATAAGACTTACCAAAGTAGTAAGAACTACCGTGATGAGTAGGAGTTCAAGAGGATCTTAGTATTTTAGTAAATTAATTGTTTTATTGATTAAAACATGGGTAGTTAATTTGTAAAAGAATTAATTATCGAAGATACTAAAATTTTGAACATTGTTTTATTGTAGATGGCAGCAAATCAAACCGTCAACAATTCAATCTTCAGGTCTTTCCTTGAAAAGAAAAAACTTACTGGATCTAACTATCTCGACTGGTATCAAAATTTGAGGATCGTACTCACAGCCGAGGATAAGTTAACCTATGTGGAGCATCCCATACCTGCCACTCCTGTTCCTCTAACTCCTAATCAATATGTTTATGTTGATGTCCTTGTTGCTCACGCCCAATGGGTTAAAGCATCCAAGGACATAGGCTGTCTTATGCTCATAAGCATGACTCCAGAACTTTAAAAGAATCTGGAGCACTTTGATGCATATAACATGCTTAAGGAATTGAAGACCATGTTTGCTCAGCAAGCAGAACAGGAACTCCTTGAGTCTGTGCAGGCCTTTCATGCATGTAAGCATGAGGAGGGTCAATCTATTAGCACCTATGTTTTGAAAATGAAGGGCTATCTAGATAGACTGGAACGCCTTGGTAACCCCATGTCATCTGGCCTTGTAGTGAGCATGATTCTTACCTCTCTGAACAAGGACTTTTCTGGATTCAGACAGAATTATAATGTGCAATGCATGGGGAAGACAATGAACGAAGTGCATGCAATGCTTAAGCTACGCGAACAAGGGCTTCCTAAAAGAGATGATGCTCTTGTTGTACTTGCTATAAGAGTAGGAAGGATCCAGAAGAGCAATAAGAACAAGAAGCCGAATAATGGTGCTCAGGGTAAGAATCATGGCAATGGCAAGGCTAAGCTTTCTTATGCCCCCAAGGCCAAGATTCCCTCTCCACTTAAAAAGGAGCATCCTGCTAAGGACAATGAGTGTCATCATTGTCATCAGATTGGATACTGGAGGAGGAATTGTCCTACCTATTTAGCCGAGTTGATGCAGAAGAAGTGCAATGTGGGTAGCAATGCTAGCACATCAGGTATCTTCGTCATAGAACTTTATACTTTTACTCATAAATCTTGGGTAAATGACACTGGTTGTGGTACTCACATCTGTAATACTACTCAGGGTCTCACGGAAGTAAGAAACTGAAGCCCGGAGCTTTAAGCCTATACGTAGGGAATGGAAACCTTGCAGCCGTTGAAGTTATAGGAACTTTTGATTTGTCGCTTCCTAGTGGTTTAATAATTTGTTTGGACAATTTGTCATTATGCTCCAAATATTACTAGGGGTATTGTTTCAGTTTCACTTTTGAAAGACAAGGGTTTTACTCATTGTTTTACGGATATTGATATTTCAGTTTCAATGAATAACTTGTTTTATTTTAATGTTGTTTCTAGGAATGGTATTTTTGAAATTGATATGCATGATTATGTTTCAAATGATTGTTCTATGTATTATGTTAATAGTAAAAGATCCCAGCGTAACTTGGATTCTACATTCTTGTGACTTGGGCACATTAACAAGAAACACATCGAGAAGCTGCAACACGATGGGCTTCTTAAATCAAATGACCTTGAGTCTTTTGATAAATGTGAATCTTGTGTGTCTGGGAAGATGGCAAGAAAGCCTTTTCCGCATAAAATGGAAAAAGCTACAGATCTACTTGGAATCATACATACTGATGTATGTGGCCCTTTTAGAACTGTGTCGAAACAAGGATACAGCTATTTCTTAACTTTCACTGACGACTTTAGTCGATATGGTTATGTTTACCTGCTTAAACATAAACATGAAGTCTTTGAAACTTTCAAAGTATTTCAAAGTGAAGTTGAGAATCAACTTGGTAAGACCATAAAGGCTTTACGGTCTGACCGTGGAGGCGAATATATGAGTCAAGAGTTTATTGATCATCTTAAGAAGTGTGAGATTGTCTCACAACTCTCCTCTCCACATACACCACAACATAATGGTGTATCTGAGAGAAGAAATCGAACCCTGCTTGACATGGTAAGATCTATGATGAATCAAACAACTCTACCAATGTCCTTTTAGGATTATGCGCTTGAGTCTGTTGCACGCATTCTCAATATGGTTCCGTCAAAGAAGGTTGAAAAGACACCATATGAACTATGGCCTGGGAAAATCCTTAATCTGTCTTACTTAAAGGTCTAGGGTTGTGAGGCATTCGTGAAACGTGACACGCCTGCCAAACTAGAACCAAGATCTATTAAGTGTATCTTTGTAGGATACCCAAAGGAAACAATGGATTACTACTTCTACTACCCACCTGAGCACAAGGTATTTGTTGCTCGGTTTGTTGAGTTTTTTGAGAATCGTCTCATCTCACAAGAGGCAAGTGGGAGGATCGTAGAACTTGATGAAACTCAAGAAGATACTCACCCTTCTGAAAATACTAGCCAACTTCCTTAGATGGTTGAACATGAAAGTGTTGAACCAGAAAGTGAAGCCATTCCTGTTCGTAGGTCCTCAAGGACAATACGTGCACCTGATTAAATGTGTTTATACGTCGATTCAGAGGAGCATGAGTTAGGGAATCTTAATGAGCCTGGTAACTATAAAGCTGCATTAGCAGATTGTGAATCTGAAAAATGGCTTAAGGCTATGAACGAGGAAATGAAATCCATGAGAGACAATAAAGTCTGGATTGAATTTGACCTCCCTCCTAACGCTAAAACCGTTGGTAGCAAGTGGCTCTTCAAGAAGAAAATTGACATGGATGGAAAGGTACACACCTATAAAGCTCATATTGTGGCAAAAGGTTATACTCAAACCTACGGTGTAGATTATGAGGAAACCTTCTCACATGTCGCAGACATAAAAGCTATTAGGATTCTTCAGCCATAGCAGCGTACTATGACTATGAGATTTGGAAAATGGATGTCAAAACTCCCTTCTTAAATGGTCACTTAACCGAAGAGGTTTACATGGACCAACCTAAAGGATTTGTCAATCTACAATATCCTAACCGTGTATGCAAGCTACAACGATCCATTTACATATTAAAGCAAGCATCTAGGCAATGGAATAAAAGGTTTGATGAGGAGATCAAGAAATATGGTTTCACTCAAAACCTTGATGAGCCATGTGTATACCGTAAGGCTAGTGGAAGTAATGTAGCATTCCTAATCTTATATGTTGATGACATATTGATCATGGGAAACAACATTCCAATGTTACAAGCTATTAAATCCTATCTTGGAAATTGTTTTTCTATGAAGGATTTAGGTGAAGCTGCATATATTCTAGGAATCAAGATCTACAGAGATAGATCTAAACGGTTGATTGGACTTTGTCAAAGTGCATACATTGAGAAAATCTTGAAAAGATTTAATATGGCGAATTCCAAGCGTGGAACTACCCCAATGCAAGTAAAACTTGAGTTGAGAAAATCTCAAGGACCCTCAACACCTGTAGAGGTGGAACACATGAAGAGGATTCCTTATGCCTTGGTTGTAGGATCCATCGTGTATGCGGTGAGGTGCACTAGACCTGATGTTGCGTTTGCTCAGAACTTAACAAGTAAATTTCAAGTAGATCCAGGTGAGTGTCACTAGTTTGCTGTGAAGAACATACTGAAGTATCTTAGATATACTAAAGATATGTTTCTTGTTTACGGTGGAGACTCAAACAGAGAGCTCAGAGTTACATGTTATACTAATGTTGGGTGGCAGACCGACAAGGATGACACCAAGTCACAAACTAGATACGTTATCGTTCTAAACGGAGGCGGTGTAGTCTGGAAGAGTGCTAAGCAAAGCATCACTGCGATGTCTTCTAAAGAGGCTGAATACACTGCTGCTTCAGAAGCTGCAATGGAAGCTATTTGGATAAGGAAGTTTATTGATGAGCTTGAAGTAGTCCCCACCAATAAAGAACCTATGGAAATGCTATGTGACAACACTGGAGCATTAACTATCACCAACGATCCTGGAGCTCAGAAAGGCGCCAAGCATTACAAAAGGAAGGTTCACTATCTCCGTGAGGTTATCGCAGATAATGAAGTAGTACTTAACAAAGTTCACACAGATGAAAACTTAGCTGATCCATTTACTAAGGCCTGTCCTTTGAACAAGCATGTTGAGCATGCTAGTGGTATTGGACTTCGCTCAGTTAGTAGTCTTATGTAAATCTGTTTTGATTTTAGTATTTGGATAATGGGATACGTCAAACATTTATTATATTGATGATTAATATACGTGGTACTTGAGTTATTCATTCATATATTAATTGTGTCCTATATTTGCATGTTTAATCCTTAAGTAATTTATTACTTTAAATTGTCCATTGTCGATCAATGATATGGGAGTATCGTTGAATTAAGGCAAATGTGAGAGATTGGTTATATTCTATGAATACTAAGGATGTGTCCGCCAAACTCACATGTTATCCACGTGCTATGGATATTGGATTTCCCCAAACCTACGAGTCATCACTTTATGGATCGGCGTCATTAAGTGATATCTCGCAAATGGTTATTTTATTTATCCTCTGACTTGAGATGCAAGCAAGTCTTGCATGTGTGGATCTTTCTTCTTGACTATAGTGAAACGCTATCCTGATCAAGGTGGTTATAAAGGCTACTCTCAGAATTTGGTTGAAGCGCATGAATGACACGTGTAGTCAAAATATAATTTGTTCCTCCACTTGTCTTCTGGAGTATGATACTACTAGGCCTCTCGCTGAATTAATCAGATGTTTGTATGGCCGTGCCCAAAGTGTAAATCAAGATGATACTTGTTTTACGTTTGGTAATCTTGATTAATTTCTAAAATGAGAAACATAATCGTTGAACAAAATGGAATGATTTTAATCCATATCAATAGTTCAACAAGTATATGAAACAAAAAGATAATTTAAAATTGTAAACCAATTACCTAGTTGTTTTATGAAACCAAACTCAGGTATTTCTGGGAGCAATGCGGTGTTGCTAGACACTTAGCATTGTTAGTATACGTTATTGATTGTGACGATCGCAAGTGGGAGTTGTTG
Source organism: Chrysanthemum makinoi (assembly GCA_910596185.1). Taxonomy (NCBI): domain Eukaryota; kingdom Viridiplantae; phylum Streptophyta; class Magnoliopsida; order Asterales; family Asteraceae; genus Chrysanthemum; species Chrysanthemum makinoi. The sequence goes on along the minus strand of OU343225.1, from coordinate 244,591,236 downwards.
GTTATGCGCTCAAAAATCAATAGTTATACGGCCGGGAATTACGTGAGCCTATCGGGGAACACACGTATACATTTAGAGAGCGTTTATTAAATATAATTAATATGTTTAATGTATACTATTAATTATAATTTATATAAGGGAAAAGTGAATATGGGGTTGTCTCACATCTAAGTTTACATGCGAAACCATCAAAAATCCCTAAAAAATACGTCATTTTGGTTAATATTTTTTCAAAATTTGAGTAGTGGAACTAATATATGCATAGTGAAACGCATTTTAATGGTGAATAAAAATCAAACCATTGTTGAATCAATAGCTAATTTGTTAGTTAATGAAATTACCTAACAATATGATGTAGAAAATGCATGTATCAACGTGAACTCAACTTAGGTGATGTTGTGATGAAATCAATAGAAAACATTAATATTGTGAAGGACATGATACAAATGAGGTAGATTTGATGTTTTTCTTGTTAAAACGACGTAATTTTTGATGGTTTCGCATGTAAGCTTAGATGTGAGACAACCTCATAAACATAACGGTCGTTAGTCCGTTAGTGTAACGGTTAACGGTCGTTAAGTCCGAAAATTGGCTTGATTTGAACATGTTGATTTTACAAGGAGCAAAAGGCAATATGGAGGCCCATGGACACTCCATATGGCCGACCTAAACCATAAATCCTAAACCCTAAACCCTAAACCCACTTCATGGGCTAGGGCAAGGGATGATAGCTTTTTTCCTAAGCTAGGTATTTAGTATAAAAGGAGGCATCTAGGTCTTCATTTACTTACACCTCTCATAGATCAAAACATTCTTTGATTTCTCTCTTGCTCTCTCTAGTACAACGCCTCAATTGTTAGGGAGTTGGAAACATTTCTTCTCTGACTAGCATTCTTGTTAAGGTTGTAGCTCGTGGGTTAAGCACTAGCATCATAACTCTCTCGTTGGACGTGTAGTATGTGTTTACGTTAGAGATCAACTCATTATAGTTGATTAGGGTTTCGTGGTGGTACGAGATCCATTGAAGCGTTCGTGATCAAGATCAAGACTTGGTAATTATTTATTTTTTAATAGATTCGAGGTTAGTATTTATTATGTGTTTTACGTGTTTTAAAAATAAATTTATTATGTGTTTTATATGTTTTAATTTATAACATTAAATATAAATTTATCCGTTGCGTACTTTTGGTATTAATGGTTTTTATGTGTTTTAATTTAGTAAATATCGAATGTGTAATACATTTTTTTGCGATTGCCCTGTCACGTATGTTGTATATTTATCTAGATGTTTCTTCATTGGTCCCTTTAGATGAGAAGTCGCCTAAAGTCCCATGGCTTGTCCCTATTCGAAGTACCACTAAAAAGTGCCAAAAGTTGATGCTTGAATATAAAGCTATGCACCCATCTCCCTTTCCATAATTTTCTTTATATCACTTAAATTATATATTTTTCACTTTCAAAACATTACATGCCTCTACTTTTCAATAATTCACATGATGCTTTACTTGTCACATTATTGATCATAGAAATATTATATCGATGCAATTCTCATTAAGAACTGTATATAGTCATATAAATAGATTGTCAAAAGTTGAGTTTTGATGATGACAACCGAAAAAAAAAAAAAAAAAACTGACTTTAAATTATAGAATTGCTAGGTTCATGTGGCAAACAATTAAACTCGTACTAATACAAAGTCAGGAATTTGTTTGTGTCTTCGCTTAAAACAAAAAAACTAGCCATCTTAGTTAGAAACTTTTGTCCAAACCGAACTAATATGCGTCATCCGAAGGCCAACCTGATTTGTTTGGTTCTGTTACATTTATGAATTTTATGATTGAATCTACATGTAATCATACTATAGACGATAAAGTTAAAACATTACCAATGTCGAACAAAAAAGTGGAACGCACCTTATTGCTTCTAAAAAACTTTCTAAAGGCTTTTTTCCTTTGTTTTGTGGGGGGAGGGGAATGATATATGCCTTTTTGGTAGGGGTGAGTCACTTCTTTCTTTCTAACACTTCATGTGCTTGTATGGTTAAGTGGGTTGGGCCCAGATACTATATTATAATTACTTACAAAATGATATGTGTTCATAAATACTAGCATAAGAAACTCGAGCAAAGTGACGCTGGCAAATAATTTCTTGTTATTATTTCGTTTCTTTTGTGATTTCAGGTTATAAGGTAGGTTGGGAGTTTAGGTCCAAGAAGTGCTACAAGTTCATCGACAGAGGTCTCATCGGTGTCCGACTAACTTTTGTTGCGACAGTTACCTTCCCTTAAGATGTCCAATATGTATCGATTATGTTAACTCATACACATACTATTTTAGTTAATATACAAAATGTATTAGCTAGTTTCTATTAAAATATATGAGATTGAATTGTCTATGTCATTGAAAATCACATGTTCGAAGCCACCTTTTGCCATGGAAGAGTTGCATCATCAAGAGATGTGAATAGTACATTAACAATGGAAATGGTGGCCATATGGCAATGACACCCCCACTTCTACAATCCCCACAAGCACATGCTCATTTCTTCTTAGCAATACACAACTCAACCTCATCTATACATAATGGTCCAACTCTCAAGTCTTCCAATCAACACTTTGGAAATTTATAAAGTCATGGTTTTTGTCCTTGTAATGAACAAATTTGTGTTAAAATACTTTGGTTAACTTCTGACTAAACACATGGTATACACAAAAGAATAACCGTACTTGATACATATTTACAAAAACATTTGTTCTTACGAAATACTATATTGTATTTTAATTCAAAATAACGGTTAAACACATAGAGGTTCTTTAACTTTGTATTCTTGATTAATTAAGTTACTCAACTATTTTTAATTCACTTAAGTTACTAAACATATAAAACACTATGTTTGTGTTGCTGAACTTACGAAAACTATATGTCCAAATAGCAAAAACTATTAAACACAATATTTAACTTACTAAACTTACAATAATTTTTACATCTAATCACTCGATTTAACAGTGACCTTTTGAAAGGGTGATCTAAATGGCGTTTATAAAGATTCAGTCACGTAGCGAAAAGAAAATGATAGATTAACATACAAAATCGCATAGTTCAATGTCTTTTGTGTACATTAGTATTCGTGAAAAAAATAAGAGCAAATTTTTGAAATGGGACAAAAACTTGGGTTGTGGTCATCAAAAGGTACAAAAATAACACCTCTTTTTCAAAATGGTCATGTGCGAGTGTGCGACTTTACTAATTTGTTGACACGTGTTGAGACAAAAGGTACAATCCTAATCATTTGCAAGTACCATTACTATCAAATTTTGTCCACGTGTTGTTCGACTTTTTTAAAGTAATGTGCGAACGGTACCATGTGCGAATAGAAATCTACTTTATTGGGAATGAACAATAATCTCTACTTTTTCAGGAATAAAATCTTATACTTTTTATTTTTTTTACTTTATTAAGAAGGAACATGCCTATTTAAATTTTTGTATACAACATACAACAAACTTTTAACACTTTGATAAACACTTTAACAAATCTTTTTATAAAAAAAATAAACACATTTTTAACCTTTACATAAAAATTAGAACAACACTTTTAACAATTTTCTACCCACCCACCAACATACGCACACAGTAACCGGTCAAAAACAAAACGCTCACTCATACGCTTGGTATGCCCCTTTCTTGCATACCCTTCCATGAGTGAGCGTTTTGTTTTTGATCGGTTACTGTGTGCGTGTGTTGGTGGCTGGGTAGAGAAGTGTTAAAAGTGTTGTTTTAATTTTTATGTAAAGGTTAAAAGTGTGTTTATTTTTTATAAAAAGATTTGATAAAGTGTTATAAGTGTGTTGTAGTTTGTATACAAAAATTCAAATAGGCATAATTTTTAATTTTGCCTCTTCCCAATAAAGTAGATTTGCATTCGCACATGAGCTGTTCACACATTAGTTTAAAAAAGTTAAACAACACGTGAACAAGATTTGATAGTGATGGTACTTGCAAATGATTAGGATTGTACTTTTCGTTTGGACACGTGTCAACAAATTAGTAGAGTCGTACATTCGCACATGACCATTTGAAGAAGAGGTGTTATTTTTGTATCTTTTAATGATCACAACCCAAGTTTTTATCCCCTTTTGAAAATTTGCTCAAAAGATAATCCAATGAGTTAAATTTGGTTGTGCATAATCGATTAATAATAAACACTGAAAAGCACTCACATGAGTTTATGAAAGATTTGTTCAAACCTATCCTCACACCAACTTAAAATTTAGCAACAACATGTAGTAATAAAAAAAGTTTTGATCAATTTTTTTTGTTCGTTTTCTTTTTACATTTGAAGTCGATTTTGAAAAAGCTTTCGATTCCGTAAGTTGGAAGTTTCTTGATCGTATGTTATCGAGTCTTGGGTTTGGTATTAAATGGCGGAGTTGGATTCAAGCATGTTTGAAATCGGCTAAATCTTCTGTCCTTATCAACGGTAGTCCCTCATCAGAATTTTCAATCAAGCGTATTTTAAGACAAGGTGATCCTTTAAGCCCGTTTTTGTTCATTATTATTATGGAAGGTCTTCATATAGCTTTAAAGGACGCGGTTCAATCAGGTCTCATTCAGGGGACAACTGTGGGTAATCTGGGAATGAATATATCCCATCTTTTTTACGCGGATGATGTCATTATTATTTCCAAATGGAATAGGCTAGAGATGGACAAGATAATTCAGGTGCTGTAGGTATTTTATCTTTCATCGGGTCTCAAAATCAATATAGCTAAGTCTGATGTGTATGGGATTGGAGTTTCTTCTGATGATATTCTTGATATGGCTCGTGTTACAGGGTGCGCTTCAGGCTCTATGCCATTTATTTATCTTGGCTTGCCGATTGGTTCTAACATGAATTTGATTGCAAATTGGCAATCTCCGATTGATCGGTTTCATGGTAAATTGTTGTCATGGAAAGACAATTTGTTGTCCATTGGAGGTAGATTAACGTTGATTAAAGCTGTGTTAGGAAGTATTGGCATTTTTTATATGACAATATTTAAATGTCTGGAATCCGTTCTTAAAACTTTAGAATCTATTCGGGCTTCTTTCTTTTGGGGTGGTAGTGGAGATCGGAAGAAAATGGTGCGGGTAAAATGGGGTAATGTTATGGCCCCATTTGATAAAGGTGGTTTGGGTGCGGGGAGTTTGAAAGCTGTGGAAAACTAGAAGGGGGGTTGAATAGTTTTGCCGATTTTAAGTTAGTTACTAAAAACTTTAGATTCGATGTTATGTGAAATCGTATGGATGAAGATAAAGTATAGATCTAAGAGTAATGCAAGTAAAGAAAGTAAAGTAAGGGATTGAAATGACACAACCGATTTATAGTGGTTCGGCTACAAGGACACCTTCCTTGCCCTACTCCACTCCCCGAGTCACCTACTCGAGAGTTCAAGCACTAAGTTAACAAACTCCTTCAACCAAGGAAAGCCTTCACAATGTTGCTTACACCTTTTTCCGGTACAAAGCTAAATACCGAGTCCGTAACGTGGAGGACCAAACCAAAGATGACTATTACACAACAACTATGTGAAATATCAAGTACAAGATCTTTGCTACAGAAATCTTGTGAAGGAACAAATCAATCAAGGACCCCTTGCTTGGATGACTTGTAGAAAGCTCGTGATCTCGCCTTAGAGAAGGACCTATATGAGAATCAAAATAGAAGAAAGAATAACAACTCTCTAGATCAAGTGATCTTTTGTTAGAAGATTGTAAGAATATATGAGAGAGTTAGTAAGAAGAGGGGTGAAGAGAAATGAAGAAATGGCTCTCTATTTATAGGCAAAAATTTGCCACTGTTCCACGGATCCCATGGATCCCTCCCTTATGTGATCCGTCTAGTGTAACACCAGGGATCTGTGGGACGCTCCTCTTTGCCCATGGGTTTTTTGGTTATGGGTCATGGGTCATGTGTTGGTCCATGGGTATTTCATTAGATACAATGTATCTAATAGATGCAATGCATCTAGTCAAATGGATATGGGTCAATACCATGGGTTATGGATATGCTCCATGGGTTGTGGTTTTTACCCATCCTAATAAACTATTACAACAAATGATTTACTACAACAATTTGTATTAAATGACTATATGTAAATGCTTTACAAAAATAACATGTATCCTTATGATAACATGTTAAAACACAAGATCCGGACTCAACTAGAGTGTATAGTAACAATGATTGAACATGCACAGCGGAATAATAAGAACACAATCAATGTTACCAACAAGGTTTTTCTTATAAAACTAATGATCCTCTATGGATCTTTACACCCTATAAGAGAGTTTTTCTTGAATGTTTTATCAGGGTCTCCAATACAATAGACCTAAGTTCGCTTTATAGATAAGGAACACTTATTCCCTTTCTTGGGAAAGAACAAGACATGCAACAAAGTATTACAAGCATGCAACTAAATAATAAATGTAAAGCCCATACGCACATGCTATCCTTGATCCACTAAAAGCTAACCTCGCTAATAATAAAGATGGGCTAATATTAAATAATCTGCGCTTTGCCTTTCTTACGTGGATTCACACTATCCCAGTAGTCTCATATGTCTTGCTATACCACTTGGTGATCTATCACTTCAGCCAAGGAATCCACCACTTGTGAGCAATTCGTGGCCGATGCCGGTCACCTATAACTTACTTCGAGAATAACTTCAAAGATAGTTCCTACTTTGTATGTTTATAACTCAAATATTGAAACTCTTCTTGTGAGAATCCATTGTTTCTCGATCAGCGAGAATCAAGTTTCCGTGAATTAACATTCTCCCACAACCGGAATTTAAATGAGGCTGATTGTAGAATCCAAAAGGATTGTATCATTTAGTTCCGTTTCATCTTTAAAAGTTCAGAACTAGAGGATTGTACCTCAGTGACAAAAATTTCCCAACAATCCTTCCCAACAATCTTTAACACTTGAACTGAGGATTGTACTTGAACATCGAAGCAAAGACCCAAAGACAATTTCATCTCTATGATGACCAACTTTGAACGCTTAGGTGGCTTCTGCGAGCAGCAAACTGACATAATGTACATCAATACATATCGGTTTTCAAACTATTCTCATCACATCAGGTGTGTTAACTCCTATGAGAGAGTGAATCATCGTCATGGATTTGATATCTCTTTATATGTGCCATCACTACCGAGTATTGCCAAATGTTTAAGTTAAAACCATGGTACACCTGATAACCATCGATTTATTAGCAAACCGCAACCATATAAACGGATTTGACATGTCTTTACACGGGAGCCGTTTGCTCGGACTAGCCAACTCTTTGATGGAATGCCGTCATCATCATGGTGAGTTGATTACCATTTATGGATTTCAGTAGCCTTTACCACAAGCCATAATCTTGTGGGCTAGCCAACTTTGTGTCGAAAGACATGGTGAGATGAAAACCATGAGTGGTGTAGTAATGAACCAACACCAAAACCTGCAAGTAAGAGAACAAACTGAACACAGGCAGGTTAGAGGTTTTATTTTATTTTTATTTTATTTTTTTTATTTTATTTTTTTTTTATTTTTTTTTAAATAAATATAAAATTAAGAAAGAATAACCAAGACATGTACAAGATACCAACAAGCAGCAGCAGAAACCAAAGACAAATGTAGTGTCAGCAGAAACACTAAGCCTCCCCTTAGGCTTATGCCTCCCCTCAATCAATGCATCTGACACAAACTTTTGTTCTTGGGTACCCAGAATGAACGTTTCCTTTGAGTTTTCCAAGAATAACATATTGAGGGCTTAACAACATTTGCCACACTAACTCCACCATGTGCCTTGGTCATATGAGATACATAAGGTGTATATGATTGAAAATAAGAACTTTTAGGTCTATAGGGCATAAGCCTACCTATCTGTTCCACCAACCAGTGAGTCACGGTGAAGAATATCCTCCACCGAGAGGGCTGAAAAAGCTTATGAAGCTGTTAGCGAGAAAAAGATGCATACACCTTTGGTTTACTAGTAGGAACCGGGTTTACGCTTCACATGTGCGATTTGGGGAACAAATGGAGGAATACTAGCAACATGTTAGTCCATGTGGGTCTAGAAGTCTTATGGCTGAGGAAACACTCATCTTTTCTCATGATAATCACATTCTATAATAAGATGGAGTTTACTACCACACACAAAACAAGATTTCTTCTTAAATGACTTATTCTTACCACAACTTTGTTTATACATTTAAACTTATCAAAACAGGATCTAGAAGCAAAATTGTGTTAAATGAATAAGCAAATGTGCTTGTTTTGAGCTCATCATCAGCTACTATGGACTTGGGTGTGGTCATGGGTGTGTGCTTAGGTGGTCAGGACTTCTCACTTGAATCACATGAGGCATAGTCGATTGGACATGGTCACGATGACTCGCCACTTGTAGAACAAGAGACAACGTCAATAGTTTTGCTACTAAACGTAAGTCACTTGACTTTTGCCATACAAAATGGTGTGATCCATCAAAGTCAATTTGGAATGGACGGTCAATAGGCATGAATTCACCTCTAATAGGTCCAGGGGACACATGCAAATTACCTTCTTTTAAAGTTAGCTAACCTATTTGGTGTTGATTTGACTATCATTCCTAGCTTCCAATCCTACATACTTTTGAAAACTATAGAAGTATTAGGATTTTGACTAGACAAGATGTGACTAGCTAACTTGTTTCCATTCAATAACCATTCTTTATGCCTAGCAATTTCCTCATTTCCTCATTTCCTTCTGCTGAAGAAGAGTTTCACAGAATTCCCAACATAACATTATATTTGTTATCAACAAAACACAAAGAGATCGCTAAATATTAATAAACATTTTTACGGTTTATTTGTATTAACAAAAGCTTTCAACCTCGATCTTTTTCAAAAATGGATGTGGCATTTGGTTAATAACCCGAATGTTCTTTGGGCTTGTGTGATCAAAGCTATTCATGGGGTAGATGCGGGTATCGATGGTAAAGGGTGCAAAACCAAAGGAATGTGGGAGAAAATAGTTGGCTCGTATTCCCAATTACATCACGAGTGATATTATCCCTATTTCTACGTTATGTCGTAAGGTGGGATGCGGATCTTCGGTTCGTTTTTGGATGGATAGCTAGGTAGGAAATGGTCCACTGCACTTCAGATATAACAGATTGTTTCATTTGGATTCTAATGCAAACTGCTATATAAGAGAGAGGATTTCGGATGGTTCTTGGTCATGGAATTGGATTAGACAAAACTTAGGGGGTCGAAACGAAGCTTTGTTGTCTATGGTGGCTGAGATAGGAAATATCAACCTGAGTACTCATCCTGATACTTGGCACTGGGATATTGACACGGATGGCATTTTTTCGGTGAACGCCACGAGAAATCATATAGATAATTGTATTCTTCCTTCGTTAGCTCCAAGCACCAGGTGGTCCAAGTTTTTGCCCCGAAAGGTAAATATATTTATATGGTTTCTTGTTTTGGATAGACTTCCAAATCGCTTGAATTTATCTATTCGGGACTTAGAAATTTCGTCTATTACGTGCCCTTCTTTCAACGTGGGAGTGGAATCTAATGACCACATTTTTTTCGAAGTGATATGGCTATTGCTATTTGGAGGTTAATTCGCATGTGGATCGATGTGAGTATGCCGACGTTTTCCTCTTATGGGAATGGTTTCAATGGGTAGAGGATTGGAGAGCCTCAATTGATTCAAAAGATCGAGTTTATGTTATTCCTGCGTCTACTTTGTGAATGTTGTGGCGTTATCGAAATTGTGTCACATATAACTCTCTTTCTATGAGGAAATGTGATATTTTCGATAACATTCGTCTAGTATCTTTTTCTTGGCTTAAATGTAAAGATTGTAAAGTTCATTGTTGGAACTCTTGGTTAAACCACCATTTGTAATTGCTTCTCTAGCACCTTGCTAGAGTTTTCTTAATTTTTATATAATCCATTGTTATTATTATTATTATTATTATTATTTTTTTAATATGATGCTTGAAAAAAAAAGCATTTGCAAAGGGACAATCTAATTTTGCACCCCATGATCTCCTTTCCATGCACCCCATAGGTAGGTCCACGCCTCAATGATTGTCCCAATCATTTGCTACTTTTTTGTTTTGTTTGTATTTTTGTGTAGTGTATTTTATTTGTGTAGATTGTGTAGTGTTTTAATATGTATAGTGTATTTATTCCACTCGACTGACACGGTGATCCCGTGATTTCTTGCCAATTCCAGTGATGCCTCCAACGTCTTTATTCTTGCTTTCAACAATGTATTTATTTAAAAAAAAAAACTTGTTTTTTTTAAAAAAAATGTATTTATTTAAAAAAAAACTTATTTTTTTCTAAAAAATATTTAAAAAAAAACTTAAAAAAAAAAAATATTTTAAAAATAAAAAATAAATAAAAATGTATTTAAAAAAAAATAGAACTTATAAATAAAGTTTAAAAAAAATTATAAAAAATTTATAAAAAAAGTTTAAAAAAAAAGTTTAAAAAAAAAGTTTATAAAAAACTATTTTATAAAAAAAGTTTAAAAATAAACTATTTTATAAAAAAAGTATTTTATAAAAAATGTATTTTATAAAAAAAGTTTAAAAAAAAGTTTATAAAAAGTTTGTTTATAAAAAGTTTATAAAAAAAGCTTATAAAAAAGTTTATAAAAAATTTATAAAAAAAAGTTTATAAAAAGTAACATAAAATAAATAACATATAAAAACACTACACAATTAAATACACTGTACATATAAAAACACTGCACAAATAAATAAACTATACATATACTTAAACACTATACAATTAAATTAAAAAAAAAAAAAAGTTTTAAATGAGGAGAGAGAAAACACTATGATTTGCAGCCAAACAATATGTGATGTCAAACTGTTTGATCATTTTGTGGGTACGAGATACCGACACCCCAACTTTGCAATAACTGTATTTGATTTGATGGGGAGAGAGAAAACCCAAACACACCCTACATGGGGTGTTTGGGTAGTAGGACCCTATCTTTAAATTCGATCAACTTTTGCAAGAAAAAATGTCATGCTGTCAAATCGAAGCTATCAGATTATAATTTCTATCTTGCGTCTTGCGTCTCCCTTTGTTTTTATCTTTAATAAAGACCAAGAATTTGTTTTTCTTTCTAAAGGTGCGTACAAACAACCCTTGTGATATTATTGGTTTTTCATCATTATTATTTTTTCTTTTAACATTATTTTCCATCAATTTAACAGTTCAAATTAAAACATGTTTAAATTTATTTCAGACAAGTGTTTTAACACTGTCACAATATATTGATGGTGATACTTATAAAATGATAATTCAAGATCGCATTGAGAGGACAAAGGTGTAGTCTCTTTTATTCCATGTTGGTGGTTATCCTATACTTATAGAATGTGAAAGCGAATGTAGCTACTACGTATAAGCGTATCGAATCATTGACTTATTAATTATTACTTCCTCCGTCTCATTTTTATTGTCCACTTTGACTTTGACCGGTCTTTCTTCTTCAACTTTGACCACTAATATATTTATTTGTGTTATATAATACTTGATGAAAGTTATACCAAATGAAAATACATTTAAAACTCAATACATTCATATATTTTTCTAAAGTATTATATAACACAAACACAAATAATAATGGTCAAAGTTGAAGAAGCAAGACTAAAAAATCAATAAATGGACAATAATTTTGACGGAGGTAGTAATTATTTTAAAAAAGAAACATGTTTACGTCATTGTTGTTATATACTACCCCGTCCCATATTAATTTCCTGTTTTGACTTTTTAAGTCTTTTTTCTTAACTTTGATTTTATATTTTATTTGTGTTATATAGTATGTAATAAAAATAAAATACATTTAAAACTCAATCTATTCATATATTTTGCATCAAATATCACATAACACAATTAAAAATATATAAGGTCAAAGTTAGAAATAAAAGACTTTGAAAATTCAAGGTGGACGGTCAATATGGGACGGAGGGAGTACTTTATTCACATACTTAATTTCTTAATACATAATTTTTTTAAAAACTTCGTGATTTCACGGGTCTATAAGCTAGTTATAAATACATAGGAGATCCATGACACAAGTTTAAATCCTAGCCAGTACAGTGCAACTTTTCTGTTAAAGAAAGAAACTTTTTTGAGTTTTAGAATACTAACATTAATTATTAGGTTTTCAGATTCTTAGGATTATTCATGTTAGCTTAATAGAACATTACTATCACATGATTATGCAAATCTAATTAGCATATGATTGATAACTTTTACTTAAATATATTACTAAAAAAATACTCAACAATGTCTCACTATTTTACCCCTAAAACTCAAAAAGCGGGAAAACTCAAAAAGAACATAGCTTTAATATACCATGCCTTGCTTTTACGCACTCTTAAAAAGCTTCCTTTACTCCTTAGTTGACTACACATGTATATATATTCACTTTTCCTGCAAACGGATTGCTTTCCGTTCTTGTATTGATTAATTCCTCCATTATTTTTTGGAGATCAATTCCTAACCAAACTAAATGGAATTCATTTCCATTCCCTTGATCAATTCTATCCATGATGTCTTTTCCAAATGTTCATCTCTTTGCTCAAATCCTCTATTTTCCTCTATTATTACTTTATACACTTTAGTTCTTATTTATGCTCCATCCTTTTTCCTACGAATAGTATTTTCTCCGGTTCTGAATTCCACCGTGATCATACTTCTATTTCTTCTCAAGTTAGGTGCCAAGGAGAGGTCGAGAAAACAATCTAGTTTTGAAGAAGCAAGAGCTATTGATTCAAGTGTAGATAAGAGGTTGGAAAAGGAAAATAACTCTTTGGAATTGAGAGTTCTTGATAACCAAGATAACTATTATGAAGGGTTGCCAAATGATGGGAGCAACTTGAATTCATATTTGGTTCTAGCATCTAACTCTTTAGAACCAAACGTTCTTGAATTTGTAGACGAGAAACAAGCCCATGTGGAACTTGAGGTTAAAAAGGATTCGAGTATAGAAGCTAATCAAACTCATACAGAGTCTGTGCCTAAATATGGTTTAGACATGGAATCCAATCAAACAGGCATAGTGTTTGCGCATGATTTAAGCTCCGAACCCAATTTCATGGAATCATCACAAGTGGTAAAAGAAGGGGAGGTAAAAATAGAAAGGGATCCAAACCAAATGGACACAACAATGAAAATTCTAGAATGGAATATGAAAGCACCACTAGAGATAATATATGAAGCATATGAAGGTGAAGAGGAAGAGGACGAGGAAAATAACGAGAACAATATTGTTTCTAATGATAAAGAGATAGTAGGTTGCAAGAGATATCCGTCATTATCAATGTACTACCCAGAAAGATATACAGATAGCTCGTCGGATGGTGATTTCCCTATGGATGTAAATTGGGAAACACGAGACAGTGTGTTTTTTAAATGGGAAGAGGAAGAAGATGATAGGGAGGAGCTTATCGAGATATCATTAGATCGTTATGGGACTAGAAGTATTGAATTTTGTCAAAACGATGAAGATAATTTGATTGAAATTGACATTTCTATCACAAGAAATTGATGTTCGAGGGGAAGTATTTCTTCAACCAATATATAGGTACAGTTTGGGCAAGCACTTAGCAAATTTTGAACTATTAGACTTTTAGTTTTTTTGTTACAAATAAATCATCTTCTTTAGCACTAAACTTTGAATAATAAGAGATATTGGATGGTTTCAAGTGTAGCGATATATTACTTTGCTGTTGCTTCTCTATCTGTGTCCGGCCATATAGATCAATTACATATGCTAAAGATTCATGCGTTAATCTACGTTAACTGTTTTACTAGTTTGTGAAATTAATGAGTAATTTATTATTATTATTATTATTATTATTGTTATTATTATTATTATTTCAAAAAGCATAACCATTCTAAAACTTTAAAGCAGGTTGGAAGACATTCATTCATAACCCTCCATCAGTTTATGTTAAACTTCTAAAATTTACAGATATTTTTAAAAAGTAGAAAAAGTAGTTAATGACATTACATATTACGAAGTTAGATGATAAAAAGAACCACATTATGATAAGCAAATGTAAAGTATAAAGTTGCTAATAATGAAACATACGGTATATAACACAATAGTTAAATAACGGAAAACAACATAACCATCTTTAATACTTTTTTTTTTCTCTTAACACGAGATAAGGCCACATATAGTTGTGATGAAAAATTGTGTAGCACTTCTTTGCACACCATGTTTTTTTTTGGGAAAAAGAGACAATCCCCAGAAAATATATTAACTACTAAACCAATAAAAGAACTTATATGGACAAACCCATATAAGAAAGTTCAAATGACATTCTCAAAACATGCTTTGGAAACATCACAAGGAAAAATAAACACCTACAATAACTAAAGTTATTACAAATCAAATAACAAATAGGACCGTAAAACATCCACCAACAATCCAAACTAGGCACCATGTAAAGGAGAGAGAAGCATTTCAACAAGTGAGATTTTCTCCTTAAAAAACCTTTCCGAGTAAAACCCAGTGGGAAAAACCACGGACAAGGAAAAAGAGTACAACTCTCACTTGTGACTTCTATATCAAGAATCACCAATATCAGCATAATACAATTCTTGATCCCAACAGCCATCCCATCTTCAATAAAATTATCACAATCACTGCAGACCATAATACCAATCCAGAAAAAAAGGAGGTCTTCAAATTAACAATAGACCCAGTCCAAATAACATTCTTGGCACAAATGACAGATCCAAGCTTAACCAGAATACTCCATTTCACTATCTCAGATTCCATAAACTCCATATAACCATCCCAGTACTCACACAAAACACCATTACAGCTTATCCAAACACCAGTAGCAGGCCATATCAGAACAGCAAACCAGAACACCTTCCACCAAAACACAACAAAAAAATTACCCTCTTCCAAAAAAACAATCCTACAACCCATCCAATAACCAATTAAATTATCTTTCAAACCCTCAATATTCCTGTTAGAAAACCAGCACCACCTACACAATAAAACCCTCATCAAGGAACAAAGGAACATCTAGAATTACCACTATTCTTCACACTAAAATTCCACACCTGAGCAGCCTTAATAACTTGTAAAGAATTCCTCTAAGACTCATAAGTCTTAGTCTAACCTGCTCCTTAATAGTACAACACAAACTCGCCACATTCCTACTTTTTCCTTGAAAAAACCTCAAGTTTCTTTCCAGCCATATGAAGCAGATAGTGGCACCCATAACTAATCTCTGGATAATACTCCATATAGACTTTCCCAAAGGTCTAGTAAGCAAATATTCTATGGTGAGATACAAATCATTAGGAGCAGACTCAAGATTCATCAGCCCTTTGAAATATTTCCAAAGTTCAACAGAATACTGACACTCAAAGAAAAGATGATTATGATTGTCTTGAGTCACATTGCACAAAGAACATCTCAAATTTCCCATATTTAACCAAGGAGCCAATCTATCTTGAGTCTTAAGCTTTTTCTTGACAGCTAACCACAAAATAAAGGAGTTCCTAGGAATATTTTGACTAAACCACACTACCTTATACCAAGGCACTACAGGCCTAATAGGAATAAGATCATTCCAAACAACTTTAACAGAAAAATTACTTAATCTACCATCATTATCTTTCCAGAGAATCTTATCCTTCCTATCATGAAACAAAAGAGGAAGAGGGAGATGAATAAGAATGGGAAACTTATCTGATAAACCAGAAGGCCAATTCCACTCCCCATTTCTAACAAGATCAGCAACCTTACATTCCAGAGACAAACCAGCTTCATAGATATCCCTCTTGGAAATAAACTGACAAAGAGGACCAAGAAAACTCCAGTTATCAAACCAAGCTTAAGTATCACAACCATCACCAATCCTAGTAACAATATGATTCCTTAACACATCTCTGATTTGCAAAATTTTCTTCCAACCCCAACATACATCACTTTGAATAGGAACATCCCAGAAATTTCTCATATAATGAGTGCCATTTGAAAGCCTCAGAAGAGTTAACCCAATTTACCCAAAGAGAATCCTTCTTGGATACAATGTTCCACACATGTTTGGACATTAAAGCAACATTCCAGACTTTCAAGGATTTTATCCCAAGACCCCCTTGAACCTTTAACCCACAAACATCATCCCATTTCACATTAGCCTTACCCCTTTCCAACACCCCTTGAGACTAAATAAAACCACTCATGAGCTTTTCAATAGACTGAGAAACATGCTCAGGGAGGATAAAAACAGATGACCAAAAGACTTGAATAGAACTGATAACAGACTTGAGCATTTGAAGTCTACCAGTAAAAGAAAGACTCTTGTTCTTCCAATTATGCAGTCTGCTCTTAACTTTGTCAATGAGAGGATCACAGTGCTTCTTGTACAGCCTAGAAGAGATCAGAGGCACTCCTAAATATCTTATGGGAAGAGAGCCAACTGAAAAAGGCATGATGTTAAGAATAACTGACTTGATATGAGCAGGAACATTACCAAAGAAGACTACACTTTTCTCCATATTAGGCATAATACCAGTAACACCACTGAACACTTTAAGATTTTCATTCAAAACTTTAACATAACCAACATCACCATTTGAGAAGATCATAAGATCATCATCAAAACATAGATGAGTAAGTTTAACTTTGCTATGATCAATCTTCCTGTTAATCATAAGAGATAAAACTGTAGGACCTAAGATATATCAACCTTATCACAAACCAATACCCACGTTTTGCTTAGAACACGTTAAACCAAACACTTATACGTATAAGAAGATGAAATAAAGAAAGGAAGATGGTGACTTGAATGATATAAAACCGTGTATGTGGAGAGAAAGATAAACACAATATGTTGTATTACTTCAAAGGAAAACACACACACACACACTTTCAAGCACACCCCTCAAATGACATACTTGAGGGGTATTTATAGTAAGAGAGATGATGCCCTAAGGCTTGGCCATGGGCCGTATATGGGCTTGGACATGGATTGGGTTACATGAACTTATACAAGGCTAACTTAACTAAACGTCTAACCATTTAGCTTAGCCCAATCCATGAGCCCTTTGACTATTCTAGCACGATATCTAACACACGTTACAAAGTTCCTAAATGTGAATGACCATCACTTCTAATAAAAACTATTAAGGCTAACAATCTCCCCCTAAGGGGTGGTCATTCAAATGATGCTCCACTTGATTAGGTCTTTACTTTTCTTGAGCTCGAACTTTGTGTGTAGATATAGAATAGTCTTGATTCTTTGTTCCTTCATGCTTTGTGATAGTTAATGTGGTTGTCCGCGTTGTCAAGTTCGTTGGTTAGGTATCTCCACGTCTTTCTCCACCATGCTCACACTTCTATTTGACTTTGAGTTTCCAATGATGAAGTTCTCGAGTCTTTACACTTTGTAGATTCTTTGACATTGATGAAGAATCATTTTTAACTTTGAGTTGCCTTTGATTTTGATGAGAACTTTCATGTGTTGTTGTTATGAGCATGTGGCGAAGTCGCACGATCCATCCGCCCGGAGCTTCCATAAGATGAAAACAATAAAACAAGTTAGTATAAGCGGATTCCGGCACTTACAAGTTTGAATTTCGAGGGTGTTAACAACATAGTGTGAAAACACATCTCCAATTCTCACAAAGGCCGCCTCTGAACCGAGTCCCACAAGTGAGATAACGCGATGTACCAAAGTACATCTACAGTTCAGATGAGTCGCCGAGGTACACCGAAGCATCACCCCACGATCAGACCGTTTGAGACACACTAACCTGCGTAATCCACGGAGAATTACCGGTAACCTGCACTGCCGTCGGTCGCTTGATGTTGACCCTGGCAGGAATTTCCATTCAATCATTGAGGATTACTGTTGTAACTCCCCTCATAAATGTTCTGGCAAATTGCTAAGATCTGCGTAGGACTCTATAATATATCACTTGTGCCCTTAATGATGAACAACAAGCGATGTCATGTCATGTGTTCCTATGAGATCTTTTGATGAATCTCGTGGCTCAAGACTCAATTAGTGCATTTTGGTTTTCTTGAGCCGAGACTAGGGAGAGGGTCTCCTTCTTCAATATCAGCAATCTCTAAGAGAAAGTCGATAGATTATGCAGGTTCCCAGTGAGAATGAAACAAATCCTTTTAAGAGGAATTGAGTGGCTATAAGGTTTAGTGCAGTGGCACATGGGTCCATGACGTCTTTGTCTTCAATACCGGTGTCATATAAGTGACAACCAAGAGCATATGAATTGAACCCGTTTCGCCTCTATGGTTGAATATGGAGGGCTATTTCTTTTCACCCTTTCATTACATTTCTTTTTAATTCTTCAACCCCTTCTTTCTCCTTTCTCACATTACTCCTTTTTCAATCATACCTAAGGACTTCTAGTTCTAAACTATTGGTGATGTCCTTGGGTAGATCCCTCCGCTCTGGCGGATCATAGGACGGATTTCCTATCCTTAGTCACCTTATAACTCCATGGATGTCCTATTGTTGCCATAAAACCATTTTTCTTGAAAATCTCTCAGAGTGTTTTTGATAGAAAAACATGTTTGGAACACTCCGAGAGTTTTATATTTTCAGAAACACTCCCCTTCACATGTGCTTATAAGTTTTGATGTAAATGCACACAGAGGGCGAGTTCGCACTTTTTGAATTGATCGACTTTAAATGAACTAGACCGATTCGAGACACGTTTACATCACTAGAGAACTAGCTTGAAATTATTACCCGCCCTGGTCAAGTCCATAGAAAGTTTCTCGAAATGGTACATTTAATGACTTTGATTACTCGTCAATTCATTGGTTCCGTCTGAGTCGAGCTCTTTTGAGATTCAAACAACGATCATTAAACTTTTGATCACATTTTAATCACGTTTCTCCCCCTCAAAAATAGCATATCCATGATGTTTTTGAAACAAAATGATTAAAAGATATGTTTTTCGGAAAGCATTTGGAGAGAAACCGATTTAGCATGAATTTTGGAACAATTTTTGTTTTATACCCCTTAACGAAAGCATATTTTTCATACAGAAAATTTAGAATCAATTAAGGGTTTAGAGGGAGTTATCTTGGTACCAAATTTGACAGATTTTGAAAAATCTTTTTGAAAAATTTCGAATCAATGGTACGCAAGATGAGAAGAAGATTTTGAAAATCTTTTGAAGATATTTAGAGAAAGATTATCTTCATTTGTTTTAGGATAAGTGCTCGATATATATGAAAATTGATTTTGCGTAGCACTTTCCTTTCTTTAAAGATCGGGTTGCAAGCTGAAATACTTACAAGCCATTATGTTTTTAGGAATAGTGCTTGAAAAATATTTAAAACCATTGATTTGGATAAGCACTTTCCTTTCTTTGAAGCGCGGGTCCTGAACTGATGTGTTCAGAAGCCATTAATTTGAAGTCCGGGTTTCGTACTGAAGTATACGAAAGCCAATTTTCATATATATCGAGCACTTATCCTAAAATCTAAGTGAGGGAAGCACTGAGTCACCGTTTAAGCTCGAAGAATCTGCACCAAAAAGTTATGAGTAGAAAACTAGGGTTTTGACTTTTTGACTTCTACTCGTAAGAAATTTCCAACGATTCAAACGATTTCTCTTGGACAGATATCCTTAAAAACACTCGAATAACCCAAAAATGTTGACCTTTTTCACCCAAAGTGCTTAGAAAAGTTACGAGTAGAAATGACCAACGAACCAAAATGTGTTCAAAAATGAAGAAAAACACGTAAAGCTTCAAACTTTTTGCAAAAAACTGAAACTTTAGCACCAAATATACCTTAAACCACAAGAATCTTGAATTTTTAAGTGCAAAAATTAAAGCTTTATGCGTATCAAATATGTAAAACGTGAGCTTAACGCGTATCTTACCAAAACTTCAAAACAAACACAAACACTCCTAAACCATTGTTAGGCGATTGATACCAATTGTTATGACCTTATATATCAACCTTATCACAAATACCCACTTAATGAACACAAGTATACCACGTTTAAACCAAACACAATATGCGTAAATAAGAAAGAAAGAAAGATGAGATGGTGACTTAAGATGTGTAACTCGTGTATGTATTTAGAGAGATAAAGGAAAGAAGATGAAAACAATAAGTTGTATATTGCTTCAAGGAAAAACACACACACACACACTCAAGCACACCCCTCAAATGACACACTTGAGGGGTATTTATAGTAAGAGAGATGATGCCCTAAGGCTTGGCCATGGGCCGTATATGGGCTTGGACATGGATTGGGTTACATGAACTTATACAAGGCTAACTTAACTAAATGTCTAACCATTTAGCTTAGCCCAATCCATGAGCCCTTTGACTATTCTAGCACGATATCTAACACACGTTACAAAGTTCCTAAATGTGAATGACCATCACTTCTAATAAAAACTATTAAGGCTAACAAAAACCTCTATAACTAGCGTAAAAAGATATGGAGACAGAGGGTCACCCTGTCTCAAACCTCTCATACCCTTGAAATAGCCCACATGATCACCATTGACATTAATAGTAAAGGAAGGAGAGGTCATACAACTCATAATCCATTCAATCATTTTAAGAGGAAATCAAAAATGCACCAAACACTGCCTCAAGAAGCCCCAATCAACAGTGTCATAAGCTTTGTTAATATAAATATTGAATGCAACTTTAGAAGGACCATTTCTCCTATGATAATTCCTCATCAATTCTTGAGTGAGCAAAATATTATCACTGATCTGTCTGGTGGGAATGAAGGCACTCTGACAATTACTAACAATGGAATTAAGTACCCCTTTCAGCCTATTAGCAATAACTTTGATAATACACTTGTATAAAACATTACAACATGATATTGGTCTAAAATCAGAAACTTTAGAAGGAGTTTTGATCTTAGGAACCAAGGCAATTACAATAGCATTAATCTCTTTTAGTAACTTACCATTCTGGAAAAAGTCTTGAATAGCTTTAGTAAATTCAGACCCTACAATAGACCAAGCAACCTTGAAAATTTTTGAAGAAAAGCCATCAGGCCCAGGAGCCTTATCATCCTCCATGCTGAATAAAGCATACTTGATCTCATCATTAGTAATAGGCCTACTCATCAACTCAACATCCAAATTAGAAACCTTATTCACAAACAGATTAGAGGGATCATTGATAGATTCAACTTTAAGCTTACTACCAAGGACCTTTTCAAAATGTTTAACAAACTGCACACCAACATCATAACTGGAGTAGAAATTTCTCTTCACATCCTCCACATTATCAATCCTATTTCTATTCCTTCTTTCCCTCATAACATTATGGAAATACTTAGTGTTAAAATCACCTTCACTTAACCATGTAACTTTCGCCCTTTGTTTAAGAAAAAGCTCTTCATCCTTTATAGCAGCTTTATAGGCATTAAGAGCAGCAATTTCAGCATTTCTTAAATTATCATTAGAAGAATTCAACACCATTTCAGATTGAACTCTACATAAATCATCTCTGCATTTTTGAGAGTTAGCAGCTAAATTACCTTGAGCATACTTCATTTTCCTTAAATACTTCTTCAATAATTTTAACTTAGAGACCACAGAGAACATAGTGAACCCAGGAACTTCACAATCCTAAACATTTCTAACAGCAGGCAAAAATTCAGATTTAGAAGCAAGAAAGTTAGCAAACTTGAAAGGTTTAGGTTTAGCACCAGAAATACAAGGCATGTCCAAAACAGCAGGAGTGTGGTCAGACATAACAAAAGGCAAAAAAAGGGCATTTGCATCAGGAAATTTATCTAAAAAAGCACCATTGCTCATAATTCTATCCAACTTCTTCAAAATACCATGAGGATTCCCTGGACTTTTGTTCCAAGTAATCTGGAGACCAGACATCTTAATATCACTAACTTCAGCTTTGAAAAGACAATTTCTAAAATCTTCCATACCTTGGGAGATAGTTGAAGAGCCCATATTTCTCTCACAAGCCTCTAAAATAACATTAAAATCTCCCATCAAAACCCAAGGGGAATCTTTAATAGCAAGGCTGTGCTTAACAAGATCCCTCCAAAGGTCCTTTCTACTGCTGCAATTGACATGAGCATAAACAAATGAACAGAAAAATTTATGGCTGCCATTAACAGTTTCAATGAAAACATTCATCACTTGAGAAGACTGACTGTGAAGCATAACTCTAACAGCAAAAGGATCCCAACCAATAATTATACCAGTACCACCATCACAATCAGCAGCATTGGAAATCCACTCCCAATTCCCCAAGACTTTAGAACAAACCCACACCAACTTATGCTTCTTCACTTTAGTTTCAAGCAGACCACAAAAACTAAATTTACTACCCCTCAGGAGATCCTTAACCTGTATTTGACTATCATCATTGTTAAGACCCCTAACAATCCAAGAAAAACCCTTAAGATTCATTGATAACAGATTTATTAGAGGTTGTTAGGTCACCATATTGTAACACAAGAATCAATATGTAAGAAATATAGATAAGATGATCGGATGAACACACTAACACACACACGAATATAAATGAGAGAAAGTTATGCGTAGGATATATGATAATGTGAACAACCAACCTTCAAATGAAGGTTTTCAAGTCTATTTATAGGAGAAGGGACTAGGGCAACACTACAAGTCCCTTTCCTTCCTTATTGGATTTGGGCCAAGGCTTATGGGCTTTCTACATAAGCCTTGCCATTAATACTAACATAAAAGCCTAATTAAGCAACCTATTACATATTGATTACAAACACTTGAAATATAGTTTAGGAGTGATTCCAACAATCTCCCCCTAAGTGTTGGTAATTAATGACTTAAGTAATCTTTGAAACGTTGTTGGTGCTGATGTAATAGTTGCTTCGACATCTTTTGACATTCTTCTTTCTTGTGAGAAGAAGTGCCTTGATTCTAACAATCTCCCCAGTGTGAGGATCTTGTTTTTCTTTGAAGTTTTTCAACTTTGATGTCTTCATTTATCTTTGTTCTTTGTTCTTTGTTTCGGTGTGGATATGGTGATGTTATGTTGTGATTATCTGCATCAGGTCCGCTTCGTTGCTCAGGTGTCTCCACGTCCTTCTCCAACATTCTCACAGGTTCTATGACGTTGGATTTCAGTGTTGATGTAGTTCTCTTTAGTCTTTAAACTTTGTAGATTCTTTGGCTTTGAAGAAGAATCATCCTGACTTTTGTGTTGCCTTTCGATAGAACTTCAATTTATGTTGTTGTTGGTATGAGCATGTGGAGAATCTGCACGATCATCTCCCAGGAGCATCCATAAGAAGAAAATATAAGAATTGGTTAGTGATAAACACCAATCGATCATTGTGACTGTTTCTAAGAGAATTGACCACTACGATTGTTCTTCTGATGAATGTCTTGATTCCATTCACCTTGGTCGGGCGAATCAGCGGTCCGAATCCCATAAGGGACAAGTTGCTTACATTGAACAAGTTCAAGTAATGACCCACATCTTCAGGACTCGATTCTTGAAAGGAATCTCTTTAGTGGGATTTCCAAAGACTTACAAGTTCGAACTTTGAGCGTGTTAACAACATAGTGTGAAAACACATCTCTAATTCTAGCAAAGGTCGCTCTGAACGGAGTCCCTCAAGTAGGATAACACGATGTACCGGTACACCTACGCTCGTGTGAGTCGCTGAGGTACACCAAGCATCACCCCACCCATCAGACCGCTTTGAGACAACATAAGTGTAACCCACAAGGGGTTACCGGCGACTTGCCGCTGTCGCTTTGATGTTCACCCCGGTAGGAGTTTCCATTAAATCACCGAGGATCACAGTTGTGAACCTCTCATAAATGTTCTCGATGATTGCTAAGATCTGTATGGGACTCTAGAGTAGTATCACTTGTGTCCTTATTGTTGAACGACAAGTGATGAAATGTCGAGTGTTCCTAAGAGATCTTTTGATGAATCTCGTGGCTCTAGACTCAATAGCGCGTTTTGGTTTCCTGAGCGGAGACTACGGAGAGGGTCTCATTCTTCAATACCAGCAATCTCTAAGACAAAGCCGATAGTTTACGTAGGGTTCCCTGTGAAAATGAAACAAGCTTCTGTTGAGAGAAACTTGAGTGGCTAAGAAGGTTTAGTGCATGCGTCACTGGGTCCATGACGACTTTGATCTTCAATACCAATGTCATCTAGTGACACCAAGAGCATATGTATTGAACCCGGTGTTCCCTAAGTTGAATAATCTGGAGGGCTATTTTTTCACCCTTTTCTTTACTTTTCTTTTTAATTCTTCAACTCCTTCTTTCTCCGATTCTCATTTTCTCCTTTTTATAATCATACCTAAGGACTTCTAAATTCTAACTATTGGTGGTGTCCTTGGGTAGATCCCTCCGGCTCTGGCGGATCATAGGACGGTTATTCCTAACCTAAGTCACCTTATAACACCATGACTAACCTATGTTGCCATAAAACCATATTCTTGAAAGTCTCTCAAAGTGTTTATGAGTGAAAACATTTTGTACCACTGTGAGAGTTTTATCTTTTGCATAAATAATCCCCCTCAATGCGTGCTTAAGTGTTTTGACAGAAATCTGCACGGTGAGA
This sequence comes from Chrysanthemum makinoi, assembly GCA_910596185.1. NCBI lineage: Eukaryota > Viridiplantae > Streptophyta > Magnoliopsida > Asterales > Asteraceae > Chrysanthemum > Chrysanthemum makinoi. Next base: position 244,566,607 of record OU343225.1, on the reverse strand, counting down.
GAAGAAAGGCGCACTTTTTAATTGATTTACTCAAAATAGACAATTCCCCGCGAGACACGGTTACGTTGCATAGCTAAAGAGTTACATTGTCAGCTTTTAGGTGACAACTAGCTCTAATAACTACCTTGAAGGTGTGGACAAACCTCGAAAGGTTGTCAAACCCGTCAAAGTTCATGTCTATCAAGAGCTTCTCGAATAGGTACAATCTACTCGGATAAGTCTTGAAAGACAAATATTTTCGATGTATGACAGTTCAGATCTCGTCAATTCATTGGTTAAGTCTTAGCACAAAGATTCAATCACAAATTTCACAACATATTTGTATCACATAATTTTTCTCCCCCTCAAAAATAGCATATACATGCCATTTTTGATGAAGTTTTGATATCAAATATGACCATTCTCAATTTTGTGGAAGATTTCCACGAAGAACAATTTGTGAACAAAGATTTTAGCAAGTACTCCCCCCAACAAGTAATATTAACTTTTGAGGTTTTGAAAACTTAAGGGGAAGTACTTGTTCTTTTGAGCAAAACTTTGAAAAATGAAAGTTTTGATAGGTTTACTCAAAAGTAAGAAGCTTTCGCTTCTTTTATAGGATTGTGGCACTGAAGCGTACCACAGGGTCCTTTCATTACTAGTACGGGTTGTACACTGTGATGTGTGCACAAGCCATTGTCAATTATATAGATCAAAACATCCAAATATTAATCAAAGAAACAAGTTAAGGAGTACCAGGAAGTCCGTCAATAACACCGGGAGTTGTCTCTTGACGTTGATACCCCGTAAGAGTGAAGCTTTCCCTTCCACCCACAAAGTTCTCTAGCCTCCGCATTTGATCCCTGTGGAACAACCTTTCATCAATCCGCTTGATGATCTTCTTCACATCCCTCTTTTCTTTGGAATTCCACTGCTTCTTCGACCCTATGCCTTCATGAATCTCCTTCAACCGATATGCTAACCCATCACGAACCTTCTTCAAAGTATGATCATGGAATTTTTGAAGCTCAGTGCACGCCATGAAACAGTTATGGTGAAGTTCACTGCGGTAAACTACTCCAAACTTCGATTTCTTGAGAATGGTGTACTGAGAGAGTTGGTTGATATCGGGAAAGTTCAGCAACGGTTTAGTGAGATTGACCCTTTTCTAGTATGATTATACGGCAAGTTGAAGGTCTTCAATACGTTCTTGGATGACGATGCTTCTTATGAATATCAACAAAGACTTGATGTAATGCAGCTGGATGTTTGTGGAGAAATGTCGCATTCAACCTTGTACCTTAGCCAGAAACATGTCTTCAATATCATTGAGCGACAATCTTGGAAAATCAGCTTCAGATAAATCATATTCACGTTCTTCTTGGCGTTTGACTTTGATTTGTTCCAGGAATGAGTAATCCCACTTTGTAGCCAGGATGACATTCATAATAGCAACGATCTGGTTGTCACTGTACACCTCTTTGTTTGATTTAAGTACCTGGAAGCTTCTATAGTATAGTATTCTTCGTGCATGCCAATGATGAATTCTATACTGTGCATCGAGGTCATAGTTTACCACATTATCAACAAACATTCTTGTGGCTTCTTCCTCGATGGCAACATTATCGGAGAAGAATGCTGCCGGGATGTTGAAGGTGAGCGAGGTAGCGTATTTCTTGCTTACATCGCTACCGTGTTGAAGAAATTCCATATCGTTGTTGAAGAAGTATTGGTAGGGAATCCTTTGTTGATCAGGTCGGCCGATTGTTGGTAGTGGCTTGGTCCGGCCTGTAGTAAGGAGTCTTGTCAGGTCTTGTGAAGTCGATGTTGGATTCAGGGTTTAGCCAATAAATATTGTTGACATGGCTCGCAATGTTGTCGAGATGATATTCGACTTCAATTGCACTATCGAGTCAGCCCTTAAGCTTGAAATGCTTCGTTCTTGATTCGGCGCAATTATCCCTTCGTCATCTTCTTCACTTTGAACTTTTGTTGAATAATCTTGACATGCTCCATGGTTCGACCATCTACCGATTCTTGGCCTTCCGGTAATTGAGGGGTGGCATCAACAAGCTTAGAAAACCATTCGTATTCTTCAGTGTCACCTTCATCCAACCAAGATACAACTTTGGTAGACTTTTTCTTCTGTGGCTTGGAGGATGATGCTAGTTGCTTGGTTGATGTTGGAGAAGGGGGCTGCTGTTGAGGCTTAGGAATTTCTTCGTCATCACCACCGGTGTATTGGAAATAGTCACCAGTTTTTTCCTTTGGTGGTGAAGACTCAGATTCCCGAGGTTTATCTCAGCGAAGGATGTTGAGCAGCTTGTCGTAGTGGTGGTCTTTGGGGTGGTGGAGGCATCGATGAGGATTCGCCAGCTTCTTTTTTACGCTTAGGCTCGTAATCCTTGTCCGCATCATCTTCGCTCTTGGTCGCTAACCTTACCAGCCGACTCTTTACAAGATGTCTTGAGTTGATATTCCAAAGAATGCCTCAAAAAGTTTAGCTTCGTCAGAAGTGAAAGTTGCGGATCGTTGAGGCATTTGCATAACCAGCTTCGAGATCAATTCAACATCAGAGACAACAAGAGACGGAATTGGTTTGATTTCCATGACCGCAGGGGTATTAGATAGTGTATGCTTGACCAGTGACATGAGATGTGGATAGAGTTGTCTAGCGAACATCTCTCTTGTGACTTCAGGGACAGTGTCGAGAAGGAACTTATGTGTGTAGTCCCTAATCGTCTTGTTCATTTCACCCTGTAATCTCGGTTGAGAAATTGTTGGATCTGGTCTCTTTCCTCCCCGAACTCGTTTATCACATTTTGAAGTAAGTTTACTCTGTCGGCAAGCTGATTTAACTTCTTTTTTACCACGTTTTGTTTCCTTGATTGTCTGACAGCTTTGACAATCTTTGTCTTGGCACGTGATGCCCAAGTGTCGGTCGGTTTCTTGACTGATTTGGAGGTTGATTTGGTGGTAGCATCTTTGGATGGTGGTGGTGATGAATGGGATGATAAATCTGATGAAGATGAGTGATGAGATAGCTCTGGGTCATTTGGTGGCTCAGAAGTTTCTTCAGGGTTATGTTCAGGATTATCTTGAAGATAATTATCAGCTTCTTCTTGAGCTTTAGCCTCTTCTTCAGCCTTTACTCTAGCCTCTTCTTCAGCTCTTTCCCTAGCTGCTTCCTTAATATCTTCATCAGTGATCTTTTCATCCTTTTCCTGTTCCTCTTCTTCCTCAAAGGTAAATGGAACCTCATAGTTTTGTGCCGCTACGTGGATTCCTTAGCGGTGGCACCAATTCGCTTATCGGTTTGATTAACCGCATCACGAATTGGTGTGGTTAGTGCACCACCATTGGAACCCGGGCCTCCGGTTTGTTGAATGTTGAATTGCAAAGCATGTTGCAATCTCACCGCCTTGAGAGTCTTGTGGTACTCTTGTCTTCATCCTTTGGTTCTTCATCGAATTCTTCTTCTTCTTGCTCTACAACTAGAGTTTTCCTTGTCCGATTTGGGACCGGGTGGTTTGTCCTCCGACCTCAGGTGAGGTTGTTTCATCTGTTGGAGTTTCGAATAACGAACCACCTCTTCGTGACACGATCCTCGGAGTCTTCGCCCTCTAATTTAGGTGCCGTGTAGGATTAGGAATGGCACCCTTAGATGGAACTTTTCGCTTTCGGGGAGGATTCTCTTAGGATACTTAAGGCCACTCCCAGTGCTTGCTACACTTCCAGACTACCGATCTTCGGTCTTCTTTGATGAATGGTGAAGACTTTTCATCCATAAAACCGACTTTGCCTAAACGCTTGGTATCATGAATACGATGGAAGAATTTTAATATCATCAGTGAGAAGGCAGTCAGTCAGTACTACACCTTGTTTCTTTGTTGATGAGTCTTTAAATATGACAACATTTAACGTAGCCTCAAACAACACAGAATGATGGTTGGGGTCATCAAGTCTCAAGGGAATGTCCCGATTATTCCCGAGAATCTTCTGGATCAACAACTTCGTGTATCTAATGAAAGGAACCCTTGTGACAGGATTCTTGAGGTGAGACATCATGTCTTCCTAGATCAGACTTGCATAGTCGATGTGCATTTTGTTGACCATGCCCTAGAAGATTTGTAGGTGCATTAGTTAAGGATGCTCATGACCGCTGTCTCTTTCGGAAACAGACTTGGCGATCATGATGTACAAAGTTCTCCAAGGCTGAGGAATGTTCTTTAAATTGACCGAAGAATGCTTGGTAATGATTCCCGCAGCTTCATCATAGCCAATATCGACCATGAATTGTAGTGTAGATTCTTCACTAGGAATTGGTACATACTCAGCTGGTTGGATTGCAGGCAGAAGAAGAATTGCTCGCAGATCAGCAACAAAGGACGGTGACCTCCTTATCATTTACGGTCATAGTGACAACATCTTGACCATCCACCTTTTTCATTGTATGCCAAAATTGGTGAATGTAGATCTCCGGCACAGTTGCAGAGTTCGTAAGCATGTTGTTTTAAGGATGAGTGTTGAGAATATCCACAGCAATTCGGCATGAAAGATCAGAGCATGTAAAGTTCTCAAAATCAACCTTGAGATTGTTCTTTCCAATATTTATGTTGTAATCAGAAGGGAATATATCTTCCATTGTGAGCTCATTTAGTGCATTAACATTCTCCATGATGACGTCCATATTGTGATCTAAAAGGTATTGAGACAAAAGTACCAACATATCGAAAGACATTATGTTAATCAAAAGTTGATTTTATTGTCCAATTTATAGAATATGTTATGTTAATGAATGTTAGGAGTCCAAGGTCACTTGTTGTCCAATAGTCCAAAGTTGATGTGATATTCTGTGAGTATATTAATTTTGAATTTTAAAGTCCAAATTTTTCACTCATTCACACAACATTTTAACAATTATTGCTTATTAGTGACATTTTGGTCTTGTGATGTTATGAATAACTTATTACAAGTTTGTACGCGTAACATTTCATAAGTAAAGTTAAAATTTTTGGCTTAAGCGTAGGATTGTAAGCTTATGCGTAAACAGTGTAACCATACGCGTAGGATTAAGCTTATGCGTAAGAGTCATCCATAGGCGTAAGATAGCTTACGCGTAGGAACGAACCCTTAGCATGAAGCTTACGCGTAAGCGTAGGTTGGGAGCTTACGCGTAAGGTTTACTCGTAAGAGTGAGCCTTATGCGTAAGAATCCAAGTTTACGCATATCCTTCACAGGATACGCGTAGTCCCAATGTAGAACCTTATGCGTATAAGTTACGCGTAAGATTGCTCTTATGCGTAACGGCTACGAATAAGGTGATCCTTAAGCGTAAGTCCATTTTCACCCTTGATTATGATTTTGCACGTGTAAAACCTAAAATAGATCAATCATAACATCTCCATTAACAACTTATTAAACCTCTTACAATATCACATGGCATCACAAGTTAATTTTAGTTACGCGTAGAATTAGCTTAAGCGTAAGGTTAAACCCTAAGGATTCAAAGCCTACGCATAAGAAATCTAACCATGCAAAATCTACCAAATGTTTTCTGGGATGATTTAGGAGCAATAGAAGATGTTTTCAACAAGCTATAACATCAAATGACTTATGAATCAAAAGTACCCAAATTTTCGAATACATAAACCCTAAATTCTAATTTCACCATTATGATGTTTCTGGGTTAGATTCAAAAGTGCCACTGGTTAATTAAATACATATCAAACATCTTGCAAGCCTCTAATTGTCCTTACACACTCACAATAGAGAATACCCAAATCCCACGCATAAACCCTAATTTTAGAAAAGTGTAAAAACATTTTATAGGTTAAAAATCTTGATGACAATGGTTTTAAAACTTGATATATACTTTGAAAACACAAACCATTTCATCAAAATGAACCTAAAGTGATTATGAGTTTATACGCATATGCGTAAAAGCTAAAATCACACCTAGAGGAAAATCAAATCGTTGGATTTGCATATAATTAAAAACCTATGTTTGAAATCACTCAATGAAACTTTTATCACTTACAAATTTGATGATTAAAGCACGGATTTGAGGATTGAATTTTGGGCATGGGATGAAGTTGGTTGGGAAATTAAATGATTGAAATAAATGTGAAGTGAAATTAGGTGGAGTGGTTTTGTTAAAAATTAAGTTTTGACTTTTGACAAGTATAGCCCCTCCACCACAACCATTTTCAACCACGTACCCATAACTTCCATTTTGGTTTAAGCAAGAAGTGAAAGTTTGGAAAGAAACTTGAAGACACTCCCCCTCGACTTTTAAAATTAGTGAAATTTTACAAATTAGAGTCCAAGGAGTGTTTGAAACAAGAAACGAATCCACCATTATCAAAGATACAACCAAAATTGGGTAACATGCAAGTACAAGGTTTTATGAAACAAAAAAATATTTACTTTCTCCCCCTCAACATTGGACCGTGAAAATATTAAATTGTTTGTAACATATTGGATTTCACAAACACATCAAATCATGATCACAAAGGGGCGTATACTTTAGGTTTTAGAGAGAGAAAGTTTAGAGGTTTAGGGAACTTAGTGAGAGAAAGTAAAAGTATTATTATGAGCTCCAACCCTCTACCTTGGGAGGTAGAGGGTATTTATAGTATCATACATAAACGCCACATACGGGCTGTGGATCAGGCATACAGTGGGTAAAGACCCGTCCGTCCTCCACGGTGTTACTTAACTAAATACTATCTAACATTAAATAACTACGACTACGAGCTTTCTAACGATTACATATACTTGAGGTGACCGTCACTTTAATAACTGGATTTACTAAATCCTAACAATCTCCCCCTAAGGGAGGTCACCTCAATTTACATTGAATACAAAAAGATATTACATTAAGATTGTTCTTGGATTCTTGTTAAAGTTCTTTGCTCTGTAGCCCGTAGTCTTTGATTCTTCATGTTTTGCATGTTTGGTTAAACCGAGTGGAGGTCTTTAATTGATCCACGTGATAGTGAGTTTTGAGCCAGCTTTGAGATCACCAGCTACCATAAATCTCTGACTCTTCCTTTGTAGTGTTGACATTATGTGATGTTGTGACTTTTGGACCGACATGCTCACATTCTGGATCATGATTTCTTCTCATCAGAGTAGCAGAAGCTTTAGTTGATTCATGATATTTGCAGCAGAAGGTAAGCATGGAGTGAGAATATCGTGAGTCGTTGATGCACTTATCATGATTTCTTTAGAAATGAATGTGTTGTGTGAGCATGCGGCTATTTATTGACCTCTCCATTCGACACTAAAAACGTCGGTGTACCGCACACAACTTTTTAATAAAGCGCACGAAAAGTGTCTTTGATCAATTTCGATGAATTGAGGTACACGGCCCACGGTTCCCTCGCTGATCAGACAAGTACCGCCTGCGTGATCGTGTATAATTCCGAAGAATCTCCTTGATGTGGTTTCGCACCGCTCTAGCTATTCTCAAACCGAACGTCTCAAAGAAGACAACACGAAGTGAGTGAACCGCTAATTTGAGATTCACTGACATGAAAAGAGATTTGAAAACAATCGTAACGCTCAAAATAAAGTGTTTTGAAATACAACGAAGGTTTTAAGGAAAGTCAATTATCAATCATAAACACCTTTTATATTTGAAATATTAATACACAGTCGATGTGCTAGAGAAAAGAGTTTTTAAGCACAACGACCGGTTTTTCAAAGGTATCCGTCAATCCATTACCTGAACCAGGATTGATTCATACCTTTGAATCGCCCCATTATTTCTGTTCAGTTGTCGCATGGTTGATCTATTGGATAGATCTCACATGCCACCTACCAAGAGCTTGTTTGATATTTGCTCTAGAAGGCTTTCCATCTTCATTGTGAATATGTTATCTTATCACTCAGAGGTTCTGGAAATACCACAAGGATAATGCGTAGGACTCTTAAAATATGTTATCTCTTTCCACATTGTGTGAAACAGAGAGTCTTCATTGACAGTGTCCTAATGAGATTTAATGATGATCTCGTGGCTCTAGACTCAATTGTGTACATTTGGTTCATATGCCGGACACTAGGGAGAGGATCTCCTTTTTCAATATCGACAATCTCTAAGAGAAAGTTGATAGATTATGTAGGTTCCCCGTGAGAATGAAACAAGTCCTTTTAAGAGGAACTTGAGTAGCTTGGGAAGTTGCAGTGCAGTGCGTCACTGGGTCCATGACGTCGTGTCTTCAATACCAGTGTTACCTTGGTACACACCAGTAGTATATGTATTGAACCCGGTTTCTGCCCTAAGGTTGAATTATTGGAGGGCTATTTCTTTTCACCCTTTTCTCATTCAATTCTTTTTCATTCTTAAACCCTTCGCTTACCGAGACTTCATAACTAGAACCTTGTTGGGTTTATTCCAGACTAGCTCAATCTCGTCAAGCACTCTTCCCATTTCTCATTTTTCTCCTTTTTTCATCATACCTAAGGACTCTACACTATCTAGTGGATTGTCCCTTGGTAGATCCCTCCGCTCAAGGGATCGGGAACGAATACCTAACCTAACCATCCTTATATCACCATACATAAAGTAAATTTGGTTGGTCTTTTTGGTTTTGTTCATCTGCCATTGGAACCAATTGAAAAACCATTTGAAAATCAATCCAAGTACTTGTGATATATTATCAAAGCATTTTGTACCTGAATTATTTTTGATATTTTAGAAAACGAGCTCCCCCTCAACATGTGCATCGAATATTTGAAAATGTTTTGCTCATATAAGAGAAAACCTGCACATTGAAACAAATCAATCACGTTTCAATCCTTTTTGGTTTGAAATAGATGCTCCCCCTCAACATGTGCATGAAAAATTTGAAATCGTTTGGCACATGAAGGGAGGAGAGCTTCTAAATCACTATAAAACCATTTATCGAATTATCAGTTTAAATCCAATTTAAATCACAAATTCTCCCCCGATCACAATTTTCAAATCATTTGAGATTTGTGATCTCTATAGATTTAAATTGTTTTTGAAAGCTTTTGAGGAGAATTGCGACTTGCTTGTGAAAACATTTAACCGATAAGGATCAAATTTGAGACTTTAAACTCCAACGATTAAATATGCTTAACTCCAACGATTAAACATGCTTAAATATCTTTTGAAAACATGACATAAGCCTTGGTCTGAACCAATTGTATGACAAATAACCTTGTGATTTAATTGAAATCATTCTCCCCCTCAATCAATGACATAAGTTTTTGATTGAGAGATAGAGATTTTGACAAATGTCAAGTCCAGATGATTTTCAAAAATTGTGTCCGAGTTATTTTTCAAAGCTATTAGTTTTCATTAGTTAACAAATATTTTTCAGAAGAATTTATAGAAGGAAAAATATTTGGGAAGGAAACATTTGTCCTTTTAGTGACAAACATTAGATTTAAGAATCAGAGAATGAGATTTAAAAAATAAGATAAAGCATGGCTCTGTTCTTTCTTTAAAAACAAGGTTATAAACAGAAATGACTATAAGCCTTTGTTTTACTTTCTCTCAATTTTTTTTAAATGATTTATGTACATTCAAACAACATCTAAAGACCCGTGTCACTCTTTGAATGACAGTACAAAGACTGTAGATATTATCGAATTAAGAAAAAACATGACAAAATGACAATATTTTTGAAATTTTTCGAGTTTTTCAAATTTTTATGGATTTTAGAAAGTTTTATATTTTTCTATTTGCTTTTGTTGGTTTTGTAATTTTGTATTTTGCTTTTTGAATAAATATTTACAAGAGATGGATGAAGAAAACTTTTCCTCGCTTCCTCTTGAAGACGTTTGAGTGTTTCCGGTTGTAGACTCTTTAGACCAAGTCTTGGAAGGATAAACTCAAAACGTTCTCTAGGAAGAGCTTTGGTGAAGATGTCTGCTAACTGGTATTCAGTCCTTACAAAATAAGGTTCCACCACACCGTTCTCCACTTTCTCCCTGATGAAATGATGTCGAATGTCAATATTCTTTGCTCTTGAATGTTGAATGTTGTTGTATGTGAGCAATGGCACTTTTGTTATCATAATACAGAGGGATTTTTTTAAATTCAAAGCCATAGTCATTTAATTGGGATCTCATCCATAGGATTTGAGCACAACAAGATGACATGGAATTGTATTCAGCCTCTGTAGAGGATATAGATGTACTCATTTCTTTCCTTGAAGACCAGCTCACAAGCTTATCACCCAAAAACTGAGCACCTCCTGAAGTGCTTCGACGTGTATCTTGACATCCTGCATGGTCAACATCTGCATAGGCTGTTAGTAACATACCGGTGTCCTTCGGGTACCAAAGTCCCATATTGATGGTTCCTTGGAGATACCGAAAGACCCGCTTAACCGCTTCAAGGTGCTTTTTGGTAGGCTTAGCCTGGTATCTAGCACATATGCATACATCGAACGAATATCGTCTCATCGGTTGTGAGGTACATCAGGGATCCAATCATACTACGATATTTTGTTTGATCTACCATGATCCATGAGTGGTCCTCATCCGCTTTAGTACGCTCTATCATGGGAGTGTCAACAGGTCACAAGAATCAAATCCAAATTTCTTTAAAATCTCATTTGCATATTTAGATTGATTGATAAAAATGCCTCCGCGACTTTGTGAAATTTGTAATCCCAAGAAAAATGACATTTGTCCCATCATTGACATTTGAAATTTGGAGCCCATCTCCTTAGAAAAATGATCACATTCATTGGGGTCAGTCGAGGCAAAAAATAATATCATCAACATAGATTTGAACGTGAATTAAGTGTTTGCCGACTTTCTCGGTGAACAATGTCGGATCAATCGCTCCTTTGCTGAATCCAAGAGATAGAAGAAACTTTATAGCGTATCATACCATGCCCTGGAGCTTGCTTCAAACCGTAAGAGCCTTCTTCAAGCGATAGACATGAGTAGGATGCTCGATTCATAAAACCTTCAGTTGGACGATACGCTTCTTTAAGATCTCCGTTAAGAAAAGCCGTCTTTACATCCATCTGATAGACTACCTTATTCTTACTTGCAAAGATAGCCAGAAGATTCGATTGCCTCGACACGTGCAACCGAGTAAATGATTCTTCAAAGTCAATACCCTCCTCTTGACGGTATCCTTTTGCAACCAATCGAGCCTTGTTCTTTAATACATCACCATGCTCATCAAGTTTTACTTTGAAGATCCACTTAAGAACAATGATCATAGCAATACGTCGTAGGTACTAATTCCCATACATCTAGTCAATCAAACTCATGAATTTCTTCTTGCATGACATTGAACCAGCTATCTTCATTCATGGCGCTTTTAACGCTCTTTGGTTCGATCTTAGACAAGATGAGTGGAAGAAGCACCATAAGGCATCGGTTGCAAGTTGTTTACGAGTGGATACAGGATGAGAGGGGTTTCCAATGATGTTGTCCAATGGATGTTCATGTGTCCATTTTCTAAGGTGTTCGTGTGGTTGTTGTTGAGGAACCGGCAGCAGTCGCTTTTCCTCGATGAAGATGGTTCTAATGATGGTTCAGGAGCAAATATGTTCTCAAAGGGAGCATCTGCAGGAGTAGCAAAGGGATTATCTCCATCATAGGTGCCAGAAACATTTCCATGATGTACACTCAATGATTGAGGATCTGATGATGAGAATGAATGATCGCAGTAGGAGCTTTTGACTCAATGACATAGATATCGAAGGGTTGTCCACATTGACTTGGTTGAAGCCCTGTTGATGGATTGACCGATCATTAGCAATAGGTTCATCATATTCATCAAACATTGGATTAAACAATTTCTTCAAATCTTCTTTAGAAGGAGGTACATATGGAATTGTTGGTGAGGGGTTTTGTACAAGGGAAGAACTAATGGGACTACTTAGCAAAGGTTGAGATGCGTCCGTAACTTGATTGTCCCTGGAGCCATTTGCCCGCATACTCATCGAACGTGACGTGAATTGTTTCCATGATATCTCGGGTTCTTTTGTTGTAGATTCGGTAACCTTTCCTAGTGCATAACCCACAAAACTCCTATGTCGCTTTAGCTCTTAATTTACCTAAATCTTGACCATCATTTGTTGGATAGCATAAAGCGCCAAACACACGAAGGAAGAGAGATCGGTTTTCGTTGTGGACGAAGTTCATATGGAGTTTTATCATGAGTGGTGTGGATAGAGAACGATTTTGGGTGTAGCAAGCAAGTGGGCAATGGCTTCAGCCAGAGAAACATTGGAACCTTTGAGTAAATTAGCATAGTTCTTGCAGCTTCTACAAGAGTCTGATTTCGCCTTTCAACTACACCGCTTCGTTGAGGAGTATGTGGAACGCTTCTTTGATGACTGATTCCAATGCTTTCAAAAAACTGACTTAATTCTTTGTTAACAAACTCAGTTCCATTGTCTATTCATATGATTCTAACAGTCTTGTTAAGTCGAACCTGCAGCTGTTTGATAAGTTTGATGATGACGTCTGGAGTTTCATCATTTGTCCTCAGAAACGTAACCCAAGTAAATCGAGAGTAATCATCAACAACAACAAGCACATATTTCTTTCCATTGATTGTTTGTACTCTCATTGGTCCACATAAATCCATATGAAGAGTATGAAGAACTTCCATAACTGAGTTTGCGGGTTTGGGTTTATGGGCATATTTCTTACTTTTTCCCAATTGGCATGCGAACTAAGGTGATCTTTTTCATATTTTAGTCTAGGCAAGCCTCTCACGAGGTCCTTTTCTTGACGATCATTTATGGTGCCGAAATTCAAATGTTTGAGACGACGATGCCATAGCCAAGACTTTGTTTTAGAGGCCTTTGATAACAAGCAAATTGGAGAAGATCTCATCATGTCCTCGATGGAGATGGTGTACAAATTGGTTCTACGTGTTCCTTTCGAAAGTTCAACTCCATCTAAGTCTCTAACGAAGCATGTATGTTTTTCGGGCAACCTCTAGATGTCAATCACAATTGACAGACAGAGAATAAATTATGACCAAGACCTTCAACACAATATACCCTGGAGATTACACTATCTCCAACCACATAATCTCCATAACCCATAATTGCTCCAAAATGGTCGTTCCGAATCTAACAGTCCCGATGAATTTACTCACGAAGTTCATGAGCCGCGAGCGATCTCCAGTCATATGCTTGGAACAACCTGAGTCCAGTACCACGTAACGATTTGAACGATCCGCAATGACCAGCATGAACATAGACAAGAATGGATAACTCGATAATTGGGATCCCCATGCAAGAATGGGTTCCATTTGGTTAGTAACAAGGATTGGAACACCTACATCAGAAGTAGAAACAATGGAATCATTCGGGATAGATGCAGTTGCTAGTGTCCGTATTTGACCTATTCAAAGTATGTTCACTTCTTAAAGGAATAGTTCTACCAATAGGCATCCATTTTCTAATGGGCATTGACTTAGCAAATTTAGGGCACAACTCTGAGACTAAGTTGTACGTGAGGTATCCACCGATAACCTACATTACTAAATTTTCTTCTCCTGGGTTTCCAATGTTTTCTAACCTTCTTCCACCATTGCTTTCTAGCCTTCTTAACATGATTGTTGGCATTAACGATTTTAACTGGATGTTTAACAGAATTAATCAAATCATTTACGCTACACACATGATTAGTAATAGAAACCAAGCAATCATCATTACATGTTTTGCAATTGGTAGCAGAATTCGAATTAATTACAGTACGCTTATAGCTAATACTAGAATCAACACGATTCGTTTTATTCAACTCAAACTTAATATTCCTAGGGTGGTCTTCTACTCTCTTCCATTGCACATTCTTAGCTTGCGAGGTCCTATCTTGCTTTGTATTGCATGGAGGCTTTGACTCGCTTGCTTTTGTGTCACTGATTACTCTTGTAGAGGGAATTATGGGAACATTAGTTGGTTGGGCTACCTTTTGCATTCCTGAACTAGAAGTGCAGGGATCTGAACTACTTGAAGGCACTTTAGAGTTCACTTTTTTAACACTGGGCATAGAATGGGTTGCATACTTGGCATTAGGCATAGAACAAGGCATCACAGCCTTATGTTTCTCATATAAGCATTTAGGACATGTTGCTCTTAAACATTCTAACAGCTCCTGAGATCGTTTAGCCTGAATGCAAGCAAACCTAATTTCACTATCAAGTGGCTTATTTATGAAATCCTTTTCTACAATCTCACGGAGACATTCTAAACTATCCTTAAGGTGAGCAAAATAGTTACGAAACACAAGTTTGTTATTTCTAATATGAGGAGGAATGTATTTAACAGTCACAGTATATTTAGAGTCTGCAGATGACTTTGATGCAACATTCTCATTAAAGACAAGTGGAATTTTCCCTTTTACCTGACTCTTCAGATTCTCAATTTCCTTTTGTAAAGAAGTTATTTTTTCGTTGTTCTTGTCACGAGTGACTTTCATTGAATCGTATAACTCTTTGAAGTGTCGTTTGACCTTTTCATTTTCTTCAAGAAAACTCTCATTTCCTTGTTGTAAAACGTTAATGATGTTTTGAAAATGAAAGTTTTGAGAAAATTGAGAATCTAAAGGAGGAGGCATTTGGGAGCCAGTCACATTTTTCTTTTCACCTTTTAATTGTGAAATTTGGGCTTTCAACTTTCTGATCGTGTTACAGTGAGCTTGAATCTGTTCATCATGTTTGTTTATTTCAAAAACTGCATCAAACTCCGGAACATCCGAGGATATCTTGATGTTTGAGGTTTTAACATTTTCTTTTAGATGTTGATATTTTAGTTGCAAATCAAAATGTTCAACTTCTAGTTAAGAAAAATGTATTACCAAATTATCGTGATCATCCTGGTCAATTTTCTCATTTAGTTTTGAGTTTTTGTTTTTAAGCTCAATGACACGATCATGGGAAACTTTTAAAGCAACAGATAATTCATGAAATTGAAAAGTAGTAATAAAATGCTCAGTAACAGTATAAAACACATCTTGAGCCACACAACTCAATACTAAGTTCTAATTTAAGATATGCAGATTCTTCCTTTCAATTTCATTATATTTGAGTTCCCGTTCATAATTATTAACTTTAACAATCATTGCATCAAATTCCTTTTCTATTTCTTTAATATCTGAGTCTATCCCTTTTTGAAGACTCTCAAATTGACCTTTTAATTGTTTAAAGAAAGGCATGACCTCAATTAAATAACATTCTTTAGTTTGCTCAAAACCCGTTTCCCCTTCAGTTATCCCTGTAGGTGTGATTCTCTTCTTACATGTCTTCTCAAAATCAACGAATAATTGATAGACAACATACAAGCTGATTAAGGTCTTGCTATTAGAGGAAATAGTTCTAGGAACTAAATGCATTGGTGTATTCGGAGGATACATAGTAGCTGCAGGCACTTTCCTAAGGGGAGTGTTTGTTTCAACAATTTCGTTTGCTTTTTGCTTATCCATGTCTTTCTTCCAAAAAATTTGTTCTGGGGTTAATTGAGTTTGAGGCTTAAACCTGTTCAGGGAGATCTAATTTTCTTTTGAGTAGTCATGAGGTTTGATCGTTATGATATTCTTTTTACACTCAGGATCTTTTAGCTTCTTATCCATTTTCTCTCTAGAGGCATCTTCTAATTTTTTATCCTCTTCCGTGCTTCCAATACATGAAGGTGTTTTCCTAGATTTCATTACCATCATATACAATCGTACGGAAAGCTTTAGCCTTTTTACAATACTCAGGATTTGGTTCCTTTACTAGGGGAATACTATGCTTATCTCTTAAGACTCTGTGCTTAGTGATCATGTGAGCAGTCTGAATGGTATTCCCTTGTACGTACAACTTATTTTCAAGCTTGTTTTTCAAAGTTTTTAGATTAGAAAAGTCATTCAAAAGTTTCGATTCCTTAGCATTAAATTCTTGTTTAAGCACTTTAACATTATCTTAGAGTTCTTGCTTTTGCTTAACAGTTTTAGAAAGCTTTTCTTGTAAGAAGTTTAACTCTTGTTTTAACACTTCTTCTCTAAAATTACTTTTTCTAATAATTTTATGCATTTGGTTATCCACCTCTCACACGGTAGTTAACTCAAACTTAGCACGTTGTTTATAAATGGCAACTTGTTCTTTATAGGCATTCAACTCAGAGATAACAGAATCATCAGGGGCACATGCAGTATATTCATAAAAAACATAGTCATCATTGACTGCAGAGGATGCATCACTTGGTACGATCTCACTTTCACTTTGTATCACATATTGATCATATGGGACAATATTACTAATACCCACATTATCAATATCTGATTCATTAGTTTCATGAGATTGAACTTTGTTATGTATCTTTTGCTCATCAACTTCATCGTATAGTTTTAATACCTCTGAAATGATTGAATCTTTGGATGGACCAGCCTGCTGTGGTGATGAGACCTTTGGAGAGAACATTGGAGAAATGCTAGCCATAAAGATTTTCTCGGGCAAGTGAGGTTCATCATCGACGCCGAGTCAAATGCATCACATTCAAGAACTTGAAAGGCATTTTGATGATTGTGACCTATTTCCTGAATTGGCTGCTCATCCACATCTACATCATAGGTTTTGGCATTTCCTCAAGAAGAAACAAGCAACCCTTCTTCATCCAAAACAGCTCCACTATCCTCGAAGCTTGTACAGAAGCACTTGTCCCAAATATTCTGCATTTTGAGGGCTGCTTGGAGATGTGCGCCTTGCAATGTGTCCATCTCCACCACAGTTGTAGCACTTGATTGGCTTTGCTTGTCCTTGATTTGCATTCCTTCCATGATTCTGATTAGCCACATACCCTCCTCCCCGCACCAAGATACCATAACCCGCTCCAATCATCCCTTGTTCATACCGTCTTCCTTGCACATTCTGCACCACCACCTTTCCATCTCCTGACAAGAGCTTGATTGTGTGGATTAGATGTTGTTCTGAGGTTATTGTTGGTGTGTGGAGTGGAATTCAGATTTTGACTAACCATGAGAGATAATTGATTGATGAAGTTTTCCATGAGTGTGTTTGAATCACGAGGCTTATATGCTGGATCCGAATGAGCTTGTAGTTGCCATTACCCGTTGGTATGACTTGAGAAGCTTTGGTGGTGATACCTACATTTGTGTAGAAGTGTTGAGTCATTTGATGAGCTTGCCTCTCCCCGATTAGATTTGAACTTTTCAAGAATCATTCGCTCAAACATAGCATGTCTCTCATTCTCAAGGGAACGCATACAATTGCTCATAGTTAGTGTTCCTCAAACCTTTAGTTAACTTGATGAAGTGAAAATTTGTGCCATTCGGGATTCATGTTGTTCACAAACTTTGAATTTAGGTGAATATTTGGCATAGTCATTTTGATATTCCTCATGTCATTCACAAGCTTGTGGAACCTCACGTAATATTCAGTGACACTTTCCCCTGGTTTCATCTTAAAGTGCTTAAAGTCATCATACGCTTGTGATTCTCTGTCTTCTTTAGTTAATTCGCAACCGAGAGAAGCATATTGACATTGTCCCAAACTGCCTTGGCTTCAGTGTTGTGATTGATTAACTTGTAGATGTCTTTTGTAAGACCCTGAAGTATAATGTTTGAAGCCCTGATATCAACATCATATCTCTTTTTCTCCTTATCACTGAGCTCATCATACCTCTTTGGCCTGTCCAAACCTAAGATCACTGTTCCATCTGTAGCACTTTCAAGTGTGTCTCTTGTAGTCTCAATCTGATAAGGTCCTTCATCAATTGATTTGAGAATGTTGACCCTATTTTCCTTTCCCAAATAATACAACCTAATTCGTTGAGCCCATGAGTCATAGTCAGTTTTGTCAAGCATGGGTGGACGAGTATCTCGATCCAAATTGCTGAACGCCCTCACAAAAGAAATGATTGTAGGTACGTTGGTAGACATGATTACAGATTTCACGGGATTTTATAACTCTATGATTAAACCGAGAAATAGATTCTTTCACGGGATTTTACTAAATCAAGAGAAAACCGTATCCGAAACAATAATCAACCAAGTCGCTATAAACCTTAAGGACAAGTCGCTAAGTCACCAAGTCGCTAAGTAACAACTCGCTAAAAGCACAAGTCGCTGTGATACAAGTCGCTAGACACAGGTCGCTAAAGTAACAACACGCTAAGTAGACAAGACGCTAAAGAACAACTCGCTAAGTGGGCAAGTCGCTAAAGAACAACTCGCTAAATGGGCAAGTCGCTAAAGAACAACTCGCTAGACTGAATAGTACGGCCACTACTTTGTACTATATGTCACTTTGTCTCAAAAGACAAGTCGCTAGAGCACAAGTCGCTACCCACAACAAAGTCAAGTCGCTGAAAATCGTAAAGACAAGTTGCTACGTTGACAAGTCGCTAGCCGAAATGGTACAACCAATACTTTGTACTATTTGCCGCTTTGTCTCAAAAGACAAGTCGCTAGTGCTCAAGTCGCTACCACAACAACAACAAGTCGCTGAATAATAAAGAAGCAAATCGCTACCAAGAATACTATTCCGAGACTCAAGTCGCTAGCTAGAAAAGTTCAAAAGCAACACTTTTAAATCCAAAACTAATCCAACAACAGTGATTCAAGCTTTCCAAATCAAAACCCAAGCACATACAATGATTCTAAACACGAAAGTACAATCAAAATTGAAACTTTAACACAAGAAATGATCCAAATGATGCAAATACCACTAAACTTTTTCAAACCCAAAAACTATATAAAACCACTAGAAATCCAAGAACATGTAAAGAGAGATGATCAAACCAAGGCTCTTGATACCATTTGTAACATATTGGATTTCACAAACACATCAAATCATGATCACAAAGGGGCGTATACTTTAGGTTTTAGAGAGAGAAAGTTTAGAGGTTTAGGGAACTTAGTGAGAGAAAGTAACTCCAACCCTCTACCTTGGGAGGTAGAGGGTTATCATACATAAACGCCACCTACGGGCTGTGGATCAGGCATACAGTGGGTAAAGACCCGTCCGTCCTCCACGGTGTTACTTAACTAAATACTATCTAACATTAAATAACTACGACTACGAGCTTTCTAACAATTACATATACTTGAGGTGACCGACACTCTAATAACTGGATTTACTAAATCTTAACATTGTTTGAAATAGCAAAGTGTTGACGGAAGATTTGTACTTGCAATGTTCAAAGAAATTTAGATAGAAGAATATATTTTGTATTTCATGAAATTTTATATTTTTCTATTTTGTTTTTGATAAATATTTACAAAAGAGGTTTTGGTGTTTGACTGGTTTTAAGAATGTGTCAAAAGTTCGCCCGCCTCGAGTCAAAACCGCATTCCAATCCGGTGGATCAACTCAAGAAACCTAGCAGAGCTAAGGCTTTGGTGAGAAGGTCTGCCAGTTGGTGTTCAGTACCCACAAAATATAATTCAACATTACCCTTTTACATATGCTCTTTTATGAAATGATATCAAAGATCGATGTGCTTGGACTTCGAATGTTGGACAGAGTTGCACGAGATCGCAATAGCACTTCGATTGTCACAGTACATCGGGATTCTATCAAATACGTAACCATAGTCTTTGAGTTGTGTTCTCATCCAAATAACTTGAGCACAACACGCCGACATGGCTACATATTCTACTTCTGTTGAGAACAGCGATGTACAATCCTGCTTCTTCGATTGCCATGATACCAGTTTATCACCAAGAAATTGCAAAGCACCTGAAGTACTTTTCCGAGAATCTAAGCAACGCGCGTGATCAGCATCTCAAAAGCTATTAGTTCAAAACCGAATCCTTCGGATACCGCGATCCTAAAATTAATGGTTCCCTGATGTATCGAGGATTCTTTTAGCCTCGAGAGAGGTGAGTTTCAGTTGGTCGCGACCGATAACGGGAGCAAAGATATACAAGAAATACAATGTCGTCCTCGGTCGTTAGATATATGAGAGACCCAATAATACTTCGGTATTTGGTAGGGTCAACCAATTTCCCATGCAAATCAACATCCAATTTCTTGGTATGTGCCATTGGCGTGCCATAGGTATCACAGCTTTGCATTCCATGTTTGTTTAAAATTTCAAGAGCATATTTGGACCACTCAGAAAATACCACGGGGTGATTGATGAACTTGCATTCCTAGAAAGAACGTAAGTTCACCTATCATGGACATTTCAAAATGTTTTTTAATAAGTTTTGAAAAAGCGTTTGAGTACTTTAGATGTGTTGACCCAAAAATGATGTCATCCACATAGATTTGAACGATTAAAATGTGTTCCCCGTGATATTGTATTAACTGTGTTGGGTCGACCGATCCTTTGACAAAATTATGAGATATGAGAAAGGATGACAACTTATCATACCACGCCCGGGGGGCTTGTTTGAGACCGTAGAGAGCCTTGTTCAGTTTGTAGACGTGATTAGGGAACTCTTGATCAACAAATCCTTCTGGCTGACTAACATAGATCGTTTTCCTTCTTACCATATAGAAAGCTTTGACATCCATCCGAAGACCGTGGATGTTCATGTGAGCGCGAATGCCAGAAAAATCCATACCGCCTCAAGTCTAGCAACTAGTGCAAATGATTCCTCAGCCTCAAGTCAATCCCCTCTTCTTGTCTATAACCCTTAGCCACCAGACGTGACTTATTTATGATAATCGTACCTTCAGCATCCAACTTTTTTTTCCGCATCCATTTCAGACCAATAACATAGACCCGTGTTGGTTTTGCAACCAATTCCCATACTTCAATACTTTTAAACTGATTAAGTTCTTCTTGCATGGATTCGATCCAGTTGTCATATGTCATTGCTTCTTTAATATTTTTTGGTTCAGCTTGGCAGACGGTAAGTGCATAAATGCAATGTTCACCACCGTCCTGAAGGCTGCCTAGTTACGATGGTTGATTCGGTTTCCAATAATGTTCACAAGAGGATGGTCTTTAGTCCAACGATGTGTGGAGGGTTGATGTTGATATACATTGTGTAGATTAGAGGATTCAAATGGCTTGTAGATGATTCCGCAACATCGAAGTGGTAGTTTCATTAGCAAAGGATTGAAGAACGCATTTGGATCATAATTCAGGGTGTAGGTACTTCATGGTTCGAAGATCGCCAGTACCGGTTCAAGGCCATTGATGCGTTTGTTCTACTGTTGTTGTAGAATCAATTGGAGGTGGTTCCTCAATAGTTGTTGTTGTTTCAGGTGTATCAGGTATTGGATTATTATCAAGTTGAGTAGCGAAAACATTTGATACATCTGGAGCACGTTGATTGTTACGTATTGGATTTCACAAACACATCAAACCATAAGATCAAAGAGGCGTATACTATGGTTTTAGAGAGAGAAAGAGTTAAAGGTTTTGGGAACTTAGTGAGAGAAAGTAAAAGTATTATTATGAGCTCCAACTCTCTACCTTGGGAGGTAGAGAGTATTTATAGTCTTACACAAATCGCCACCTAAGGTCTGTGGATCGGGCATACAGTGGGTAAAGACCCGTCCGTCCTCCAGGTGTTACTTAACTAAATACTACTTAACATTAAATAATCTACGACTACGAGCTTTCTAACGATTACATATACTTGAGGTGACCGACTCTTTAATGACTGGATTTACTAGATCCTAACAATCTCCCCCCTGGGAGGTCACCACAAAAATACATTGAATACAAACAGATATTACAATAAGATTGTTCTTGGATTCTTGTTAAAGTTCTTTGCTCTGCAGCTCGTAGTCTTCGATTCTTCATTTTTGTATGTTTGGTGATTCCAAGTGGAGGTCTTTAACTGATCCACGTGATAATGAGTTTTGAGCCAACTTTGAGATCATCAGCTATCATAAATCTCTGACTCTTCCATTGTGATGTTGGTATTATGTGATGTTGTGACTTTTGGACCGACATGCTCACATTCTAGATCATGATTTCTTCTCATCAGAGTAGCGGAAGCTTTAGTTAATTCATGATATTGGCGCAGCCAGAAAGCGTAAGCATGGAGTGAGAATATCCGAGTCATTGATGCACTAATCATGATTTCTTTTGAAATGAATGTGATGTGTGAGCATGCGGCTATGGAATGACACGCCATTCCGATACCGCAAACGCCGGGCGCACTCGCATACAATGCTTAGCAATAAAGCGCACGAAAGTGTCTTTGATCACTTTCATTGAATTGAGGTACACGCACCACCGGTTCGCTTGATCAAGCATAAGTATCGCTTGTGATCGTGTATAATTCAAGAATTTCTTCGAGGTTTCAATGCCTAGTCGTTCTCAAACCGGAATGTCTCAAAGAAGACAACACGGAGTGAGTGAACCAGCGAATTGAGATTCACTGATTGAGGAAAAGATATTTGAAAAACAATCATGTACCGCACAATAGAAATTGTTTTTCCAATACAACGAAGGTTTTAATGAAAATCAATTATCAATCATAAATACATTTTATTTTGAAATATTAGTACATAGTCGATGTGCTAAAGAAAAGAGTTTTTTAAGCACCACGACCGGTTTTTCAAAGGTATCCGTCAATCGATAACCTGAACCAGGATTGATTAAAAAAAAATTGAATCTCCCTATTGTTTCTGTTCAGTTGTCACATGGTTGATCTATTAGATAGATCTTACATGCCACCCACCAGGAGCTTGTTTGATGTTGGCTCCAAAAGGCTTTCCATCTTCATTGTGAATATGTTAGCATATCACTCAGATGTTCTGGAAATACCACAAGGATAATGCGTAGGACTCATAAGATATAATCTCTCTTTCCACATTGTGTGAAACAGAGAGTCTTCATTGACAGTGTCCTAAGGAGATTTATTTGATGATCTCGTGGCTCTAGACTCAATAGTGCATATTTGGTTCCTATGCCAAAGACTAGGGAGAGGGTTTCCTTCTTCAATATCAACAAACTCTAAGAGAAAGTCGATAGATAATGTCGGTTCCCCGTGAGAATGAAACAAGTCCTTTTAAGAGAAACTTGAGTAGCATGGGAAGTTGTAGTGCGATCACTGGGTCCATGACGTCTTGTCTTCAATACCGATGTTACCTTGGTAACCACCAGTAGCATATGAATTGAACGCGGTTTCTGCCCTAAGGTTGAATTAATGGAGGGCTATTTATTTTCACTCTTTTCTCATTTCATTTCTTTTTCATTCTTCAACCCCTTCAAGCTTACCGACTTCATAACTAGAACCTTGTTGGGTTTATTCAAAGATTAGCTCACCAATCGCACTCTTCCCATATCTCACTTTTCTCCTTTTTTCATCAAACCTAAGGACTTCTACACTATCTAGTGGATTGTCCCTGGGTAGATCCCTCCGGTTCTGGCGGATCATGGGAACAAATACCTAACCTTATCATCCTTATATCACCATACATAAAGTAAATTTGGTCGGTCTATTTGGTATTGTTCATCTGCCATTGGAACCAATTGAAAATCATTTGAAAATCAATTCAGATACTTGTGATATATTATCAAAGCATTTTGTACCTGAATGGTTTTTTATATTTTTAGAAAAATATAAAAATTAACTTCTTTGATTATCATTTTCTAAAGGATATCAACATCACTTCCCTGATCAAATCAAGTAGATAAAACATATTAAGGAAGGATGAGGTTTTCATAAATTTGCTCCCCCTCAATATGTGCCTCGAGGTTTGAAAGAGTTTTGCACATATTAGAAGGAATCTGCACTTAGATACAAATCAATCACGTTTCAATTCTTTGTGGTTTAAAATTGATGCTCCCCCTCAACATGTGCATGGAAAATTTGAAATCGTTTGGCACATGTGGGGAGGAAAGCTTGCTAAACACTTACGAAACCATTTATCAAATTATCAGTTTAAATCCAATTTAAATCACAAATTTTCTCCCGATCACAATTTTCAAATCATTTGAGATTTGTGATCTCTGTAGATTTAATTTGTTTTTGAGAGCTTTTAAGTAGAATTATGACTTGCTTATGAAAACATTTAACCGATAAGGATCACTTATGAGACTTTAAACTCCAATAACATGCATGAATATCTTTTGAAAACATGACAAATAACCTTTTAATTGAAATCATTCTCCCCTCAATCAATGACATAAGTTGTTGATTGAGAGATCGAGATTTTGACCGTTGTCAAGTCCAAGTGAATTTAAAAAAATTTAGTCCGAAGTTATTCTGTTAACATTGTTTTCATTAGATAGCAAATATTTTCTAAGAATTTATAGAATGTAAAATATTTGTTAAAGAATTTTAGAATCGAGGATGAGATTTGAAACATAATGCTAAAGCATGGCTCGTTTCTTTCTTTAAAAAGCGGGTTACTGCCTGAAATGACAATAAACCATAGTTTCACTTTCTCCCATTTTTTTTAAGAACATTCGAACAATATCTAAAGTCCCGTGTCATTCTTTGAATGACAACACAAAGACCGTAGATATTTCCGAATCTAGAAAAACGTGACAAAATGACAATATTTTTATTTTATTTTATTTATTTTATTTTTTATTATTATTTTTTTTTGAAATTTTTCAAGATTTTTCAGATTTTTATGGATTTTTTTTAAAGTTTTATATTTTTTTATTTGCTTTTTGAAGGTTTTGAAATTTTGTATTTTGCTTTTCGAATAAATATTTACAAGATATGGATGAAGAAAGACCTTTTACTCCTCTTCTTCCTCTTGAAGACGTTTAAGTGTTTCCGGTTGAAAACTCTTTAGACCAAGTCGTGGGAGGATAAACTCAAAACATTCTCTAGGAAGAGCTTTGGTGAAGATGTCTACTAACTGGTATTTAGTCCTGACAAAATAAAGTTCCACCACACCGTTTTCTACTTGCTCCCTGATGAAATGATGTCGATTGTCGATGTGTTTTGCTCTTGAGTGTTGAACGTTGTTGCATGAGAGAGCAACAGTACTTTTATTATCACAAGATGTAGGATTTTGTTGAATTCAAAGCCATAGTTCGATAATTGGGATCTCATCCATAGGATTTGAGCACAACAAGATGACATGGCTATGTATTCAGCTCAGAGGAAATAGAAGTACTCATTTGCTTCTTTGAAGACCAGCTTACAAGCTTATCACCCAGAAACCGAGCACCTCCGCACGCATTCTCGACGTGTATCTTGGCATCCTCGCATGATCAAGATCTGCATAGGTGTTAGTGACATACCGTGTCCTTCGGGTACCAAAGTCCCATATTGATGGTTCCTTGGAGATACCGAATGACCCGTTTAACCGCTTCAAAGTTCTTTTTGGTAGACTTAGCCTGATATCTAGCACACATGCAAACAAATGCAATAATGTCTGGTCTACATACTACGATATTTCGTTTGGTCTACCATGATCCCTGAGTGGTCCTCATCCAGTTTAGTACGCTCAATCATGGGAGTGTCAACATGGTCACTAGAATCAAATCCAAATTTCTTTAAAATCTCATTTGCATATTTAGATTGATTTATAAAAATTCCTCTGGGACTTTGTGAAATTTGTAATCCCAAGAAAAATGAAATTTGTCCCATCATTGACATTTGAAATTTGGAACGCATTTCATTTGAAAAACGATCATATTCATTGGGGTCAGTCGAGGCAAAAATAATATCATCAACATATATTTGAACGTGAATTAAATGTTTGCCCGACTTTCTGGTGAACAATGTCGGATCAATCTGCCCTTTTTTAATCCAATAGATAGAAGAAACTTTGATAGCGTATCATACCATGCCCTTGGAGCTTGCTTCAAACCGTAAAGAGCTTTCTTCAAATGATAGACATGAGTAGGATGCTCGATTCACAAAGTCTTCAGTTGGTCGACGTATACTTCTTTCAGATCTCCGCTAAGAAAGCCGCCTTTACATCCATCCGATAGACTACCATGTTCTTACTTGCAGCATTAGCCAAGAAGATTCTGATTGCCTCGATATGAGCAAAAGGAGCAAATGATTCTTCAAAGTCAATACCCTCCTCTTGACGGTATCCTTTTGCAACTAATCGAGCCTTATTCTTTAAAACATCACCATGCTCATCAAGTTTCACTTTGAAGATCCACTTTATAGTAATGATCATAGCACAACTGAGCAGTACTAATTCCCATACATCTAGTCGATCAAACTCATGAATTTCTTCTTGCATGGCATTGAACCAATTGTTTTCATTCATGGCAGTTTTAACATCTTTTGGTTCGACCTTAGAGAGTACTGAGTTGAAGAAGCACCATAAGGCATCGGTTGCAAGTTGTTTCCGTGTAGATACTGGACGAGAAGGGTTTCCAATGATGTTGTCCAATGGATGATCATGTGTCCACTTTCTAATGTGTTCATGTGGTTGTTGTTGAGGAACTGACGTAGCAGAGTCGATGTCTTTTGATGAAGATGGTTCTCGATGATGATTCAGAGCAAATATGTTTTCAAATGGAGCATCTTCGGGAGTAGCAAAGGGATTAACTTCATCATGGGTGCCCGAAACAATTCCATGATGTACATTCGATGATTGATGATTTGTTGATGAGACAGAGTGATCGCAGGCGCTTTTGGCTTAATGATATTGAAGCAGAAGGGTCGACTTCATTGACAGGGATAGGAGCAGTCTTTGATGATGGAATTGACATTTCATTAGCATTTGGCTCATAGTGTTCATCAAACATTGGATCATACAATTTCTTTAAATCATCTTCTCGATGGGAGGTACATAAGGAGTTCAGTGGTGAAGGATTTGAAACAAGAGTAGAACCATAGGGACTACTTGATGAAAGTTGAGATGCGGTCCGTGAATGGTTTGTCCTGAGCCATTGGACCGTCACGCTCATCAAACGTAACGTGAATTGTTTCCATTATTCTTCGGGTTCTTTTGTTGTAGATTCGGTATCCTTTTCTGTTTGGTGCATATCCTACAAAAACTCCAATGTCCGCTTTAGCTTTAAGTTTGCCTAAATCTTGGCCCTCATTAGTTGGATAACCCAATGCACCAAACACACGAAGGAATGAGAGATTAGCTTTTCTATTGTGGGCAAGTTCATATGGAGTTTTTCCATGAGCAGTGTGAATTAGGGATCGATTTTGAGTGTAGCATGCAGTGGCAATGGCTTCAGCCCAGAGAAACGATGGAACCTTTGAGTAATCAAAGATTGTTCTTCATGCGGCTTTCACAAGAGTTCGATTTCGCCTTTCAACTACACCGCTCGTTGAGGAGTTCGTGGAACACTTCTTTGATGACTGATTCCAACACTTTCATAAAGCTCACTAAGTTGTTTATTAACAAACTCGCCCATTGTCTATTCGGATGATTCGACAGCTTTGTTAAGTCGAACCAGCACTGCTTGATAAGTTTGATGATGATATTTGGAGTTTCATCCTTTGTCCTTAAGAACTTAACCCATGTGAATCGAGAGTAATCATCAACCACAACTAACACATATTTCTTCCCAAAGATATTCTGCACTCTCATGGGTCCACATAAATCCATGTGAATTATATGAAGAACTTCTGTAACTGAGTTTATAGGTTTGGGTTTGTGGGCATACTTCTTGCTTTTTCGCAATTGGCATGCTGAACAAAGATGATCCTTTTCATACTTTAGTCTAAGTAAACCTACAACTAAGTCCTTTCTGGAGAGATCATTGATGGTGCCGAAGTTCAAGTGATTGAGACGACGATGCCATAACCATGACTTTGTTTTTGAAGCCTTTGACAACAAGCAAATTGGAGAAGACTTCACCATATCTTCGATAGAGATGGTGTATAGATTTGAACCACGTGTTCCTCTTAAAAGTTCTTTACCATCAAGTTCTCTAACGAAAAAGTATGTTTTCAAGGCCACTTCTAGATCGTAATCACAGTAATTGACCTACAGAGAATAAGTTATGACCAAGACCTTCTACGTAATATACCCTGGAGATAACACTATCACCGACAACATAATCTCCATAACCCATAATTGCACCGAAATGATCGTTCCCGAATCTAACATGTCACAATTCGCAATTTCCGGTCATTTCTCATATTTCACATTCAAAGATTTCATAACGATTCGTACATGGTTTTGCATTTTTCATTAAACGTTATTTTCTTATTAAATAAACATTATCGCGAAACATTATTTTTGAACATTTGATCCGATACTTCCAAAATGATCCCGATACATTTTATACTTACATTTAGTTATAAAAACTATATTTTGAGTTACCTCGTGTTTTAAAATTCATTTTTGTATGAAAATTGTTAAATTTATATTATTACTTACGGTTTTCTTAAAAACTACACTAATATTATTATTTCACTCAAGTTTTGCAAGAAATGTATTTTTATAATTTTTAAGACCAAAATATATTTTATCTTGACCCGTGAAATTTATTTTATCTAACGTTACCTTAAATATTCAAATGTGTATACAACTTACTAATATTACTTAACAATACTACAAGTTACTACTTACTTTCAAGTAACTTTACATTACTTTACTTACACATTTACATACTTAATAATAATAATAATGATAGTAATAAAATAAATATGTACTAGTAGACATGATTCACCTAATATATAGATATTGCAAGATTTTTCTTACTTACATGGTCTTACACTCCAACTCTTACTCATTCTCAACCAATAATGCAAAGTGTGATAGATCAAGTTCTCTCCTCTTCTTCTTCACCAAAAATCCGGCCACCTATGTGATCAAGAAGGAGTGATCATCAAAAATTTTCTAATCAAGTTCTACACAATCTAGTAACACTCTTTGTATAGGTTTTGAAATAAAAATCTAGGGTGTTTAGGATAAATCCTTGATCATAAACCTCATCAAGCAATTTGTAAGCATGAAACTTTATCTTTTACCTTTTCATACATATTTTTCATACATTTTCTTGAAGTCCTCATGATCATATTTGCTCAAGTTGTAGTTTTTATTCATGTTTATCAAATGTTATCACCCATATGTGTCCTATTAATTTTTATAACAAGTATGTACTAGTTAAGAGTTTATAAAAATGAGAAGTTTGAAAAATGGATCATCAAAGTCTAGTTGTGGTTTTTAGAGGAAATGGTTACATAAATTTTATATATGTTTATTTAAGTTTGTATATATATTTTAGCCTCACAATGAATATTTATTTTGGTTATGATCAAATGAAGTTGTTTTACTAGTAGGATTGGTGATGAGTAGATTAAGGGAATATTGTGGTGTTGTTTGAGTTAGAATGATTAGAGAAAGATGGTAATTTTAAAATGGGCGCTGAAGCTGTCGTAAATTTATAATTTTTCCGAAAAGTTAGTCATTTTATAAGTTTTATTAAAGATTTAGAAAATAGATTTTTAGTTATGAACGTGGCCTTTTGAACGGACTAAAACGGAGTTATAACGAAAAAGATACGTGGTTTTCAAGTTACGATTTAAAAACTACAATTTTCCGGAAAATGTACATGCAGTTCCGAGTTTTAACTGACCAAACAGTGGCCTTAAAATTTCTGTGAAGTCTCCGAAGTTTAAAAATATATTAGTACTCTTGATTACCTTCGAGTGGATATAAAGAACTTGAAAAACGGACTTAAAACGAGTGAGTTATGGTTAACCGAACTTTGAGTCAAAAACGTGCTGAAAACACTATTCACAGCATTAGTAAGCTGTCAGGATTTTAATCAAGGTTTTGAGGGCCTAAACGGACGTTTCGGGAGAAACGGACCTTAAAAACGAGTTAGTTTTCCTATGTATACATTACGTTAAGTCCGATGTAAACCAATTTGTCAATTACTAAAACCGCTATGTAATCTTAACTACATTTTCACCATTAGCTCAAAAGTAATTTTTTTCGACAAGAAACCGTCACACATTCAAGTAACAATATTATTTTTTTTTATAACTAGTTTTCAAGTAGCATATTGGGTGATACGTTTTCAAATCATGCATTCACGACAACATATCATAACTCAAGTCATAACATTCATTTTAGATCGCGGATAGTTTCGGCCTCACTTTCGCATTTCATTTTGTTAGCATATCAATCACACCAGTGAGTTCAGAGCCCCTACTTTTACTTGCTTTCATGATTACTTTTGGGGGAGATACATGCTCAAACTATTTTCACTTACTTTCACAAGTACTTTAGACTTTTACATACCTAATGTGAGTTTCATAGTCCATACTTTTATACATTTTCAATTACTTTTGGGGGAGATACATGCTCAAACTATTTTCATTTACTTTCACAAATATTCTAAACTTTGACATACTATTGTGAGTTCATACCCGCTTACTCGCTTAAATTCTTACAAACTATTTGGGGCTTAGATGTATGCTTATTTATACAAATATTTAAACTCTTTTGCCAAACAACTTTACTCATACTTTAGACTTGATTGCGTTTTATACTTGATTGGGTTATACTTGTTTTACTCTTGCTAATACTCAAACCATTTATACAATTGTGTTACACTATACTTCTTATACACTTTGGACATTGTGTGTTTATTGCGATATGTGCCTTAATGTGCTAAACAAGTATTCAATTATGCAACAACATACAAACTTTAGCAATCTGGTTAACTCTGGGAGCCGGCAGAGAGGTATTGATAGTACTATCTGCCGACGCTTCCCACCCTTGGGTCCTTGATGACGACCACTGGGTGAATATAATATGTTATTCAAGTTATTCAAGGCAACAACAACAAACAAGTTAGACTTCGTCGTGAGGTTCAGCTTGGTACGTGATTCTTTGCATTAAGTTTATGTATATATCGTATGCACCTATGTCCTACTTACAAACAAGATTGACAATTCCATATTTTGGCAATGGATTGTAAACACACAGGTTGCAAGTTTTGTATGGGCCGAACTTGGAACTGAGTGGATTTACGAGGCCTTTGCTGCATCAACATTTCTTATAGACTTTTTCAAATCATTTTCAACAAACTCTACGAACTCACCAACCTTTGTGTTGACACTTTTAGCATGTTTATCTCAGGTTTTAAGGTGATAGCATTTCATGGAGCTTTTGGGTCGCATGGCATACATTGGAGTCTTGTGCTTTTAACAGTTACCATTCGACATGTTTTGTAAACTCTTTGTGTATTACCAAACTTTATGATTTCTTGTTGTGTAATCTTTGACATTTGAAATCGAATGGTAAGTTTTCAAAACGCCTCATTATAGAGGTCGCTTTTCAGATCCATACTTTGTGCTATGACGTTATACCCCAATGACACTATCGCTCGGGCCGCGATATTTTGGGGGTGTGCATTGGTATCAGATGTTGGTTATAGAGAACTAGGTTGCATCATTGACCCTAGACTATAACCACATCATCATAGCATCTCATCATATCATTATAAGTGCATATTCTTTATACATGCGAACTTATGACTCAACACCAAACATCATATGAGTCGATTAATCCAAGCATTGCATAGTTACTCCTAAATTATACATAGCCTGATCACCTATGTCTAATTCAAGAAGAATCATGCAATGAAGGGAGTAGTAGTCTCATATGAGTAAGCAATTCCGTAATCGAGCCAAATTTTCAAAAGATTTTCTCCAAACCACTTGTTTCAGCTTGATCAGCGTGGATGCGTTTCTTGTTTGATGAGTTGCAAAGATCGAGCTAGAAACAAGTTGTTACCTAAACCGATTAAGCCTAATCGTATGACGTTCTTTTGTTTGATGAGTTGTGGGATTAAGCAAAAATCGGTTACCTAAAAGTCTTTTGGAAATTTTGCTCGAGAATGGGAAAGCCTGCCTCATCGAGCCTAATCATAAGGGAGCATGTCTTTAGAATGGGATATAGTCACGACATATGCATGAGCATTGGCATAATCATTTAAATCATACATGAGCATAAACTTTTAGAACCCTTGTCGCGTTTTGGGCCATAGTATCATTAATCGAATCACGGGGACGTGATTCCTTTGACATGGGAAGAATGTCACAATTCGCATTTCCGTCATTTCTCATATTTCACATTCAACATTTCATAACGATTCGTACATGGTTTTGCATTTTTCATTAAACGTTATTTTCTTATTAAATAAACATTATCGCGTAAACATTATTTTTTGAACATTTGATCCGATACTTCCAAAATGATCCCGATACATTTTATACTTACATTTAGTTATAAAAACTATATTTTGAGTTACCTCGTGTTTTAAAATTCATTTTTGTATGAAAATTGTTAAATTTATATTATTACGACGGTTTTCTTAAAAACTACACGAATATTATTATTTCACTCAAGTTTTGCAAGAAATGTATTTTTATAATTTTTTTTAAGACCAAAATATATTTTATCTTGACCCGTGAAATTTATTTTATCTAACGTTACCTTAAATATTCAAATGTGTATACAACTTACTAATATTACTTAACAATACTACAAGTTACTACTTACTTTCAAGTAACTTTACATTACTTTACTTACACATTTACATACTTAATAATAATAATAATGATAGTAATAAAATAAATATGTACTAGTAGACATGATTCACCTAATATATAGATTTTGCAAGATTTTTCTTACTTACATGGTCTTACACTCCAACTCTTACTCATTCTCAACCAATAATGCAAAGTGTGATAGATCAAGTTCTCTCCTCTTCTTCTTCACCAAAACCGCCACCTATGTGATCAAGAAGGAGTGATCATCAAAAATTTTCTAATCAAGTTCTACACAATCTAGTAACACTCTTTGTATAGGTTTTGAAATAAAAATCTAGGGTGTTTAGGATAAATCCTTGATCATAAACCTCATCAAGCAATTTGTAAGCATGAAACTTTATCTTTTACCTTTTCATACATATTTTTCATACATTTTCTTGAAGTCCTCATGATCATATTTGCTCAAGTTGTAGTTTTTATTCATGTTTATCAAATGTTATCACCCATATGTGTCCTATTAATTTTTATAACAAGTATGTACTAGTTAAGAGTTTATAAAAATGAGAAGTTTGAAAAATGGATCATCAAAGTCTAGTTGTGGTTTTTAGAGGAAATGGTTACATAAATTTTATATATGTTTATTTAAGTTTGTATATATATTTTAGCCTCACAATGAATATTTATTTTGGTTATGATCAAATGAAGTTGTTTTACTAGTAGGATTGGTGATGAGTAGATTAAGGGAATATTGTGGTGTTGTTTGAGTTAGAATGATTAGAGAAAAATGGTAATTTTAAAATGGGCGCGGAAGCGCTGTCGAAATTTATAATTTTTCCGAAAAGTTAGTCATTTTTATAAGTTTTATTAAAGATTTAGAAAATAGATTTTTAGTTATGAACGTGGCCTTTTGAACGGACTAAAACGGAGTTATAACGAAAAAGATACGTGGTTTTCAAGTTACGATTTAAAAACTACAATTTTCCGGAAAATGTACATGCAGTTCCGAGTTTTAACTGACCAAACAGTGGCCTTAAAATTTCTGTGAAGTCTCCGAAGTTTAAAAATATATTAGTACTCTTGATTACCTTCGAGTGGATATAAAGAACTTGAAAACGGACTTAAAACGAGTGAGTTATGGTTAACCGAACTTTGAGTCAAAAACGTGCTGAAAACACTATTCACAGCATTAGTAAGCTGTCAGGATTTTAATCAAGGTTTTTGAGGGCCTAAACGGACGTTTCGAGAAACGGACCTTTAAAACGAAGTTAGTTTTCCTATGTATACATTACGTTAAGTCCGATGTAAACCGATTTGTCAATTACTAAACCGTTGCGTAATCTTAACTACATTTTCACCATTAGCTCAAAAGTAATTTTTTTCGACAAGAAACCGTCACACATTCAAGTAACAATATT
Organism: Chrysanthemum makinoi; assembly: GCA_910596185.1. NCBI lineage: Eukaryota > Viridiplantae > Streptophyta > Magnoliopsida > Asterales > Asteraceae > Chrysanthemum > Chrysanthemum makinoi. The sequence continues at coordinate 244,532,884 of OU343225.1, read as the reverse complement.
TTTTTTTTTATAACTAGTTTTCAAGTAGCATATTGGGTGATACGTTTTCAAATCATTCATTCACGACAACATATCATAACTCAAGTCATAACATTCATTTTAGGTCGCGGATAGTTTCGGGCCTCACTTTCGTGCATTTCATTTTGTTAGCATATCAATCACACCAGGTGAGTTCGTAGCCCTACTTTTACTTGCTTTCATGATTACTTTTGGGGGAGATACATGCTCAAACTATTTTCACTTACTTTCACAAGTACTTTAGACTTTTACATACTACTGTGAGTTTCATAGTCCCTACTTTTATACATTTTCAATTACTTTTGGGGGAGATACATGCTCAAACTATTGTCATTTACTTTCACAAATATTCTAAACTTTGACATACTATCGAGTTCATACCGCTTTTACTCGTTTAAATTCTTACAAACTATTTGGGGCTTAGATGTATGCTTATTTATACAAATATTTAAACTCTTTTGCCAAACAACTTTACTTATACTTTAGACTTGATTATTTTTATACTTGATTGGGTTATACTTGTTTTACTCTTGCTAATACTCAAACCATTTATACAATTGTGTTACACTATACTTCTTATACACTTTGGACATTGTGTGTTTATTGCGATATGTGCCTTAATGTGCTAAACAAGTATTCAATTATGCATCGACATACAAACTTTAGCAATCAAGTTAACTCCTGGGGAGCCGGCAGAGAGGTATTGATAGTACTATCGGTCGACGCCCCACCCTTGGGTCCTTGATGACGCCACTGTGGGTGAATATAACTGCTATTCAAGTTATTCAAGGCAACAACAACAAAAGTTAGACTTCGTCAGAGGTTCGGGCTTATCGTGATTCTTTGCATTAAGTTTATGTATATATCGTATGCACCTATGTCCTACTTACAAACAAGATTGACAATTCCATAGTTTGGCAATGGATTGTAAAACACAATGTGCTGCAAGTTTTGTATGGGCTTTAACTTGGAACTGAGTGGATTTATTTAGGCCTTTGCTGCATCAACATTTCTTATAGACTTTTTTTTTTTTAAATCATTTTCAACAAACTCTACTTAACTCACCAACCTTTGTGTTGACACTTTTAGCATGTTTATCTCAGGTTTTAAGGTGATAGCATTTCATGGAGCTTTTGGGTCGCATGGCATACATTTGAGTCTTGTGCTTTTAACAGTTACCATTCGACATGTTTTGTAAACTCTTTGTGTATTACCAAACTTTATGATTTCTTGTTGTGTAATCTTTGACATTTGAAATCGAATGGTAAGCTTTTCAAAACGTCTCATTATAGAGGTCGTTTTCTCAGATCCATACTTTGTGCTATGACGTTATACCCCAATGACACTATCGTTCCGCTGCGATATTTTGGGGGTGTGACATAACAGTCCCGATGAATTTACTCGCAAAGTTCATGAGCCACGACCGGTCTCCAATATATATGCTTGGAACAAAACTGAGTCCGTGTACTACAGAACGATTTGAACGACCTGCAGCTGAATATAAACAAGAATGGATAATCGGATAATTGGGAACCCATGCAATAATGGGTTCCACTTGGTTAGTAAATGTTGATTGGAACACCCACATCGAGGTAGAAACAATGGACTCATTAGAAATAGATGCGTGCTAGTGTCCTATTTGACCTATTCAAAGTATGTTCGCTTTTAAGGAATAGTTCTACCAAAGAGGCATCCATTTTCTAGTGGTTATTGATTTAGCAACTTTAGGGCAAGGCTCATTAATCTTCAAACAAAGAGGTATCCATTGATAACCTATATTACTAAATTTCCTTCCTGTGGGTTTCCGCTTTGTTTTCTAACTTTCTTTCGCCTTTGCCTTTTAGCCTTCTTAGCTTGAATTTTAACATTAACAGTTTTATCAGGCATTTGACAAAGATTAGACAAAACATTCACACCACATTCATGATTAGTAAATGTAAATCAAGAAGTCATCATTACATGGTTTAAGAATAGTAGCGTAATTCAAATTAATTACAAGACGCTTATAGCTAATACTAGAATCAACACGATTCGTTTTATTCAACTCAAACTTAATATTCCTAGGGTGATCTTCTACTCTCTTCAATGCACATTCTTAGCTTGCGAGGTCCTATCTTGCTTCATTATTGCCCTGAGGCTTTGACCCGCTTGCTTTTATGTCACCATTACTCCTATAGAGGGAATTATGGGAACATTAGTTGGTTGATCTACTTTTTGCATTTCTGAACTAGATGTGCAGGATCGAACTACTTGAAGGCACATTAGTGTTCACTTTCTTAAAACTGGGCATAGAATGGTTTGTATGCTTGGCACTAGGCATAGAACAAGGCATCACAACTTTACCTTTCGCACCTAAGGATTTAGGACATGTTGCAATTAAACATTCTAGTAGCTCTTCAGATCGTTTGGCCTGAATGCAAGCAAACCTAATTTCTCTATCAAGAGGTTTATTAATAAAATCCTCTTCCACAATCTCACGGAGACATTCTAGACTATCCTTAAGGTGAGCACAATAGTTATGAAACACAAGTTCATTATTCCTAAGATGAGGAGGAATGTATGTAATAGTCACAGTATATTTGGCAAGTCTGAGGATGACTTTGATGCAACATTCTCATTAAAAACAAGTGGCGCTTTCCCTTTTCCCTGACTCTGATTCTCAATTTCTTTTTGTAAAGACGTTATTTTTTCGCTTTTTTGTCACGAAAGTGACTTTCATTGAATCATATAACTCTTTAAAGTGTTGTTTAACTTTTTCATTTTCTTCTAGAAAACTCTCATTTTCCTTTTGTAAAGCATTAACTAAGTTTTAAAGATGAAAAGTTTGATAATACTGAGAATCTAAAGGAGGAGGCATTTGGGATCCAGTCACATTATTCTTTTCACCCTTTAATTGAGATATTTGGGCTTTCAACTTTCTGATCATGTTGCAATGAGCTTGAATCATTGTCACACGCGTTTGTTTATCTCGAAAAAACTGCATCAAACTCAAAACATCGAGGATGTCTTGATATTTGAGGTTTTGACATTTTCTTTAAGATGTTGATATTTTAGTTGTTAATTAAAATGTTCAACTTCTAGTTTAAAAAGATGTTTTACCAAATTATCATGATCATCCTGATCAATTTTCTCATTTAGTTATGAGTTTTGTTTTCAAGCTCAATGACACGATCATGGGAAACTTTCAATGCAATAGATAATTCATGAAATCGAGAAGCAGTAATTGAGTGCTTAGTAACAAGATCAAACACATCTTGAGCAACACAACTTGAAATCAAATTCTCATTTAAGATGTGCAAGTTCTTCCTTTCAACTACATTATATTTGAGTTCTCTCGCTCATAATCATTGACCTCAACTATCATTGCATCAAATTCCTTTTCCATTTCTTTAATATCTGAATTTATCCCTTTTGAAGACTCTCAAATTGACCTTTTAATTGTTTAAAGAAAGGCATGACCTCAGTTAAATAACATTCTTTAGTTTGGTCAAAACCCCTTTCCCCCTCAGTTATCCCAGTAGGTGTGATTCTCTTCTTACACATTTTCTCAAAATCAACAAACAGCTGATAAACAACATACATGCTGATTAAGGTCTTGCTATTAGTGGCAATAGATGTAGGAACTAAATGCATTGGTGTATTAGGAGGATACATAGTTGCTTTAGGGAATTTCCTACCAGGGGGATTCTTTTCAACAAGATTTTCAGCTTTTTGCATATCCATATCCTTTTTCCAGAACACTTATTCAAGGGTCAATAGAGTCTGAGGCTTAATCATGGGGTTTGATTGTTATATTATTCATTTTACACTCAGGATCTTCTAGCTTCATATTCAATTTTTCCCTAGTGACTTTATCTGATTTCTTATCTTCCTGCACTCAAGAACTAGGTTTCTGCCTAGGCTTAAGGATTTCATTACCATCATAAAGTACCTTATGAGCAGCTCTAGCCTTTTTAATGACCTCTGGATTTGGTTCCTCAACAAGGGGAATGCTATGCTTATCGCTTAAAACTCTATGCTTAGTGATCAAGTGAGCAATCTGTATGGTATTCCCTTGTATTACATAACTTATTTTCAAGCTTGTTTTTCAAAGTTTTTAGATTGGAAAAATCATTCAAAAGTTTTGATTCCTTAGCATTGAATTCTTGCTTAAGCATTTTAACATTTTCTTGAAGTTCTTGTTTTTGCTTAGCAGTTTTAGAAAGCTTTTCTTGTAAGGAATTTAACTCTTGTTTTAATACTTCTTCTCTAAAATTACTTTTTCTAATAATTGTACCCATTTGGTCATCCATTTCCTGCTCACGGGTGGTCAACTCAAACTTAGCACGTTGTTCATAAATAGCAACTCGTTCTTTGTAGGCATTCATTCGAGGTAACATGTAATCATCGGGGCACATGCAGTGTATTCATCAAAGATATAGTCATCATTGACTGCATTAGATACATCACTTGGTTCAATCGCATTTTCACATTGGGTCACATATTGATCATATGGGACAATATTATCATTGCCCATATTAGCAATATCTGAGTCATTGGTTTCCTGCGATTGAACCTTATCATGTTTCTTTTGCTGATCAACATCATCATATAGTTTTAATACCTTTGAGATGCTTGATTCTTTGGATGGACCAGCTTGCTGTGGTGAGGGGACCTTTGGAGAGACCATTGGAGAAATGCTAGCCATGAAAATTGTCTGTGTAGTAGGTTCATCATCGACGTCAGAGTCGTATGCATCATGGTCGGTGACTTGAAGGGCATTCTGATGATTATGACCTATCTCCTGAATTGGTTGCTCATCAACATCAGCATCATATGTCTTGGCATTGCCCTCAGCAAGAAACAACAACTCCTCTTCACCCAACACAGCTCCATTGTCCTGAGCTTGCACAAGTAACATCTTATCTCTGAAGTACTTTGCATTTTGTGGGCATTTTGGAGATGTGCAGTTTCTAGCTATATGTCCATCACCACCACAGTTGTAGCATTTTATCGGCTCTACTTGTCCTTGGATCCCATTTCTTCCCCTATTCAGATTTGCCACATATCTTCTATCAACTCCAGCATTCCCATAACCTGCTCCAACCATCCCTTGTTCGTATCGTCTTCCTTGAAGTGGTTGCCCCATAACCTTTCCATCTCTGACAATAGGATGGTGTAGATTGGATGCAGTTTTGATCTCATTGTTAGTGTGAAGACTGTTGGTATGTGGACTAAGGGTCAAGTTTTGTTTGACCATAAGAGCCAGTTGATTAATGAAGTGTCCCATAACAAAGATCAGCATAAGCTTGCTTGAACCTCGGATCATGAATGAGTTTGTGATTACCATTACCCATGGGTATGACTTGAGAGGCTTTGGTAGTAATACCAACATTGGTGTAGAAGGCAGTTGAGTCATTTGACGAACTGGTTTCTCCCTGCTTAGATTTGAACTGCTCAAGAATCCGTTTTTCAAACATAGCATGTCTCTCATTCTGAAGAAGGAAGGCATATAGTTGCTCATAGTTTGTGTCCTTCAATCCTTTGGTTAGCTTCACAGAGGTGACAAACTTGTGCCATTCGGGATTCATGTTGTTCACAAACTTTGAGTTCAGCTGAATGTTTGGCATAGTCATTATGATATTCCTCATATCATTTACAAGTTTGTGGAATCTCACGTAGTATTCATAGATACTCTCTTCTGGTTTTATCTTGAAGTGTTCAAATTCATCGTATAGCTGTGATTCTCTGTCTTCCTTAGTTAATTCAGAACCTGATAGAAGCATTTTGACATTATCCCAAATAGCCTTGGCTTTAGTGTTGTGGTTGATAAGCTTGTAGATGTTTTATGGAAGACCCTGTAGTATGATGTTTGAGGCCCTGATATCAGCATCAAATCTCTTTTTCTCCTTATCACTTAGCTCATCATACGTCTTTGGTCTGTCCAATCCAAAGATCATGGTTCCATCTCATAGCAGATCAATTATGTCTCTCGTAGTTTCAATCTGATAAGGTCCTTCATCAATTGATTTGAGAATGTTTACCCCATTTTCCTTTCCAAGACAGTATAATCGATTCGTTGAGCCCAAGAGTCGTAGTCGGCATTCATCAAGCATGGGTGGACGAGTATCAGAACCAGCTACTTGAACATCCTCAGCAATAGTTGAGATGATTGTAGGTACGTTAGTAGACATGTTAACAGATTACACGGGATTTTATAACTCTATGATTAAACCGGTAAATAGATTCTTTCACGGGATTTTACTAAATCAAGAGAAAACCGTATTACAAACAGAAATCAACCAAGTCGCTAAGAGTTATTGAACCAAGTCACTAAGCCCAAGTCGCTAAGACACAAGTCGCTAAAGCACCAAGTGGCTACACAGTCAAGTCGCTAAAGAGCAACTCGCCAAGATCCAAGTTGCTAACACCAAGTCGCTAAGAATTATGACAACAAATCGCTAAGCACCAAGTCGCTAGACACAGTTAAGTTGCTAAAGAACAACTCGCTAAGATCCAAGTCACTAGTATCAAGTCGCTAACAATTTACACTACAACTCGCTAACAATTTCTGAAGTAAGTCGCTAACCTCACCAAGTCGCTAGCCATAGTGGAGAATCCACTAACTTGTACTATTTGTCGGCTTGTCTCAATAGACAAGTCGCTAGGCTCAAGCCGCTAACAACTAACACTGTAACTCGCTAACTTTTACTGAAGCAAGTCGCTACGATGAAAAATACAACGAGAACCAAGTCGCTAGCAAGAAAAACTTCAAAAACACACTTTTCAATCCAAAACAAGCTCAACCACAGTGATTCAAGCTTTCCAAATCAAAACCCAAGCACTTACAATGATTCTTAACACAAAAGTACACCCAAAATTCAAACTTTAACACTAGAAATGATTCAAATGATGCAAAAACCACTAAACTTTTTCAAACTCAAAAACCATCTAAAAACACAAGAAATCCAAGGATATGTAAGAGAGATGATCAAACCATGGCTCTTGATACCAATTGTTACGTATTGGATTTCACAAACACATCAAACCATAAGATCAAAGAGGCGTATACTATGGTTTTAGAGAAAGAGAGAGTTAAAGGTTTTGGGAACTTAGTGAGAGAAAGTAAAAGTATTATTATGAGCTCCAACTCTCTACCTTGGGAGGTAGAGAGTATTTATAGTCTTACACAAATCGCCACCTAAGGGCTGTGGATCAAGCATATAGTAGGTAAAGACCCGTCCGTCCTCCACGGTGTTACTTAACTAAATACTACTTAACATTAAATAATCTACGACTACGAGCTATCTAACGATTACATATACTTGAGGTGACCGACTCTTTAATGACTGGATTTACTAAATCTTAACATTGATCAATATCATCACTAAACAGGGGAGCAAATAGCTGTTCCATTTGACTACGAGTAAGCTGTAGGCTTGGTTCAGATGATGATGGGGTTTGGGGGAAGGTTAGATGGTTATGACCGGGTTCCAAGCTATTTTGCTCAGAAGCCATATCTGTAAGCTCATCGAAATTGGCATGAATCGTTTCCATAATCTCCCTTGTACGACGATTCCAGATCCGGTATCCCATAGAGTTTTCACAGTATCCAACAAAGACTCCAATGTCAGCTTTAGCCTTGAGTTTACCAAAGTCATCACGATCATTATTTGGGTAACAAAGAGGACCAAATACATGAAAGTGTTTTAGATTCGGTTTGCGGTTATGGATAAGCTTATAAGGTGTTTTGTTGTGGCGTTTAGTAATCTGGAAGTTTTGCATTTATCAACATCGTTCTTGCAGCTTCCACTAATCTGGAAGTTTTGCATTTATCAACATCGTTCATTCATCTTTCAACAACTTCGTTTTGTTCAGGTGTTCGTGCAATTGATGTTTGATGCTCAATTCCCACTTTATCATAGTATGCACGAAGATTTTGATTCACAAATTCAGTTCCTTTGTCTGTTCTGATCTGTCGGATTGTGTTCCGGAGCTGAACTTGAATTTTCGTGAGAAAGGTGATGATCATTTATGGAGCTTGATCTTTACTTCGAAGAAAATAAACCCAAGTCCATCTTGAGTAGTCATCGACAATTACCAAAATGTAGCGTTTGCCATTTATCGTCTGCACAAGCATTGGGCCACACAAATCCATGTGAAGAATATGAAGCACATGCTGAGGGCTGTGTTCCACCTTTGAAGGAAAGTGAGCACGAGTGCTTTTTCCTTGTTCACAAGCTGGGCATAGATGATCTTTGGAATACCGAAATCTTGGTAGACCTTTAACAAGTTTGTAACGTGCAAGATTGGTTATGGTTTGAAAGTTTAAGTGTGAAAGCCGATGGTGCCATAGCCAGGATTTTGTAGATGTTGCCTTAGAAAGTAGACAGATGGGAGATGAAGCAATCATGTCTTGCATTAAGATTGTGGAAAGACTTGATGTGCGATTTCCAGACATAAGATCGTTTCCTTGTAGATCACGGATGAAACAAGTTTTCTCCCTAAAACCAACTTCTAAATCTCCATCACAAAATTGACCGACTAAAAAGAGATTATGACCGAGACCTTCCACATAATAAACTCTGCTAATTTCGATGTTACCATTGATATAATCTCCGTAGCCCATGATAGCTGCGAAGTGATCATTCCCGAACCTGACAGTGCCAATGAACTTTGAAACAAAGTTTGATAACAGTTTGAGATTGCCTGTCATATGTCGGGAACATCCGCTATCAACAATCCAGAGGATGATCTGTATCACCTGCATTACACACAGACGACACATGTGGAATAGAAGTAGAGGTGGAACCCAAAGAGTTAGAGGGTTCCGTTACAGTTACATTAGACACACACATGTTAATGATCTTGGGGATCCATTTAAATCCTGGTATGTTCTGTAACCATCTCTGCCAAGTCCAACTAGTCTTAGCTTTGGTCTTAGTAAATGCACTAGGTGATATTTTCTTCCTAGGAGTTGAAGTGGGTGCTATGGGTACATCAATGGTCGTAGTTGAAACATTAGTCAGCGGTTTACCTAGCACAGACTTAGAAGCATTAGTGGGCCTAGAGGTATTCCGTTTTCTATTGTTCCGCTTATGAGATAAGATAGCATTAGCAACACATTTATCATGACAACCAGAAAACATGCTTTTACGACAACCAACACAAGATGCTTCAAACAAAACATTCAAAGTACTTAAAGGTTCAGCATTCGTTACATCACTTTGGCTATTACATTTGGCTAACGCAATGTCTAAAGTGGGTGCAACATGAGTTTTATTCAAAGTCCTAAGGCGTTCTTCTACTTCAGAGGTCTTTATTGTTCTTCTCTTATGTTGCGACTTCCTATTCTTGCTGGATTTGCTCTTAAGCTATAAAGTGCTAACGTTGGGAAAAGAGGCAACTATTCCTGTTTCAGTGGAAGGAGGCACATTAGTATCTTGTGGTTTGTCATTAGGCGTTCTAGTGTCAATTTTAAGCAATCCTGGGGCAAGTACATATGTGTTACTAATCCTATCTTGTTTAAGCTTCACCAACTCCGCTTTTAAGTCATGGATAGTGTGTAACAAATCTTGATTTTCAGAGCGAGTGTTTCCATTATTTCGTAAAACTTCTTTGGTATATGCAAGATGATCATCAGCATCTTTTGACGCTTAAGCACGAGTCTTTTTGAGTAGATCAAATATGACACCATATTCAGTTTTGACTTTGGCAATTTCTTGTTCATATTTTGAAATTTGACACTTTAAAGACACGTTTTCATCATCCAGTTGTTTTATTTTTGGATCAAGAGATTTTGAACGCAATTGGTTGATCTTGTTTTGCAAAGCAAGTTCACGATTTTGACAATCCTTTTGACACCATTGAAGATGACATTTTGCATTGGAAAGCTCATTTAACAATCACTCATTTTCAATTTTTAAAGATTTGATTTGTGACACATTATTGGTATTCTCAACATTTTCAACAGAATCAACAGAATCAACAGCGATATAATCAAATGCATATGCAAGAAAATGTAATAACACAATATTTATGGTATCAACACAGATAACATCTTCCAAGAGTCGGTCAACATGATTTCTTAACAATTTCTTTTACGTTTAGTATTTGAAATCGATGTTTCTGTTTTCTCGAAAACTATTTTCATAATCCCAATCTCCTTCTGAAGTTCCCGTTCCCAATATATTGCCCACATTTTTAAATTTCTAACATGTGGTAAAAGCCCTTTCTGAAAAATATCCCTTTGTTGTCGCGCAAATGGCGATTGAAAATGTTCAGCTTTTATTTCTAAATTAACTTCAATTGCATGTTCCAAAAGTTTGATGTCAGACATAAAAGTGTCAAAGTATTTTCAAACCTGACATCATTCAGCTAATGGCTTTATTTCACTAAAAGAAGGTAAAGGACCATTAATTTGTGCAACATTGGATCGGGGAGCATCATTAGAAGAGGACTCAAGAGTAGGCGTGATAACCCAAGGTGTGTTAGAATGATCCTGTTGTGTGACGAAAGTTATGGCTTTTGAATTGTAAAATGGTTTGCAATAAACAACATTTTCCATTTTTGACCGACTCTCGTCTTCTGCATCTAATTCCTCCATACGATTATATTCAACAACACTCATAATGGAGTCATCAATTCGATGTTCTGCACTATAAACTTGAGGATTTGGTTTGAATGCTCTATGTGAAAAACGTGGTCTGTAATCAGCAAGATTTGGTCCATATCCATCAGGATTTGGTTTAAAGGAAAACTTTTGAATTGATGTGATTGACTCACCATGTTTGTAAACAACATTTCGAAACTCTTTGATTTTGTTTTGTAAGTCGACAATTTCCTCAAGATAGTCATCTATTTGTTTCCTCGAATGTTTTTTGTACTCACAAAATTATTTTTGACAAGTTAACAACTCAGACTTGGCTTTTTGAGTTTCCGAAGTGAGAGCTATAAGTTGTTGTTTATGATCATATTTCAATTGTTCAAAACCTTTTTCACGTTTCTCTTTAGTTTGAAAAATGTTGAGTTGGAACTTATAGCATTCATTATCCTTAGTCAATAGTGCAATTTTATCTTTCAATTTCTTATTGATGTCAGTGCACTTTTCCATTTGAGATTGGGTGGTCTTAATTAAATTGGTCATGAGCTCAAGATCTGGATTAGACAAAGGTTCAGCTTGTTCAACCTGAGTCTCAACATGATCATTATTGAGATCCTCAAATATAACCACTGTTGGAATCACTCCTAAACTAGATTACAAGTGTTAGTAATTAATATGTAATAGTTAGCTTAATTAGGCCTTTATGTTTGTTATTAAGCTAAGGCTTATGTAGAAGGCCCATAAGCCTTGGCCCAAGCCTAATAAGGAAAGGATGGGAACTTGGTGTGTTGCCCTAGTTCCCTCCTATAAATACCTCATGTAAACCATCCTTAGATGGTTGGTTGTTCACATTTACATTTTACTTATGCTTAAACTTTCTCTCAAGTCCTACGCGTAGAGTGTGTGTGTGTTCATCCGATCCTTTCTTCATCTTATTTCTTCTATTGATGCTTGTGTTACATAAATGGGAACCTAACAGTGGTATCAATCGCCAAATAGTTGGGTGAAATTTATTTTGTTTTTGAAGTCTACGCGTAACTCTCGGTTTGCAAACTTTCATACGCATAAAAACTCATTTTTTACACTTTCAAATCCAAGATTCTTGTACTTTCAAGGTTATTAGGTCTTAAAGTTTAAGTTTTTGGCAAAAAGTTTCAAACTTTACGTGTATTTCACTGTTTTTAAGCTTGGTTTTGGTCGTGTGTTCATTTATACGCGTAAGGTGAATAGGTGTTTTTGGATCATCAAGTTTCACACTTTTGTGTTATTTTGGTGATATTGAAGCTGTTTCATCCTAAAATTCTAGTTTAGAAACACTTTTGGACAGAAATATCAGTTTTGGCAAAATCTACGCGTAACAAAACCCTAGTTGTTACGCGTAAGTATTTCAAAGTTTGATCGTCAGTGTTCTTGGTTTACTCAGTGTTTTCTTGCTTGGATAAGCCTGAAAACACTTCGAATTTGGATATCTTTTACATTGGAATAAGTGTAAAGGATGTTTGGGCAAAACCCTAGTTTTACGCCTAAGCTAAATCTTACGCGTAGAATCTTTACGCCTAAGCATTGTTTTACGCATAAGCCTTGTCTTACGCATAAGCAATTCTTACGCATAAGCATTCTACTAATAAGCCTTTGGTTTACGCATAAGCTAAGGTTTCATAAACCCTACGCGTAAGCTGACATCTTACTCCTAAGTTGGTGTTTTTACGCATAAGGTTCTTTCTTTGCCTAAGCTTGATTTCTACACATAAGGATACTTCATCAACAATTTTTCATTCGACTACAAAGATCCATCATCAACACAAGTTTCAAAGATGTCTCAACCACCATACTCTAGCTACTTCCCTCATGTGTATCCTCAACAACAACAACAACAACAACTCAATCAACAACAACAATTTTATCAACAAATTCAACAACAACAACAACAACAATTTCAACAACAATTTCCTCAAGGAGCAATTCAACCACAAATGATTCAACCACCACCTAGTCTTCAAGTACAACCTTACACAAACTTTCACAATCAAAATCCATCCAGGAATAATATGAAGGAACCGTCTTGGTTTGCAAAGATGTGTGAAGCTTTAAGTAGCCAACAATCCATTCATGAGGCTGGATCACTTGATAGACCTCCAATGCTCACTCCCAGAAACTATGATCAATGGGTGAAAAGGTTCTTTAGGTTTTGTGATCTAAAGAAGCCACATGGAAAGTTCTTGAAGAAGGTTATCCTGAAGGTCCATTTCAGATGCCTCTGTCACTACGGAGATCCAAATGCTAATCCACCAAGAGGTGATGTCACTAACATTGCAAGTCTTAGTGACCTCACTACTGATGAACTTCTACACTTTGAAGCCGATGAACTAGCAATGCAATACATGCTTTTGGGATTACCCAATCCGATCCTTCAAGTGTTGATGCTCAAAAGACAGCTAAAGCAATGTGGGAACATATTCATCTTCTCATGGAAGGCACTGAACTCAATCAAGAAGACATGGAATCCAAAATCTACTTGGCTTATGAACACTTCATGATTGAACCAGAGAGACATTAGAGTCATATCATCATCGATTCTCCGACATCATCAATGACTTAGATAAACATAACATCATTATGCCAAGAATTGCAGTCAACACTAAGTTCCTAAGTAGTCTTGGTACTGATTGGGAAAAGTATGTCATATTCATCCGTCAAGCAAAGAATCTTCATCACGCTACATACGGATTGTTGTACGACTATTTGAAGCCCCATAAAAAAGAAGTTGACAAAGAAAGGGTTATACGTGGACAAACTGTTTCACCTTCACTTCCGGATAATCAACAATTAGCTTTGTGGGCTCAAGCTTGTTATCCTCAATTCCCGACCTTACAAACTGTATTCACAAATCCTCCACAACCCACTGCTCAACCATCTGCTAAGATAACACCATATGATCCGTCACAGCACCAATCTCAAGAAACTCAATTGGTTCCATACAACAACAACAACAACAATGATCAAGAACTTTACAGTGAATCTAATGAGGATACAGAAGCTTTCGATGCATTGCAACAAGGGTTCGTCATGATTGCTAGAGCCTTCGGCCGATATTCAAACAAATCCAACAATCGAATTCGTACCTCATCAAACACAAGAAATTAGGCTGTTGTTAACAATGGCCATTTTAAAGTTCAGAATCGTGGTAATGTTCGTCAGATGGGCGGTGGTCAAGGGTTTAATCCAATGGCAAGGAATAACATGGGTGCTCCACAACAACAAAGGGCTCAAGTGGTTGAACAGGGTAATGCTCAGAATGGGATTAATGGTCTTCGTTGCTATAACTGTAATGAGAAGGGTCACGTGGCTAATGCATGCCCGAGGACAAGAGGTAGCGCTTATCACAAAGAGGCTTTACTCTTGGCTCTTAAGGATGAAGCTGGTGGAACTCTTACCAACAAGGAACTGAGCTTCATGGCAAATGCAGATTCTGATGATGATATGGAGGACTTGCAAGCTAATGCAGCAGTTATGTTGATGGCAAACATGCATGAACTCCACATGAGTGACACAGGCCCAGTGTATGACACTGACGGCTTGTCTCAGGTACCGGATCAAACCATATTCATTACTGATATGATATCTCTGCCCAAATCTGTATCCGACGAGGATCAGAGTGTTCAACATGAGCCGTCTACATCTCATTCCGATGATAGTCAAATAGATCCCGTCGTTATATTTGACGATCAAGATGACCTTATAGTTACCATTGATAATCAAGTTGACTTCGTGGTTATACTTGAGGATCTGACTAATGATCATGTTGAGACTCACGTTGAACAAACTGAACTTCCGTCTGAGCTCATGACCTTACTTAAAGACCAAGAATCTCGCATGGAAATATGCAAGGACATCAATAAGCAATTAAAGGACCAAAATGCACTGTTAACTAGGGATATTGAATGCTTAAAAAACCAACTCAACGTTTTTAAAACTCAAGAAAAACGTGAAAAAGGTTTTGAAGTCGCTTTTGCTAAATCTTACCAAAACGAAAAATCATTAGAAAAACAGATACGTGATCTAGTCGCATCCAAGAATGCTTTGTTGTCTCAAATAGAACAACTGAAATATGATCATAAACAACAACTTAATGCTCTCACTTTGGAAACTCAAAAAGCCAAGTCTGAGTTGTTAACTTGTCAAAAAAAGTTCTCTGAGTACAAAAAGCATTCAACGAAACGAATAGATGACTATCTTGAAGAAATTGTCGACTTAAAAAACAAAATCAAAGAGTTTCAAAATTTTGTTTATAAACATGGTGACTCAATCACAACTATTCAAAAGTTTACTTTTAAACCAAATCCAAATGGATATGGACCGAATCTTGATGATTACAAACCAAAGTTCTCTAATAGAGCATTCAAACCAAATCCGGAAGTTTACAGTGCAGAACATAGAATTGATGATTCCATTATGAGTGTTGTTGAATATAATCGTCAAGAGGAATTAGATGCAGATGACGAGAGTCAGTCAAAAATGGAAAATGTTGTTTATAACAAACCATTTAACTATTCAAAAGCCGTAACTTTTGTCACACAACAGGATACTTCTAACTCACCTTGTTTTATCACACCAATTTCTGAGCCTTCCAATGTTGGTCCCCAATACAATGGTGCACAAATTAATGGTCCTTTACCTTCACTTAGTGAAGTTAAAACAAAATCCGAAAGTTTTCAAGTTATTAAATACTTTGAAATTTTCTTATCCGACATCAAACTTTTGGAACGGGATATTGAATTTCATTCTGAAATAAAAGTTGAACATTTTCAATCGCCTCTGGTGCGAGAACAAAGAGATATTTTTCAGAAAAGAATTTTACCCCATGTTAAAAATTTGAAAAATTGTGCACTATATTGGGAAAGGGATATTCACAAGGAGCTTGGACTAATGAAAACAGTTTTAGAAAAGAAACATCAATTTCAAATACTAAACGTAAAAGAAAATGTTGAGAAAAGATGTTGATTGACTCTTGGAAGATGTTATCTGTGCTGATATCCATAATGTTGTGTTACTTCATTCTATTGCATATGCATTTGATTATATCTCCGCTGATTCTGTTGATTCTGTTGCAAATGTTGAGAATAATCGTGTCACAACTCACACTTTTAAAAGTTGAAAATGAGCGATTGTTAAACGAGCTTTCAAATGTAAAACGTCGTCTTCAATGGTGTCAAAAAGATTGTCACACTCGTGAACTCTCTTGGCAAAACAAACTCCACCAGTTGCATACCAAACCTCTTACTCCAAAAGTTGAGCAACTGGATGATGAAAATGTGTCTTTAAAGTGTCAAATATCAAAATATGAACAAGAAATTTCAAAAGTTAAAAAGGAATATAGTGTCATATTTGGTTTACTCAAAAAGACTCGTGCTAAAGCGTCAAATGACCTTGATGATCATCTTGCATACACCAAAGATGTTTTACGACGAAATGATCTCACTCGTTCTGAAAATCTAGATTTGTTACACAAAATCCATGATCTAAAAGCAGAGTTGGTGACACTTAAGCAAGATAGGGATAGTAACACTGTAGCTACTGCACCTACACAAATTCAAAATGACTCTAGAACATCTAATGAAAAACCACAAGAAACTAATGTGTTTCCCTTTACTGAAACAAGAATAGTTGCCTCTTTTCCCAACTGCCGCACTTCACCGCCTAGGAGCAATACAAGGAAGAATAGGAAGTTGCGACGTAAGAAAAGAACAATAAAGAATGCTGAAGTAGAAGAACACCCTAGGACTTTGTATAAAACTCAAGTTGCACCCACTTTAGATATTGCGTCTGACAAATGTAATGAACAAAGTGATGTAACGAATGCTGAATCTTTAAGTACTCTTAATGTTTTGTTTGACGCCTCTTATGTTGGTTGTCGTAAAAGCATGTTTTCTGGTTGTCATGATAGATGTGTTGCTAAGGCTATCTTGAATTGTAAGCGGAATAATTGAAAACGGAATACCTCTAGGCCCACTAATGCTTCTAAGTCTGTGCTAGGTAAACCGCCGACTAATGTTCCAACTACGAGCATTGATGTACCCATAGAACCACCTTCACCTCCTAGGAAGACCTTATCACCTAGTGCATTCACAAAGACCAAAGCTAAGACTAGTTGGAGATGGCAGAAATGGTTACATAATACACTTGGATTTAAATGGATACCTAAAATCATTGGTATGTGTGTTTCTACTATAACTATTTCGGAACCCTCTAACTCTTCGGGTTCCACATCTACTTCTATTCCATCGGTGTCGTCTGTGCGTAATGCAGGTCATACAAATCATCTTTTGGATTGTTGATAGCAGATGTTCCCGACACATGACAGGCAATCTCAAACTGTTATCAAACTTTGTTGCAAAGTTTATTGGCACTGTCAGATTCGGGAATGATCACTTCGCAGCTATCATGGGCTACGGAGATTACATCAATAGGAACATCAAAATTAGCGGTGGTTTATTATGTGGAAGGTCTCGGTCACAATCTCTTCTCTGTTGGTCAGTTCTGTGATGGAGATTTGGAAGTTGCTTTTTGGGAGAAAACTTGTTTCATTTGTGATCTACAAGGAAACGATATTATGTCTGGCATCCGCAATTCAAGTCTTTACATAATCTCAATGCAAGACATGATTGCTTCATCTCCCATCTGTCTACTTTCAAAGGCAACATCTACAAAATCTTGGCTATGGCACCGTCGTCTCTCACATTTAAACTTTCAAACCATAACCAACCTTGCTCGATACAAACTTGTTGAAGGTCTCCCAAGATTTCGATATTCTAAAGAT
Organism: Chrysanthemum makinoi; assembly: GCA_910596185.1. NCBI lineage: Eukaryota > Viridiplantae > Streptophyta > Magnoliopsida > Asterales > Asteraceae > Chrysanthemum > Chrysanthemum makinoi. The sequence continues at coordinate 244,515,467 of OU343225.1, read as the reverse complement.
CAACTCTGCTCAACTTGTGAACAAGGGAAAAGCACTCGTGCTCACTTTCCTTCATAGGTGGAACACAGCTCACAGCATGTGCTTCATCTTCTTAACATGGATTTGTGTGGCCCGATGCGCGTGCAGACGATTAATGGCAAATGCTACATCTTGGTAATTGTAGATGACTACTCAAGATGGACTTGGGTTTATTTTCTTCGAAGTAAAGATCAAGCTCCACAGATGATCATCACCTTTCTCACAAAAATTCAAGTTCAGCTCCGGAACACAGTCAAACAAATCAGAACAGACAAAGGAACTGAATTTGTGAATCAAACTCTTCATGCATTTTATGAGAAAATGGGAATTGAGCATCAAACATCTATTGCACGTATTCCAGAACAAAACGGAGTTGTTGAAAGACGAAACCGTACGTTAGTGGACGCTGCAAGAACAATGTTACTTAATGCTAAACTTCCAGATTACTTGTGGGCTGAAGCCGTGTCAACTGCATGCTACACTCAGAATCGCTCAATGATTACCAAGTGCCACAACAAAACACCTTATGAGCTTATCCACAACCGTAAACCGAATCTCAAACACTTTCATGTATTTGGATCCCTTTGTTATCCGAATAATGATCGTGATGACTTTGGTAAGCTCAAAGCCAAAGCTGACATTGGAGTCTTTGTTGGATATTGTGAAAACTCCAAGGGTTACCGGATCTGGAATCGTCGTACAAGGGAGATTATGGAAACGATTCATGCCAATTTCGATGAGCTTACAAAAATGGCTTCTGAGCATAACAGCTTGGAACCCGGTCATAACCGTTTAAACTTCCCTCAAACCCCATCATCAGTTGAACCTAGTTTACAACTAACTCGACGTCAAATGGAACATCTATTTGCTCCTCTATTTAGTGATGATATTGATGAACGTGCACCCGGTGTATCCAATGTTTCCGCTGCTCAACCTAATCAAAATCCAATACCTAATACACCTGCTACAACAACTACTGTTGAGGAAGCACCACCAGTTGATTCTACCACAACAGTTGAACAAACCGCATCCAACGACAACGTGTTATGATCTTCTGAACAATGAAGTACCCCCACCTGCAGATTATGATCCAAATGCGTTCTTCAATCCATTTGCTAATGAAACTGCCACACCTGATGTTGCGGAATCATCGACAAGTCATTTAAATCCTCCCAATCTGCAAAATGTATATCAACATCAACCTTCCACACATTGTTGGACGAAATACCATCCTCTTGAAAACATTATTGGTAACCCGAATCAACCAGTCATAATAAGACAATGTCTTCACACAGACGGTGAACATTGCATTTATGCACTCACCGTCGCCAATCAACCTAAAACATTAAAGATGCAATGACCAAAGACACCTGGATTGAATCCATGCAAGAAGAACTCAATCAGTTTAAACGTCTTGAAGTAAGGGAATTGGTTGAAAGACCAACAGGGGTCTTCGTCATTGGTCTTAAATGGATTTAGAAAAACAAATTGATGCCTTGAAGGAACCGTAATCGAAATAAGTCACGTCTGGTGGCTAAGGGTTATAGACAGGAAGAGGGTATTGAATTTGAAGAATCAATTGCTCCAGTTGCTCGTCTTGAGGTCGCATTGATTTTTCAGGCATTTGCGCTCACATGAACATCACGGTCTTTCAGATGGATGTCAAAACCGCTTTTCTCAATGGACAACTGAAAGAAACGGTCTATGTTAGCCAGCCAGAAGGATTCTTTTATCCAGAGTTCCCTAATCATGTCTACAAACTGAAGAAGGCTCTCTACGGTCTCAAACAAGCCCCTCGGGAGTGGTATGATAATTTGTCATCCTTTCTGATCGCCAATAATTTTGTCAAAGGTTCGGTCGACCCTACACTTTGCATACAGTATCACGGGGCACACATTTTAATCGTTCAAATTTATGTGGATGACATCATTTTTGGGTCAACAAATCTAAAGTTCTCAAACGCTTTTTCAAAACTAATGAAAAAACATTTTGAAATGTCCATGATGGGTGAACTTACGTTCTTTCTAGTACTACAAGTTTATCACTCACCCCGTGGTATTTTCCTGAGTCAGTCCAAATATGCCCTTGAAATTTTAAACAAACATGGAATGACAAGTTGTGACACCTATACCACTCCAATGGCACACACCAAGAAACTGGACGCTGATTTGCATGGGAAATTGGTTGACCCTACAAAATACCGAAGTATCATTGGGTCCCTCATGTATCTAATAGCCAGTAGACCTGATATTGTCTTTGCCGTATATCTTTGCTCCCGTTATCAGTCAAGACCAACTGAAACCCACCTCTCTGAGGCTTAAAGAATCCTCCTATACATCAAGGGAACCATTAACTTGGGAATCTGGTATCCGAAGGATTCTGGTTTTGAGCTAATAGCTTTTTCAGACGCTGATCACGCATTTTGCTTAGATTCTCGAAAAAGTACTTTAGGAGCTTTACAATTTCTTGGTGATAAACTAGTGTCATGGCAATCGAAGAAGCAGGATTGTACATCGCTATCTTCAACAGAAGCAGAATATGTAGCCATGTCGGCGTGTTGTGCTCAAGTCATTTGGATGAGAACACAACTCAAAGACTATGGTTAACGTATTTGACAGAATCGATGTATCTGCGACAATCGAAGTGCTATTGCGATCTCGTGCAACTCTGTTCAACATTCCAAGTCTAAGCACATCGATCTTCGATATCATTTCATCAAGGAGCACGTGGAAAAGGGTACCGTTGAATTATACTTTGTGGGTACTGAATACCAACTGGCGGATCTTCTCACCAAAGCCTTAGCTTCTGCTAGGTTTAATGAGTTGGTCCACTAGATTGGTATGCGGTGTTTGACTCCAGAGGAACTGGATGAACTTTTAAAACATTCTTAAAACCAATCAAACACCAAAACCTCTTTTGTAAATATTTTCAAAAACAAAATACAAAAATATAAAATATGCTAAAACCACAAAAATATTCTTCTATCTATATTTCATTTTCAACATGGCAAATACAATTCTTCCATCAACACTTTACTCTTTCAAAATTCAATATTTTCTCGGTCAAGTGTTGAGGGGGAGAATGCATATATTTTTCTGTTTCATAAAATCTTGTACTTGCATGTTATCTCATCCAGGTTGTTTCTTTGATAATGGTGGTCACATTTCTGGTTAATTGACATTCCCTGGACTCAAATTTGTAAAATTTCATTATTTGTTAAGTCGAGGGGAGTGTCGTCAAGTTTCTTTCCAAAACTATACTTCATAACGTAACCTAAGTGGAACCTATGGGCTGTGGATGAAAATGGTTAAGGTGGAGGGACTGAAGTTGTCAAAAGCTTAAACTATTTTTTAACAAAACTCCTCCACCTACCTATCTATCACATTGACTTCTCATTTATTACATCATCTACCAATCCTACGCCTAAAATCAAATACTCAAATCCGTGCTTTATAATCCTGATTTGTAAGTGATTTTATGATCTTAACATGTTTACAAACATAGGTTTTTTATTTCATTAACATCCAACGGCTGGATTTTGGGTTTGAATGATTCTTGTGTTCTACGCATATGCGTATGAACACAAGATCATCAGTTGTATGTTTGAAATGATAAAAATGGTGTTAAAATGTTCAAAATCTTATACCATAAACATTTCCAACATTAATTTCTACCCAGAAAATGTTTTAATAGTGATTCATGAATTAGGGTTTAAGCGAAAATTTGGGTGTTTTCTTTTGAGAGTGTTTTTGGTCAATTAGTTGTTCTTATGAGGTTGTATACATGTTTATTTAACCAAAATCATGCTCAAATCTTACCCAGAAACACTAATTCTGTGATAATTAAGAATTAGGGTTTATGTTCATATGAATTAGGTATTCTTGATTCATGAAGGTATTGATGTTAAAACTTGTTTAAGTCAACTCATTTACCCTCTAAGATATCCCAGAAATGATTTAGTGCATTTCCTATGGCTAGATTCCTTATTCGTAAATCTTGAATGTTTCGGGTTTAAGTATTACGCGTAAGATAATCTTACGCGTAACTGTGTCTGATTGAGATAACATGTGATAACTGAAAGGGTTTGAATGTTGTGTTAATGATGATGTTATGATGAATTTGTTCCAGGTTTTACGCGTGAATTATTCAGAATCAAGGTTAAGTGAGTTACTACGCATAAGGATCACCTTACGCGTAGAATGTTAAGCATAAGAGAAATCTTACGCATAACCTTTACACGTAAGGTTCTACAAAGGGGACTACGCATATCCTGTGAAGGATATGCGTAAACTTGAGTCTTACACATAAGGTTTACCCTTACGAGTAGACCTTACGCGTAAACTCCAACACACGCTTACGCGTAAGCTTTATGCTAAGGGATCTTTTTCCTACGCGTAAGATAAGATCCTACGCATAAGCTTATGCCTACGCGTATGGTTCACTTTTTACGCATAAGCCTGCAAAACCTACGCCTAAGCCTTATTTTAACCAAAATTGTGAATTGTTACGCGTACAAACTTGTAAATAAACAAATCATAACGTCACGAAACCAAAATGTCATTAATAAGCTTAAATGGTTAATAAGTTGTGAAAATAAGTGAAAAATTGGACTTTAAAACTCTAAGTTTATCTACTCACGAAACTTATCACGACGTCTTTGGACTATTGGACTAACAAGTGACATTGGACTCGTAACAATATTTAACATATCACATTCAATAAATAGACAATAAAATCAACTTGTGACTAACATAATGTCTTTCGATATGTTGGTTGTTTTGGCTAAATATCTTTCAGATCACGATATGGACGTTCAAATGGAAAATATGGATGCACCAAATGTTCTCACAATTGAAGACATCTTCCCCGACGGTTACACAATGAAGATTGGAAAGAACAACCTCAGAGTCGATTTCGATAACTTCACATGTTCTGAGTCTTCTTGTCAGATTGCGGTGGATATTCTGAAGACTTACCAATACCAGAACATGCTCACAAATTCGCTCTATGTGCGAAATCTATCTTCACCAATTCGGCACATGATACAAAATGTCAAAGGTCAAAGTCGTGACGGTGACACTTAACCACATACAAGTCACCATCACTCCTGCAGATTTAAGGGTTGTTCTTCTTCTTCCTATCATCCAGCCTGCCGATTACTCTACTACTCCTTCTGAAGAGGTCGCTCTCCTGTTCATGGTCGACATCGGCTATGACGAAGCTGCTGGGATCATCACAAAACATTCGTCAGTTGATCTTAAGAACATTCCTCGGCCATGGAGAACCCTCTACATCATGATTGCAAAGTCAGTTTCTAGACGTGACAGTGGTTTTGAGCATCCAAAGCGCATGGAACTACAAATAGTTTGGGCCATGTTCAACATGAATCATATCGAATTTGCAGCTCGATCGGGACGACATGATGTCATACCTTAAAAGCACGCACCAAGATCCCTTACATCAGATACACCAAATTGTTGATCCAAAGGGCTCTAGGGAATAATCCTGATATTCCTTTGAGACTTGATGACCCCAAACATCACTCCGTGTTGCTTGAGGCCACACTCAATGTTGTCAGATTTAAGGACTCAACAACAAAGAAACAAGATGCGGTTTTTCCTGATTGCCTTCTTACGGATGCCATCAAGGGACTTCAATCTTACAAACGCTATCCGAAGCGGTTGAACTGGGCAAAGTAGGATTCATTGATGAAAAGTCTTCGGCACACGTTAGGAAGACCGGGAGATGCGAGGAAGTGTTACAAGCACTGAGAGTGCCCTCAAGTATCCAAAGAGGAATCCTTCCTGTAAAAGGAAAGTTCCATTAAAGAAAGTTATCCCCATTCCCAAACTAGAACCTAAACTAATGGACGAGGACTCGGAGGACACGAAGCGGACGAAGAGGTTATCTACTGAAACTCCAATCGATGACACTTTGACATAGCCAAACCTCTAAGTCCCAAGGCGATAAAGGAAAAACTCGGTGCAAGAGCAGGAAGAAGAGAGCTCGAAGAAGAGCCACTGGATGAAGACAGAGACTTCAGAGAAAGAAGTGAAGAATCTCAGACTACAACATGTTGCTCGGGGAATTTAACCGTGAACAAACTCGTGGACCCGGAGGGTCTAGTGGTAGTGCACTAACTACACCGTTTCGATGCGGTTAATCAACCCGATAAGGAACCGGTACCACCACCCTCGAACAACAACAAAAGCAACTTGAGGATTCTATCAGGTATGACTTTGAGGAACGTAAATGGAGAAGTCCAGAAAATTCCGATGAAGGTGCTGCGGCTAAAGAAAAAGCAGAAAAGGAAGCTCGTGCTAAGGCTGAAGAAGAAACTCGGGTTAAGGCACAAGAAAAGGCTCAAGCGGAACAAGAAGCCAATATTGATTATGATGATTATCTTCTAGATAGTCCCGCACACTCTAAGGAACAAACTTCTGAGCCACCAAAGGACCCTGAGCCTCCTCATGAATCATCATCGTCAGACTCATCTTCTCACTCATCTCCACCACCATCCAAAGGCACTACAAGATCAGCATCCAGATCGGTAAAGAAACCTTCCGACACTTGGGCATCACGAGCTAAGTCTAAGATTGTTAAAGCTGTGAGGCAAGCAAGGAAGAAGAATGTAGTCAACAAGAAACTGGATCAGCTTACGGACATAATCAATCTACTTCAAAAAGTGATAAACGAGATGTTGGGAGAAAGGGAACAAATTCAACGCTTAACTTAGAGATATCCAAGGGAAATGAATAGGACTGCCAGAGAGTATACTCACAAGTTTCTTCTCGACACTGTCCCTGGCGTGACAAGAGAAATGTTTGCCGACAACTCTATCCAGAATCTCATGCGGTTGGCAAAGCAAACAATAAGATCAACGCCTTTAACAGTTACAATCAACAACCGAGCCTCAGACTTTCTCGATGGACTTGGTTTCCAAGCTTGTACTTCAAATGTCAAAACGATCTGCAATGTTTACCTCTGATGAAGGTAAACTTCTTGACGCATTGCTGGATTACCAACTTAAAACGTCTTGCAAAGCGGCAGCTGTAACGGCTAAGCGTCCTAGAGACAATGATGAGCAGGATAGAGATAAAGAGTCTAAACGGCAACAAGAAGTCTGGTGAATCCTCCTCCATGCCTCCACCACCCCAAAGAACCTCCACCGACAGAAGATCTCCTCCACGTTCTACTACTGCTGATAAACCTCAAGACTCTGAGTCACCTCCACAGACAGAGAAAACCGGTGATCACTTTGAATACACTGGTGGTGATGATGAAGAGATCCTCGAGCCCCAACAACAACCCGCTTCTCCCGCCACAACAAAAAAACCAGAGTTCTCATCAAAGCCAAAGAAGAAGAAGACAAAGACCAATGTTTATATCATGGCTAGATGACGATACAATCGACGAATACGACTTGTTTTCTAGACTTGTTGATGCTACTCCCTCATTACCAGAAGGTCAAGAAATGGTAGATGGTCGTACTATGGAGCATGTGAAGCTGATTCAAGAAACGTTTAGAGTGAAGAAGATGACTAAGGCTGAGCTAAGGCGAATAAAGAATAATGCCTTCCAACTGCTTAAAGACAGCTCAGAAAGTGCAATTGAAGTCGAATACCACCTCGACAACATTGCACGAGCCATGTCAAACAATATCGATTGGCTCAATCTTGAAGCTAACATCGACTTCACAAGACAAGACAAGGCTCCCTACTACACTTATTGGACCAAACCTCTACCAACAATTGGCCGATCGGATCAACCTCAAATTCCATACCGTTACTTCTTCAACAATGACCTCGAGTTCCTTCTACACGGTAGCGATGTGACAAGGAAGTGCTTCACGTCACCCACATTTCCTTTCCCAGCGGCAATCTACTCTCACAATCCAGCCATCGAGAAAGAAGCCACACATATATTTTCTACCAAAGTGGAAAAGTATGACCTTGATGCGATGTATGGGATTCATCATTGGCCTGAACGACGAAGAATCTTCAACAAAAGTTTCCAGGTTCTCAAATCTAAAAAGGAAGTGTTTAGTGAAAAGCGGATCATTGCAAATAAGCATGTTACTCTGTCGTCAAAGTGGGACTACACATTCCTCAAGAACATTGTGGTCAAACGACAAGATGAAGAGGATTATGACTTCTGTGAAGCGGATTTTCCAAGACTGTCACTAAATGACATTGAAGATATGTATCTCGCTAAGGTGCAAGGGCGAATCGACATTTCTCAACAACTATCCAACGCGAGTACATCAAGTCATTATTAATCTTCATCAGAAGCATTATGATCCAAGAACGTGTACATGACATTCAGCTTGCTGTTGAATCTTATCAAAAGCGGGTCAATCTCACAAAACCTCAACTAGACCTTCTCGACATCAAACAACTTGCTCAGTACACCTTAATCAAGAAACCATTTGGGGTAGTCTACAGAAGTGAACTACACGACAATTGCTTCATGGCGTGCAAAGAGCTACACAAGTTTGGGGATCACACACTGAAGAAAGTCAGGGACGGTTTAGCTTATAGGTTAAAGGAGATACATGAAAGCATTGGGTCGCCGAAGAGATGGAATTCGAGGGAGAGAAGGGATGTTAAGAATATCATCCAGCGAATTGATGAAAGGTTGTTCAGAAGGGATCAGATCAGAACATTGGAGAGTTTCGTTGGTGTTCTTTTAAGCATATCTCTCACCGGTTACCAACTTCCAAAACGCATTCCTGGAGTCATTGCTGGAATACCTAAGACTCCTGGTACCCCTTGATATGTTTCTTTCATTAACTATTTGGATGTGTGATTTTCTATCTGACAATGGCTTGTGCACACATAACAGTGTACAACCCGTTCTTGTAATGAAAGGACCCTGTGGTACGCTTCAGTGCCACAATCCTTATAAAAGGAGCGAAAGCTTGTTACTTTTGAGTAAAACTTATCAAAACTTTCACTTTTCAAAGTTTTGCTCAAAAGAACAAGTACTTTCCCTTATGTTTTTCAAAACCTCAAAAGTTTACATCATTTGTTGAGGGGGAGTATTTGCTTAAAAACTTTGTTCACAAATTGTTCTTCGTGGTAATCTTCTCGCAAAACTCGAAATGGACATATTTGATATCAAAATTTCATCAAAAATAACATTTATATGCCATTTTTAAGGGGGATAAAAAAAATTTATCTGATAAGAAATATGTTGTGCATTGCAAATGAATCGTTGTGCTAAAAGACTTAACCAATGAATTGAAGAGATCTTAAATGTTAGTAACTCGAAAAGACTTGTCCGGGACGGGTAATAATTTCAAACTAGTTCGCTAGTGATGTAAACGTGTCTCGCAAAGGACTTGTCCTAGTAGAATGTACCTTTCGAGAAACTCTTGCTGTACACCCCAAACCCGACAAGGGTGAAGATATCACAAATACGGTTTCATATCATAACCTTAAGTACTATACAAAAGCGGAAGCCTTTACAAAACTTACAAAAGAAGATATAAAGAACTTAATAATCAAAATAAATCTAAGAGCCCTATTATCAAATCTTGCTCTCAGCTCTACTCTCAACCCAGATCAGCTATCCCATTAGCTCATCTTGAATGCTTAAAACCTACCGCAAGAAAAGAAAATGCGGCTGAGCTTACAAAGCCCAGTGAACAGATATAACAGAAAACGAAAACCAAACAAAATGAAAATACGAAATAAACGAAGAAATGAATAACGAAGTCACAACGGAATAAGATCAATGAATCATTGAAGATTTTGCGGAAACACAATCATACAAAAGCCCGGAAGGACAAATGGCAATTAAGAACACTCACATATCATATTGATGGCACCAACGCAAACACATCAAGATAACCAAACATTAACTAAAGCAGGAAATTCGAGTACATATGAGCCAAACAAAATATCATAAGGCTAACGGACAATTTCTAGAAAGTAAACATGGTATTCATACAAATTAATTAATCTTCATTTAACACACTTAATCCAATATTGCAGCAGCGGAAATAGCAGTCAAATCATGGCAGTCACACATACACTTAGAAAACATAGTAGGAAAACTATAACTAAAATAAGCAAAAGACATAGCATAGCAATTATCAAATTATCAAAACAGATATCATATTTAAACCATTTTCCAAACCAAAACTTAATATAAACAGAGTCTAAACATGGCAGATCAAACATAAGTAGATAGATACACTAACGGATAGGCAAAGTTCACCAGATTAACTGAACAATCATACTTAATAAACTTTCAGGATACTCACTTTCACACTAGCACATTCATCTCACGGATCAACTAATTCACATAACGATAAACTAACATAATATCGGATGACAGCTGCGAATCATATTGAAACATATTAATCATATCCTAGCATAGTAGACGGTAGTCACTTAAACATACAAAAGCATAATCACTTATAATAACATATAATAAGCCTAGCACATAATTACAAACACTTGAACATACCGAATCAAAATCAGAATACTTCATACAGAAATAACAGATAAAGATTTAGTTAACTACCACGAGCCCAGAACATATCATATCAGAATACCTTTCTTATTCATAAGGTAACCTCATAAACTAATTGGAGTAGCTAGCTCCTAGAATTTTGTGAAGACGCGTATTGCACACGACATCATTCACCAGATAACATATCAGATCTAGGATGCATCCATACGCCCCTTCCTACATATTCAAAAATATGCTCCACCATCCGAGAGCGTGGCGAACATCACTCTATCGCCCTAGAGTCATATCGAGGTGCATCAACGTACGGACATGGAACCCCCATGACTAGTGAAATATTTGGCTCGGTTGTCAAACTAACTTAGGTCAAACAAATTGTCATAAATGACACAGATCATAATCAAACACAAAGTTCAACAGATGACATAGCAGATAACTCATATAATAAGGTTCACATTCAAATATTCAGAAGTCAGAGGTTCATATCACAGTCACAATTCATACATTCACAATTCGGAGTTCATAATTAAACTTAGTAAGGTTCAACAAATGTGCATGTCAGAGTCTTCATAACACAAGTTCAAATCAGATATTGCATGGTTCAATAAAGCGAAGTTCAGATAAGCAACAGATCAAACAATCAGAAAAGGGTTCATAGCAATGGCATCGGGAACCCTAATAAGTAAAATAGGAGAGCTAACGAAAAGAATGTCATAAGGAACCTTCTTTGAAAAGGTCGAATATCTGTACCTTAAAGCAAATGAGAGAAAAAAGCGAATGAGTGAATCACGAAGATATAAGCGTCAGCGTCTCCTCCAAACGAATCTACGGATTATGATTTATTTAATACTTATTAGCATCATTAAAGTTATAACGGATTAATCGCATTCACCTTCTTATTGTTGTAAGTATATTTTCATTTTTAGTGACGGACGGAATTACAACATTTTAGAGTCTTAATCATTAATTAGCCAAACTTTTGTGTTACAAATGATAAATGGTAAACTTAGGGGTTTAATATGATAAATATCTTATTTGAGAGCTTATATGATCATCTTTCAAGGTATAGGGTTTATAAATGTCAAGAACGGATTTTAGGACTCTCTTTCAAAATAGTTTACACAAGCCTTCATAACTTACATGATTAATCAAGACTCACACGTAACATTGTTCGAACACCACCTTAATGAGACCATGCATGAAAATACTTTAATTCATGATATTTAACTCCTTGCATAAAATCATAACTCACGCATGTTTACAACACACTTAATACTAGCTAATTACACATTAAATCAATGGTTATTAATGACCTCAAACTTACTATTTTCACATGAAATAACGAATTAGCACACCAAGATTCTTAACCCTAATCGTCTCCCATTAATGTTCTAGGGTTTTCCCAATCTTTTATTATCATATTAATACGCATTTAATTGACATGTGACTTCCTTTAAAACTCATTACTTTAACCTAAGTCGTATGAAATAAACTTCCTTTCCTTGTTTCAAATACATACGCAACTCATGAAAATCCCAACTTATTACACGTTGTTTTCCCGACTCACAGCCCATTCGACACCCACAAACACTTAACCATTTTTCTAGTCGACAAGATGCTAACTTATATTCTAACCAAGCGCACACCGATCACCAAAAGGCCGTTTGAAAAAGGTTCTCAATATGGAAGACGCATGCATGCAAACCGATTCATAATAAAACCACAATGGCTTGTTAACGTGACCAACCTCATGTACATGTTTCTTTTCGTTCCAATTTTAATAACACATTCACACCCTACATCTCATGCATCGACTCATAACATCTTAATTGTGATTTCTTGCAGCTATAAAATACTACTTGTTATAGGTTTTATTTCACATGACCAATACACATATATATAGGTTTCGGAAATCGTACATGAACATGAATACGTAACATATATAAACGATAAGGCTCACATGTTCCACAATTAATTATAATTATGACTTATGGTCTCACTTGTACGGCTCACTTTAATCATGTCCATCCGTATGGCTTATCATACATCTCATAGTTTTTAAAGGTTTTAAACGTTAGTATGCGAATGAAGTTGAGATGAATGAAAGATGATTATACCTTGATATACGTCAGATCAAGACACCGAAGCTCAAAAGAGTGTGATAGGCGATCGAAAAAAGAAGGAAAAGGAAGGCAGAAACCCTTGTGTCGAGCCTTGTAAATTTAGGGTTTCAAATTTTATGTTTTGTGTTGTATAAATACTAAGCATGTATACCGATCGGGTCCTAATGGGCTTTTGGTGTGGGTCGGCTCACAAACCCAACTGATCCCATGGCTTAAGTTAAATCGGCTTGCACAAAAAGGAAGAATCGGCCCAAAGTTCATGTCGGGTATTCGGCTTTCAAATTCAAACCGCTATGGCTCATGTGTACTCGGCCTAAAAGAAAACGAGACCCAAAGTTTAGACGCGTAATTTCAATTTATGAGCGTTAATTTTAGTTTACGTATTTTATAATCTTTGATTTCAAAGGGTAATTTAGTCTTTTAACACGTTTTATATTTTAGGGTTTACAACTCTCCCCTTCTAAAAGAAATTTTCGTCCTCGAAATTGAACAAGACGGAAGAATATAGAAACAAATCGGATTTCGAATTTCAAGGAACATAGCTTGAAACTTATCCTAGAACAAGCAGATTCTTATCGGAATATTCAAACTCATACTTTTAGAAATCAATTTAATAGTCGGATACTTATAACAGGATAATTATATACTTATCAAAGTAATGGCGGATAGCGGATGAGATGCGAGAAAATCAAACAACACACTCTAACGTTATTGAGATATCTAATGAGGAGAACAAACGTATACATAGACAAAATGAACCCTAACGATCTCACTAGTAGCAGATAATCAAACTAAAAGGATCTAATGTTCTTCAAACACTTCATGAAAATCCTATGACCACAATAAGGGTACACGAGAGGCACACATTTAGAGCAAACATAGCAATCCATAGTTCACACAAATCATAACAATTTCGGTCCAATGCGCACAAAACTTACATTACGTGAGATATCGACGAAATCTCACAAATAGGTACAAAATTTCAAACGAACATGAGGAGTGCCAAATAATGGATACAAGTCATATTCTTTTCATTATCAACCACATGCATTTCCCCAGGGCGTCATATGATTTCAATAAGTTCAAATTATATGATCTCGGTATTATCACGCTGATCAGGCGTCATAATACTTGCATCACATAACAAGTTCTTATTGTCATCATATTCGTCCCGTCATGGTAAACCACCTAACCGATATCACAACAAAACATATCACTGAGATAACATACAGATAGCAAGTAACATACTATAACTGACCAGATTCACATGAGTATACCATCATGATGGTCATACTTTATTTCAAGTTGTGATTAAGCAACATCATTAAGAAAACACATAGCAGACGAAACTTATGAGGACTAGCGGAAACTTAACTAATCTATCAGAAAGAAACAACAACAGGAACTATACTTTCAAAATTTTGCTTTATTCTCACTAATCAAACAAAATTGCTGAATTGTCATAAGATGAACTTCCAAAACAAAACTTAGTAATCCAAGATTTCAATCATCTAAATGAAAACAAAAGGACCTAAACTCAAAAGCCAATGTCAGAAATTTCTCATAAAGAGGACAACTAATCGAGGGCGCGAATTTCTATTCTTGTATCGGATTAAACACGCTAGTAGTAGTAGACTCTAAATCAGAGTCCACCTCGTATTCTTCCTCATGTTCTTCTTCTTCCTCTTCTTCTTCACTTATCTATCCGTTCTTATTTCCTTGTGGCTCATGATAATAGCGACTAGCAAAGTCACTTCTCCGATTCCTCTCTTCTTCTTCCGACACACGATCTACAAAAGCATACAAATCGCGACTCCTAGTCCAACCTACTCCTCCATCTTCAAAGAACTCGGGACATCTATGATGATACCTAGTGGTGAAACCTTGGTTGTCAACGACTTTAGTTTCGTACTCCTCCACTACTTTTCCGTCTCGTTCTTTAAGGTTCAACTTCTCCTCAATTGTGCATGGCCACATACTAGCCGAACTTCGTATCCTCTTGTTGGTCCGCTTCACTCTACCAATCCTCTTGCAGCCTTTAGCAATAACAACGGCCCACATCATCTTTTCCCTAGGTTGCCTAGCTGGTCCTTGTTTGCTCCCATCAGGTGAACTAGAACGACGAGGGATAACCATCTAAAAGAGTAACCAACTATTAGCAAAATTTAAGTACGATAGTGGGCGCAAAGAAGATATGCAGAAGGAAAATCCTAAATCTACCCAATTCTCACAGTCATAGCCTAAGCTCTAAGGGTCCTAAAACACATCTCGATACCATAAAGCTGTAACACCAACCCGACAAGGGTGAAGATATCACAAATACGGTTTCATATCAGAACCTTAAGTACTATAAAAAGCGAAGCCTTTACAAAACTTACAAAAGAAGATATAAAGAACTTAATAATCAAAATAAATCTAAGAGCCCTATTATCAAATCTTGCTCTCAGCTCTACTCTCAACCCATATCAGCTATCCCATTAGCTCATCTTGAATGCTTAAAACCTGCCACATGAAAAGAAAATGCGGCTGAGCTTACAAAGCCCAGTGAAAAGATATAACAGAAAACGAAAACCAAACAAAATGGAAATACGAAATAAACAAAGAAATGAATAACGAAGTCACAACGGAATAAGATCAATGAATCATTGAAGATTTTGGGGAAACACAATCATACAAAAGCCGGGAAGGACAAATGGCAATTAAGAACACTCACATATCATATTGATGGCACCAACGCAAACACATCAAGATAACCAAACATTAACTAAAGAGGAAATTCGAGAGTACATATGAGCCAAACAAAATATCATAAGGCTAACGGACAATTTCTAGAAAGTAAACATGGTATTCATACAAATTAATTAATCTTCATTTAACACACTTAATCCAATATTGCGGCGGAAATAGTCAAATCATGGTCAAATACACATACAATTAGAAAACATAGTAGGAAAACTATAACTAAAATAAGCAAAAGACATAGCATAGCAATTAGCAAATTATCAAAACAGATATCATATTTAAACCATTTTCCAAACCAAAACTTAATATAAACAGAGTCTAAACATGGAAGATCAAACATAAGTAGATAGATACACTAACGGATAGGCAAAGTTCACGGATTAAGCGAACAATCATACTTAATAAACTTTCAGGATACTCACTTTCACACTAGCACATTCATCTCACAGATCAACTAATTCACATAAAGATAAACTAACATAATATCGATGATGACTGCGAATCATATTGAAACATATTAATCATATCCTAGCATAGTAGACGGTAGTCACTTAAACATACAAAAGCATAATCACTTATAATAACATATAATAAGCCTAGCACATAATTACAAACACTTGAACATACGAATCAAAATCGAATACTTCATATAGAAATATGAGATAAAGATTTAGTTAACTACCACGAGCCCGAACATATCATATCGAATATCTTTCTTATTCAGAAGGTAACCTCATAAACTAATTGGAGTAGCTAGCTCCCGGAATTTTGTGAAGACGCGTATTGCACACGACATCATTCACCAGAAACATATCGGATAACGATCGGATCTAGGATGCATCCATACGCCCCTTCCTACATATACAAAATATGCTCCACCATCCAGCGTGGCGAACATCACTCTACTACCTTAGAGTCATATCGAGGTGCATCAACGATCACGGACATGGAACCCCATGACTAGTGAAATATTTGGCTCGGGTGTCAAACTAACTTAGGTCAAACAAATTGTCATAAATGACACAGATCATAATCAAACACAAAGTTCAACAGATGACATATCAGATAACTCATATCATAAGGCTCACATTCAAATATTGAAGTCGAGGTTCATATCATCACAATTCATACATTCACAATTAGGAGTTCATAATTAAACTTAGTAAGGTTCAACAAATGTGCATGTCCGAGTCTTCATAACACAAGTTCAAATCAGATATTGCATGGTTCAATAAAACAGAAGTTCAGATAAGCAACATATCAAACAATCAGAAAAGGGTTCATAGCAATGGCATCGGAAACCCTAATAAGTAAAATAGGAGAGCTAACGAAAAGAACGTCATAAGGAACCTTCTTGAAAAGGTCGTAATATCGTACCTTAAAGCAAATGAGAGAAAAGCAAGCGAATGAGTGAATCACGAAGATATAGCGTCAGCGTCTTCTCCAAGAATCTACACGGATTATGATTTATTTAATACTTATTAGCATCATTAAAGTTATATGATTAATTGCATTCACCTTCTTATTGTTGTAAGTATATTTTCATTTTTAGTGTGGACGGAATTCCAACATTTTAGAGTCTTAATCATTAATTAGCCAAACTTTTGTGTTACAAATGATAAATGGTAAACTTAGGGGTTTAATATGATAAATATCTTATTTGAGAGCTTATATGATCATCTTTCAAGGTATAGGGTTTATAAATGTCAAGAACGGATTTTAGGACTCTCTTTCAAAATAGTTTACACAAGCCTTCATAACTTACATGATTAATCAAGACTCACACGTAACATTGTTCGAACACCACCTTAATGAGACCATGCATGAAAATACTTTAATTCATGATATTTAACTCCTTGCATAAAATCATAACTCACGCATGTTTACAACACACTTAATACTAGCTAATTACACATTAAATCAATGGTTATTAATGACCTCAAACTTACTATTTTCACATGAAATAACGAATTAGCACACCAAGCTTCTTAACCCTAATCGTCTCCCATTAATGTTCTAGGGTTTTCCCAATCTTTTATTATCATATTAATACGCATTTAATTGACATGTGACTTCCTTTAAAACTCATTACTTTAACCTAAGTCGTATGAAATAAACTTCCTTTTCTTGTTTCAAATACATACGCAACTCATGAAAATCCCAACTTATTACACGTTGTTTTCCCGACTCACAGCCCATTCGACACCCACAAACACTTAACCATTTTTCTAGTCGACAAGATGCTAACTTATATTCTAACCAAGCGCACACCGATCACCAAAAGGCCGTTTGAAAAAGGTTCTCAATAAGGAAGACGAATGCATGCAAACCGATTCATAATAAAACCACAACGGCTTGTTAACGTGACCAACCTCATGTACATGTTTCTTTTCGTTCCAATTTTAATAACACATTCACACCCTACATCTCATGCATCGACTCATAACATCTTAATTGTGATTTCTTGCAGCTACAAAATACTACTTGTTATACGTTTTATTTCACATGACCAATACACATATATATAGGTTTCGGAAATCGTACATGAACATGAATAGGTAACATATATAAACGATAAGGCTCACATGTTCCACAATTAATTATACGTATGACTTATGGTCTCACTTGTACGGCTCACTTTAATCATGTCCATCCGTATGGCTTATCATACATCTCACAGTTTTTAAAGGTTTTAAACGTTAGTATGCGAATGAAGTTGAGATGAATGGAAGATGATTATACCTTGATATACGTCAGATCAAGACACCGAAGCTCAAAAGAGTGTGATAGCCGATCGGAAAAAGAAGGAAAAGGAAGGCAGAAACCCTTGTGTCGAGCCTTGTAAATTTAGGGTTTCAAATTTTATGTTTTGTGTTGTATAAATACTAAGCATGTATACCGATCGGGTCCTAATGGGCTTTTGGTGTGGGTCGGCTCACAAACCCAACCGATCCCATGGCTTAAGTTAAATCGGCTTGCACAAAAAGGAAGAATCGGCCCAAAGTTCATGTCGGGTATTCGGCTTTCAAATTCAAACCGCTATGGCTCATGTGTACTTTCGGCCTAAAAACGAGACCCAAAGTTTAGACGCGTAATTTCAATTTATGAGCGTTAATTTTAGTTTACGTATTTTATAATCTTTGATTTCAAAGGGTAATTTAGTCTTTTAACACGTTTTATATTTTTAGGGTATTACACTTGCTAGACATGAACTTTGACGGGTTTGACAACCTTTCGAAGTTTGTCCACAACTTCAAGGTAGTTATTAGAGCTAGTTGTCACCTAAAAGCTGACAATGTATCTCTTTTAACTATGCAACGTGCTTAGTGTCTCACGGGGGATTGTCTATCTTGAGTTGATCAATTCAAAAGTGCGCGCTCTTCTCTCCACCGTGCGATTTCTGTCAAAACACTTAAGCACGTGTGGAGGGAGTATTTCAAAATCTTAAACTCTCAACAATGGTATTAAATGCTTTTACTCATAACCACTTTGAGAGATTTTCATGAAAATGGTTTTATGGCAACATAGGATAGTCATGGAGTTATAAGGTGACTAAGGTTAGAAATAACCGTCCTATGATCCTAAAAGCGGAGGGATCTACCCAAGGACACCACCAATAGTTAGAATTAAAAGTCCTTAGGTATGATTATAAAAATGAGAAAATGAGAATCGGAGAAAGAAGGAGTTGAAGAATTAAAAAGAAAAGGGTGAAAAGAAATAGCCCTCCATATTATTCAACTTAGGGCAGACACCGGGTTCAATTCATATGCTACTGGATGTCAATTGATGACACCGGTATTGAAGATTAAAAGTCGTCATGGACCCAGTGAAGCATGCACTAAACCTTCTTAGCCACTCAAGTTTCTCTCAACAGAAACTTGTTTCATTCTCATAGGGAACCCTACATAATCTATCGGCTTTCTCTTAGAGATTGCTGGTATTGAAGAAGGAGACCCTCTCCCTAGTCTCTGCTTAGGAAAACCAAAGCACACTATTGAGTCTAGAGCTACAAGATTCATCAAAAGATCTCTTAGGTACACTTGAAATTTCATCACTTGTCGTTCAACAATAAGGACGCAAGTGATACAATTATAGAGTCCTACACAGATCTTAGCAATCTATCGAGAACATTTATGAGGTCACACACGTGATCCTCAATGATTGAATGGAAACTCTGCCGGGTCAACATCAAACGCACGACGGCAGGTCACTTCGGTAACTCCTTGTGGGTTACGCTTAGTGTGTCTCAAATGGTCTACTGATCGTGGGGTGATGCTTGATGTACCTCAGACTCATCTGACTGTAGGTGTACGATTTTGCACATCGCGTTATCTCACTTGTGGGACTCGGTTGAGGCGACCTTAGTGAGAATTAGAGTTGTGTTTTCACACTATGCTGTTAACACGCTCAAAGTTCAAACTTGTAAGTACGGATTATTTCTAACCCATGTTTTATGTTTTTCTTCTTATGGATGATTCTTGGTGGAAAAGATCGTCTTTGATTCTCCACATGCTCATACCAACCACATCATATATGAAATTCTCACAAGATCAAAAGCAACACAAAGTCAAAATGATTCTTCATCAACTTAAGAATCTAGAAAGTTTAAAGACTTAGAGAACTACATCAACACTGAAATCCAATGTTAAAGAGTGTGTGAGCATGTTGGAGAAAGACGTGGAGACACTAGAGCAACGAAGCGGACTTGATGCAGATAACCACAACATACTATCACTACTACCACAAAGAACAAAGATCAAAGAACATAGATAATGAAGACGTCAAAGCTGAAAATCAAATGATGAGATGCTTACGCGTAACTTATGCTTAGGCATAGACTTATAGCTTATGAGATGCTTACGCGTAACTTATGCTTACGCGTAACTTATGCTGAAAATCAAATGATGAGATGCTTACGCGTAACTTATGCTTAGGCATAGACTTGATGCAGATATCCCCAAAATAGATTTTTATGCCCAAGAGTGTTGTGAAACCTGATTTTGATGATGAACGAGCTTCAATATCACTAAAATAACACAAAAGTGTGAAACTTGATGATCCAAAACCAAATTCACCATTACGCGTAGAAATAAGTACACGAATAGAAACAAGCTCAAACACTATTCTACATACATAAAGTTTCAAACTTTATGCTAAAAACTTAAACTTTAACACTAAATAAACCTTGAACCACAAGAATCTTGAGTTTTTAATTGTAAAATTTAGAGCTTTTAAGCATATGAAAAGTTATGTTCTAAAACCCATGCATATGAGATAAATACTTCAAAAACAAAAGTGTTTCACCCAACTAGATGGCGATTGATACCACTGTTAGGTCACCATATTGTAACACAAGAATCAATATGTAAGAAATATAGATAAGATGATCAGATGAACACACTAACACACACACGAATATAAATGAGAGAAAGTTATGCGTAGGATATATGATAATGTTAACAACCAACCTTCAAATGAAGGTTTACAAGTCTATTTATAGGAGAAGGGACTAGGGCAACACTACAAGTCCCTTTCCTTCCTTATTGGATTTGGGCCAAGGCTTATGGGCTTTCTACATAAGCCTTGCCATTAATACTAACATAAAAGCCTAATTAAGCAACCTATTACATATTGATTACAAACACTAAAAATATAGTTTAGGAGTGATTCCAATAAAGGTCCTATTATTCTCTACATTAGGACCATCAACCTCTAGATATTCAGGCTTCATAACATGAGCCATACCTTCATTCTCTGATTCCACATCATCATCATCAATATAAGGCTCCAAACCATAATTAGAACAATTCTTATAGAAATAATCAAGTTGAGAAAGAGACCAATCAGACCTAGTTTTCAAAGAAGGATAAATACCAGACTTCATAATACTATCCACTTCCTTTTTCAACATAGACCAAACAATCTTATCATATTCTTCATTAACAGATTTATTAAACTCTTCCTCCTTATCTACCATATCATGATCTTCAAAAGCTTGAAAAGAATTAGCAATTGGAATATTTTCACTAGCAATACCTTTCAACTTATCATTTGAACCAGAACCCCTAACCAAAACTTTAGGTTTGAAATTCTCATTATACTTAATCGAGTAGGTTTTGAACCATACCTGAATCTTTAGGAACCTCCAGTTTAGACCCCTTTTTAGCAGCTTGAGGTTTCACACCAGAAGCTCCTTTCAATTCATTAGAAGATCTATCCATCCCACCTTTAAACTTCCCACCTGCAGCTTGAACCCTTTTGATTACCTTGTCTGAATAGCTGATTTGGACCTTGCTTAACAAAAGGTCTCCTATTACTATTTTGAAAATTACTATTTCTCACTTCCTTATTCTTATCCGATGACCCATGATCCATAACCCATGACCCATGACCCAAAAGCCATGGGCAAAGAGGAGCGTCCCACGGATCCCCATGAATACACTGGACGGATGGATCCGTGGGATCCGTGGAACAGTAGCTACATTTCCTCTATAAATAGTGAGCAATTTCTTCATGTTGGGTTGCCACTCCTACACGTACTTTCTCCTAGTATTGTATACCATCTAACATCAGATCCTAAGGATCTCTCTATGTTGTTTGTGTTTTGTTTTTGTGTGATTCTGTAGGTTCCTCTTAAAGGCGAGATCACCACCTCTTGAAGTCGAGCAAGCTCAAGTCCATGAGTTGCCATGCTTGGTCATCATCAAGCCTACTGAGGTTCTCTTGTTGATAGTTCTTTCTTCCTCCATAGAAGTGTTGTGTCAAAGGCATTAGTGAAGGATGCCGAAAGGGTCAAGACGAAAGCATTAGTGAAAGGTGCTTAACGTCTGTGTCAAAGGTATTAGTGAAGGGTGCAAAAGTAGTCAAGACGAAGGCATTAGTGAAAGGTGCCAAATGTCCGTGTCAAGGGCATTAGTGAAGGGTGCCTAGAAGTCAAGTCAAGTGGCATTAGTGAAAGATGCCAAGGGTGTATAATCGATGAGGTGCATCGATGTACAAATAGAGATAGGTTGTATCCAAGGATATTGATATCCTTGATGATGTTGTAATAAGGAGTGGGTCTCCTTTGGGATAGGTGTTGTGTAGTGTTAGGTAGTAGTTCCTCCATTATAATGGGACTCGGTATCTAGCCTAGTACCGGATAAAAGGCGACGTTGTGATAGGTGTGGTTCTACCTTGTGGAAGAACCCGGTGTCTAGCCTAGTACCAGAAAAAGAGTAGGCGACGTTGTGAAGGCTTCTCCACCATAAGGAGTTGGTGTCGGTGTAGTGTTCTGAACTCGAGTAGGTGAGTCAGGGAGTGAAGAAGGGCAAGGAAGGTGTCCTTGTAGCCGAACCACTATAAACACTCATGTCGTGGTTATATGTTTCTTACTCTTTATCTTTCCATTACACATTTACATATCTATCTACCAATGTCCAACATACACATTTAAATAGATTGACATAAGTCGATCTAAATATTTTAAAACGAAGTTTTAATTGGTAAAACTATTCAACCCCCCTTCTAGTTTTCCACACCTTTCTTTAGTTAATCTATCCATCAACATAGGTTTTCCAAGTCCACTAAAACATTTCCCAATCCCATTACTATAGCATAACTCCATAGGAATACCTTAAACATAAACCCAACTAGGAATAGTGCTAGGCTCCACTTTATCCAACCATATACCAGGCTCCCAAACATTCAAAATAAGAGGAATATTATTAATCATCCAAGGGACACTCTCCAAAACAGCTTTCGTACCTTCCTCATTCTTAAATTTAAAGAAAAAGAGAAGGCGATGTTGTGAAGGCTTCTCTGCCATAAGGAGTTGGTGTCATGTAGTGTTTACGAACTCTCGAGTAGGTGACTCAGGGAGTGGAGTAGGTCAAGGAAGGTTTCCTTGTAGCCGAACCACTATAAATACTCATGTCGTGGTTATGTGTTTCTTACTCTTTATCTTTCCATTACCCATTTACATATCTATCTACCAATGTCCAACATACACATTTAAATAGATTGACATAAGTTGATCTAAATATTTTAAAACGAAGTTTTAATTGGTAAAACTATTCAACCCCCCCCCCCTTTAGTTTTCCACAATTGGTATCAGAGCTTCGTTACCAAGTTTCTTAGAGTATGTTGTACTTTAAAAACTTGATACGCTCCGTGTATGTTTGAAAACTACAAAGAAGGATTTTTTTTAACAAAAGGTCACGTTTTAAAAATCATCCTATTTTATAATGTTGGACAATGATAGAACGTTCTAATATTTTCTTTGTTATGAATTCTCCACTTGGATTTGGGCATCCCAAGAAGATCATGAAGAATTTCTCTCTAAATACTTCTTTCCTTAAAAAGAATATTTAGCAAAGGTATGATTCTTAATAAATTACAAATAATTTTTTTTAAGGTCATTTTTCTTTAATCATAATTAAGTCTTAGTAGTATCTTTACGCTCTCTTAATAATCACTAAAGTAGTTATCTATATTAAACTCATCATTAAGAATAGTATTCTTCGTTGATCTCTATAAATAAAACGACAAACTAGTGATAATGATATCTCCGCTATTCGAGAGCCTTGATCATTACTCCTTACAAAAGGTTTATTGACATTTCATCTATGTCAATGAGTATCCATGTGAAATTTCTCACATTATGATAAAATGGGATTTTATCATAATCTTTGAAAACTTCCCAAAGAATTATGATTTATTCATAAAGAGGGAACCTCGTCAAATAGGACTAGTATAACCCGTCAAAACCCCAAACCATAAGTTATAGAGCATAAACATCGACTCTAGGCAATTTAGAACTCCCAAACCAAAATTATCAAGGAATACTTAAGTGACTAATTCTTTGTTATGCTCGGATCCCTGGCAGCTTGAATTAGCGGATCCCTCGTACAAGGGATATTTGCAACAGAAGACAGCATAAGTAAGAAATGATCAATGTGGAAGTTCCACTACCACTTTCCTCTATCAAAGACTCACGAACATAAACCTAGTTAGTGTTCACAGGAGCAAATTGATCATCTTCTTCAAGCAAAACAATCTCTTGTGTAAGTATAATCTTCACTACATTGTTATTTCCATTCCTTGATTCCTATGATTACAATTTTCATCTTTAGAAGTTGAGTTCAAATGGGTTTGTCATAATTTGTTACCACATTGTTTTCTGAGAAAATCTAAATCAAAGAATTAACATTGTTAATACAAATTAAACTCATTCCTTGAATTCAATGAAGATGTTTTGAGCAAAATTGTGATCAAACCATTTAGGCTACTATTCACATAATTAACACCACATTGTGGTTTTGTTGTATAGGAACAATCATGCCTAGTAACCGCCAACAAGATTATCATGATACTGCCCACTACATCCCAATGTACCATCGAAAGGAAAGTCTAAGCCCGGAGGATAGAAAAGCTTTCAAGTTGCTAGAAAAGAGGTATTTTCATAAAAGACGTGTGGTTGAACCATCATTCCTCGCAAACAACAAAATCCGACAAGTCTTTGAAGGAATTAGCTTTGATTGCCTCTTGGACATATACGAGCAAATTTTTCCGGTGTTCATGCTTGAATTCTACAAGAAAATGAGAATCGTTAGGAGTGATGATGGGACCATCTCAATAGCCTTTTTCATCAATGAGCATGAGTACACCCCTCATTGTAGAATTTGGAAGGATACTTCGTGTCCCATATCAAGGAGTGTGCATGTATTCCAATGAATGGTCTTTGGCGGAGCTACATGACATGGTAGATCATCATGAAGTTTACTTTAAAAGAATCCCGGAAGCAACCACGGTGAGGGATACCATCTTCATGGAAAGAGCATCTCCATCGAGGGTCACGAGAAACTCCAAAGTGATCTATAGGGATCCATTTCAAATGGAGCTTTCAGAAATGTTCCCGTTGTACAAGAAATGGGAACTCGTGGTAAGGGAGAATCTGCTTTGCTTGGGAGGGAACAAAGATCATCCCAATGCGTGCTTGAGCTTCATGATGTATTGCCTTGTGACCGACACTCACTTCAACCTCGATTATTACATGATAAAAAGGATGGCGAGTGTGAAAAGCATGGACAAGATGGTGCTCCCTTATGCAATGCTCCTGACCCATCTAGCAAACTTCATTTTTGCTTTAGAACCTTCTCCTTATTCCTTTGATCATAGCTTTTGCAACAAAGTCATGGTGCCGCTTTCCGGTGGAAAGACTACAAGGTTCATGGTGGATGGCAAAGTACCTCACCCACCAACGAATTCATCGGATGAGAGGGAAAGACAAAGATAAGGAGAAGGAAGTAGCAATCCCCTTGGCAACACCGATCTCGACCCTTTAGATTACATCAATCAATTGCCGGATATACCAAGCCCATCACTAAAGTGGCAACAAACTAAAGAGATCTTCAAGTGCTTCGCTAACTACTTGAAGAAGAAGAAGTAGAGATGGTGGGATAAAGAGTGAAGGGGATGAAGATGGAGATGAAGACGGGAGTGAAATGGAAGGTGGCGTGGTTGGAAGGTAAGGTCATAAGACCTTAATTTGTGAAAAACAATTTCTAATGGTTTGTAATCATCTTAATAATATCTATGTAGACTAGGATGTAGGTTGTAGGAGTTGCCATGAATTGGCATTAAACACTTTAACTTAGGAACTAGTAAGATGAGACTTTACGACAACTTGATATAATTCAAGTAGTCAATCACTCATTTTCGATTATATTTTAGTTCCCCACTTACTATGCGTTATAATCGTTGTGCATGTTTTTTGATTGTAGAAAGCGACTAAGATAAGCATTTGCTAAGAATGCAAAAAGCACAATTCTTTCGAGAGGCTTACGGTGCTGCGATGGCGGATCCCTGGCTATAACTAGTCGGATCCCTCAAATGAGGAATCGTGGTATCGAGCAAACAGATACAAGATAAAGATCATTTTACATCAAACTTGTCTCCTAGATCACATCATTCTAGCTAAACATGATTCTTTAAGACTACTTAAGTCTTCCTCAAGCTTGGTAGGTCTCACACTCACCGTAGCTAACTTAGGATCAAATTCAAAGTGTTTTTGATTTATCAACTCATCAAAACATACCATATTTTGTCCAATGCTCACACATTATTCCTCACATCTCAAAACACCTAGCTTGATATTTCTATCAATTTTAGCAAATTGATTTTAGTCATCCTTACCCAAAAATAGGTTTAAAACAAGCTTTTAACTTCTTTTGATTTTTCTTTATTTTTTTGGGATTTTTCAAATTTCTCCTAAGTCATCATCTGATCTCTAGGATCAATTTCTATCACTTGTCATTCTCAAATCAATGAGTATCATCCTTAAACATTTAGTTACACTCTCAAAAGTCCATTTTCTACCCAATACCATCATTAAGTATCCCGGTCTTTGTGGTTGGACATTTAAGTCATCCATCACTTAAGACATCTAAGGAAAGTCAAACCCTCGAGATTTATAGGCATTAGACCTTACAAGAGCATAATCACTTCACCATATTTACGTGCGACAAAGCGGACCCACGGTTTTAACCGGATGAATCGCTAGTGAGAGGGATCTGTAGGATTTGTATCTACAGAAGGCTTCTAATCAGCTTTTCTTTCAAAATTTAAACCATATTTGGTAATCTAAACACTTTTAGTTACCATTTAATGATTCCCTAGAGCTAAACAACACCATAGTTGACCTTGGTGCATGCCAAATTCTCTTAGTGGTCATGAATTTAACTCCTCAACTCACACTCACTCTTTATAAACCAAACACTCTTGAGAGCTTAAGTCATCACTCTTACCACAGTTCTAAAAATCAGTAGTTAGAGACTTCTATTGCATCCCCACCATCACTATGACTAAAGCATCTAGCAACAACTCTTCAACCAAAGGTTCATCCAAAAGGAATGGTCATATGATCCATGAGATTTCATCCACCGAATCATCACCCATAAGAGGTCATAATGTTAGAATCCCACCTCAACAATCCCAATCAACAATTACCAAGAGAACTGTAAGAATTAGTATTAGACCTCTTGGGTTAGAAAAGGGTTCATCAAGCTCTAAAACAAACGCACCTAGTTCTAGTAAAACGCCTAAGCCTTCATTCCTAGAACATAGACTACATTCCTTCACCGAACCTCTTTCTCATCCAAATCTCTATTCATTATAGCACTCACAACCGAGAACTTTCCACTCACAAACCTTCTCGTTAAATAGGGAACCACCTACATCACCAAAAAGTCCACCGTTGGAGACAAGGAACCACCAAGGACTTGATCATATAGAGGACTTTCCATTACCACCACCTTCATTCTTATTAGAACCTCATCCTACATTGCTCAATGTACCTCCACCATCATTTGTAGAGCCTCCTCAAAACATTCAATCTCCTCCAGTTCCTAAACAAGACAATAATTTCTCTAATTGTCTAATCACCCAAGGACTTGTTCAAGAAGTTTGAAATGAGTTGCATTTCATGTTTAATCATCTTCTTGAACGATTGGACCAAATCAACAAGTCTACCCATCCTTAGATTCAAGCACATTGATGCTTTTTAAGTTTTTGGTCACTTATTAAAGTTAGTAGAAAATATATTACATGGTTAAATCATTCTATTAGTTTTAGAGATTTGTAGATCATCTCTCGCATTTTATTGAATGAATTTACAAGCTTTATGCCATATTATCTTGAGTATATGTTTGGTGCAAAATTACATATATCATTTCGATGGTGACATCATTTGTTCACATCACCATTCTTTGTTTTAAGATTTCAGACAGACGGATCCCTCCATTTTGCCTAGACGGATCCCTCCAAGGAGGGAACCGTGGGATCCGTGCAATAGAAGATTTGTTTCCTACTAACTTGAATCTTATTTGCAGGAAATTATGCATTATATACTTGTTTTCTAACATTTGTTTTGTAGATTTTCAATATACACATGAAGACTTTGACACCCTCAGCTAGGGGTGTTTAGGTGTCAAAGCAATACATTGCAAAATCATTTGCAATATATTATGTTATATAACGTCCCTTTGCAAAGTTGCAATCATCAAGGGGGAGCATTATCATCACAAAGATGAAACCATTTGCAAACATAGTTGCAATGCATTAAATTAGTAGTTTTTCTTACTTGACGCCCTCACAAAGGGATGGACTCGTCAAGGGGGAGTTAAGACGAGAATTCTTCCTGTCACTTGCTCTCTATATTTTTAATTTCTTACTAAATGTTTTTCTTAAAACAATGTGTTAGTTTCTTTTCGACGCTCTTTTTTTTTCGACAAAAGGGAGAGAGAGTAAAACTCAATTCAAACTTTTACAATTTTAGTTTTCCTTCAAATAATTTGATGTTTTGTCATCAACAAAAAGGAGGAGATTTTTAATACAAACAATCCGTAAAAACGTATATTTATATTTTACGATCTTCTAATGTTTTGTCGATAACAAACGTAAAATCATTTAACGAAACAAATAAAATACGTAAATGGTTTGAGCCAATATTTTACTACCACACTTACGTTTTCACATAAAACACTAAACAAGGAAAAGTAATTTTTTGATTTAGTAATACATATGTACAACAACTAGTGTTTACATATTGGGCAAATATATACATAACTAGTATGTATCATAATGGGTAATACAATGGGTAGAAGTTTAAGTATTTGACCCATTGACCAAATACATTGAATGTAGTTTGGTATAACCCAAAGTCCATGACACATACCTATGGAGCATAACCCATTGCATGAAATCATGCATAAGTCATAATGGGTATAACCCATGAGCTATGGATTTAACCCATGACCCATGGACTAGATGCATTGCATCTTGTAGATACATTGTATCTAATTGGATACCCATGGTCCAAAGTCTAGGACCCATGATCCATAACCCATGACCCATGACCCAAAACCCATGGGCAAAGAGGAGCATCCCACGGATCCCAGGGGAATACAACTGACGGATCCCTCAGTGAGGATTAGGTGGAGCAATAGCTAAATTTCCTCTATAAATAGTGAGCCATTTCTTCATTTTGGGTTGCCACTCCCACACATACTTTCTCCTAGTATTGTATACCTCCTAACATCAGATCCTAAGGATCTCTCTTTGTAGTTTGTGTTTTGTTTTTGTGTGATTCTCTAGGTTCCTCTTAAAGTCGAGATCACCACCACTTGAAGTCGAGCAAGCTCAAGTCCATGAGTTGCCATGCTTCGTCATCATCAAGACTACTGAGGTTCTCTTGTTGATAGTTCTTTCATCCTCCATAGAAGTGTTGCGTCAAAGGCATTAGTGAAGGATGCCGAAAGAGTCAAGACGAAAGCATTAGTGAAAGGTTCTTAACGTCCGTGTCAAAGGCATTAATGAAGGCTGCCAAAGGAGTCTCGACGAAGGCATTAGTGAAAGGTGCCAAACGTTCGTGTCAAGGGCATTAGTGAAGGGTGCCTAGAAGTCAAGTCAAGTGGCATTAAGATATCAAGGGTGTATAATCGATGAGGTGCATCGATGTATAAATAGAGATAGGTTGTATCCAAGGATATTGATATCCTTGATGATGTTGTAATAAGGAGTGGGTCTACTTTGGGATAGGTGTTGTGTAGTGTTGGGTGGTAGTTCCTCCATTGTAATGGGACTCGGTATCTAGCCTAGTACCGGATAAAGGGTAGGCGACGTTGTGATAGGTGTGGTTCTACCTTGTGGAAGAACCCATTGTCTAGCCTAGTACCGGAAAAAGAGTAGGCGGCGTTGTGAAGACTTCTCCGCCATAAGGAGTTGGTGTCGTGTAGTGTTTACTGAACTCGGTAGGTGACTCGAGGGGTGAAGTAGGGCAAGGAAGGTGTCCTTGTAGCCGAACCACTATAAACACTCATGTCGTGGTTATATGTTTCTTACTCTTTATCTTTCCATTACACATTTACATATCTATCTACCAATGTCCAACATACACATTTAAATAGATTGACATAAGTCGATCTAAATATTTTAAAACAGTTTTAATTGGTAAAACTATTCAACCCCCCTTCTAGTTTTCCACACCTTTCTTTAGTTAATCTATCCATCAACATAGGTTTTCCAAGTCCACTAAAACATTTCCCAATCCCATTACTATAGCATAACTCCATAGGAATACCTTAAACACAAACCCAAATAGGAATAGTGCTAGGCTCCACTTTATCCAACCATATACCAGGCTCCCAAACATTCAAAATAAGAGGAATATTATTAATCATCCAAGGGACACTCTCCAAAACAGCTTTCGTACCTTCCTCATTCTTAAATTTAAAGTAAAACAACCCTGCATTAGTTTTAGTAATATCAACAATACCATAAGCCCTCCACATTTTACTCAGATTAGCATTTACAACTTTATAATCCATGGAAGTACCCACAAAATAACCATAAAGTTATAGAGCACAAGCTTCACTACCCTTCTTAATATCTTCAACAGAAATGGCTACCCTTCTAGAACCATCACTTTGCTTAGTGATTGTACAATAACTCCGTCTGACGATTTTGATGGTGATCAAGGTGCGAGGGTGATATGCTTGCGCCAAACTTGTAGCCAATCTGCAATAAGAAATAATAGACACTTCGATAAGTGATTCTTGCAGGGGTTGGGCCTGCAAACTACGTCGGCGTGAGTAAGTATGTGATAAGTGTTGTAAGTAATGTAGAGTATGTGAAATCTTGTGTTGAGTGAAGTTACCATTGAAATGACTCATCCAACCTATTTATAGGTGAAGAAATAAGCTTGGAGAGTGTTTGCACACGTTTCGGAGATGATGGGGGCGTCCCATGATTTATGGTAACCGCTAGGGCTTCATCCCTACTCTCTCTTTCTTGGCGGGGAAGCTAAGGAAATAGTGGGAACGTGGGGAAGACCAAGTCAAGGTTCTCCTTTGTCTTGGTGCCTTCAAGAGAAGACTCTGAAAGGCATAGGCCTTCGGTGGTGAATTCCAAGCGGTAACCATGTCAATGATGAATGATTTTACGCCACCAATGACTTATGAAGAAAGACTTGGGTCTTCGTAATGCAAATTCAACTGAGGTCTAAGGGGTGTCCTTGACATGATGGAGGGATGCGTCATCAAGCCCCAGTCGAAAGTGATTTGTCGAACTAGAAATATTGCTACGACTTCGAAATAGATACGAAACCTCCCCTCCATCACAAAAACGAACGAAGATGAAAATTAAAGTAAATAGTGACCCGTAATTAATGCATGTACTTTTCCTAACCACCTTTTTCTCGGTAAAATCAAAACGTCCCTTCAAAATTAAAAAGGGATTTGAAGTCCGGAGGTTAGGTAATATCTTTGGTCACGTGTAGGGCTAGGATTCAACATGTGAGAGGGTATTTAAAATCAAAAACAATAAAACCCTAACACAATTTTATCCCACGCCCAAATTTTACACCTACTAAACTACCTTCCAAGCGAGCTTTCGAGCAAACAGGCAAAGTATTCCTTCGTATTACTACGTTTTCAATACTTTTTTGTCGATTAGAAGGACCATGTCTACTAATAAGAAGTTTTTAATCAAACAACAAGGTTGCACCTTGACTAGGGATGAGCTTAAAGCATTCCTACTTTGTTTATCCTATTCCTAAAGAATACAAAATCATGTTACCCAACAAAAATCAAGGTATTTTTGATGCCCCAAAGAACTATGTAGGCTTATACACCCATGCATTCACCACCTCTAGCCTTAGGATACCATTGCATCCTCTGATTTTAGAACTCCTTCAATACTATGAAGTACACATATCTAGGTTTAACCCTTTTGGCTTAGCCAAGCTCACAACATACATTGTAATGTGTAAAGCCTATGGGTATGAACCGTCATTGATTGTGCTTAGAGGGTTTTTGAATTTGTACCACGGAGATTGGTTAACATTGGCAAAAAGGGGTGAAAGGGATGTGCCCATTCTCATTGATAGACCTTTTACGAATATCAGAAATTGGAAAGGAAAGTTCTTTTACATCGAAAATACCATTGTTCCTCCACAATTCCACCTTTGCTAAACCCGAGTTTCAATATGATGAAAAGAGGTTTAATGATCCATTGCCTTATCTTTGTGAGAAGGAATCCCATGTACCGCGTCTAGCTCGTCATCCGGTGATTGTCAAACATTCCTGAGCCAACACTTTGTTTATGGTGGTCTTCTTTGAAAGTTGGGAGGATCTCGTTACATCCCGAGATTATTTTTTGTGGATAAAGTATGTAAATTTTAATTAAAATAAGATATCTGAACTTATCTTTTGATATTTATCTTTTTCTTCATTTTTGCGAAATGTCATTCAGAATTTCGTTGTTCTTTGGTGGGCGAAGGAAGTCGACTTTATCGAAGGATCCCCAGAGGCTAGCTATGGTGTGGGCTCTCCTTCGGTGTTTGTGAACAATAATGATGTTGATGCTCAACCTATCGAGCCTGTGTCATCTGTTCCTCCTTCAAAAGAACCTCGGATGTTGAAGACCGACTAGTAGAGAATGTGGCAAACTCGAGATGATCCGCCTCGAGGAATAGTTGGCCATCGTAGGACCCTCCGTCATTGGGAGAGGGTTCAAAGCAGGAAGAATACGGCGGGGAAGGCGCTAAGTCCTCCCTCTCGAACTACCGAGAAGAGTGTCGAGGGGTAAGGCTGTGGCATTTCCACCATCGAAGGGCCGGCCACGGATGACATTCATGGTAAGGTTTCTTTCCTGTCACAAAGAATTAGATGCAAATAATAACATATTAACAAGTTTATTTATGCTGCAGGACTTCCTGATACAAAGGAGCTTCCGTCCCCCTAGCTTGTCATTTGCTTTTGGAGCGTGTGACCCCACCTAGTTGGAAGAGGGTGATGGACAACATGTCTATGGAAAGGCTAAGTTATCTTCATGACAAGATCTATGTTAGACAGTGTATGTTGGATAATCAGCTCAACACTAAGACAAGGGAGCTTCTTCGTGTTGTCACCAAGGCTAGGGAAGAGATGGATGTCATGCTTGCCAGAGAGAAGGGTAGGGATAAGAAGTATGCGACACAGTAGACAAAGTGTGAAGAAGCTATGGAGGACTTCGACAAAAATCCCTTGGTTCAAGATCTCGAGCGGATGTGGAAAAGCTCAAGGGTCGTTAGTACAAGCCAAGCTGAGTGCGGCGGCTATCTCTCGAGGCGTGAAGGTCATAGGCTACAAAGAGTAAATATCCTTTCTTACATCCAAGTGTGGAGGCCTTGAAGAAGAGAGGGTGAAGCTAGTTGACCAGGAGATCAAGATCAAGGAGAAGGTGGATGGGTTGGACCTTCGTTTGAAAATGCTTAAAAAGGATAGGGTGGATTTGGTAACCAAGGTCATCCCCTACATCGCCATGGAACTGTACCATAGCGATGATGTGGGTATTATGATTGGAAAATTGGTGAACGCAGCCAAATTTCATGGCAAATGTACTACTTTGGAGGAGATAGGCTGAGTCGGGGAACCGGTGAAGCTTGCAAATGTTCCATACTACAGAGCAACTCATGGCGAGGAATATGATGATGCAGGAAATGCCTTATCCACTGCGGAGTTCTCCTTCCTTGCCGAAGCGACGAAGGACCCAACGGCCTCTAATGAGGACCTGCTAGCCAAGAAGCCAAGGAAGGTCCAGCCTGCCTCTCCTTTGAAGAGGACACCATCTCCCAAGGTTCCATCCCCAGGTTCTGCTGATCCGACCCATTCCAAAGTTTGATGAAGGCTACCATGTGGTAGTACTTTTATCCCTCAAGGTGGAATGTACCCTGTTTCAAACAATATGTATGTGTCTCTTCCAGGGCTATCGCTTGATGAAACAATTTACATTTGATGCATGTGGTAAAGGCCTTGGCCTAAGACAATATTTTGTTTGTTTGATCGTTAAGGCTCTTGCTGTTGGACTAGTTAAACTAGTCATAAATGAATATCTACATCAAGGCCACTAGGGCCTGTGTTTTGCTATGTGTGATTCTTCTCTTTACGTTTCATTTGCACGTAAAAAAATTTTACAACCTAAATGTATTGTAGATGCATAGCCTCATTGTGTGTAATTACTTCACCAAGAATATATCAATCGTATAATTTAATTCTTGGCAGAGGGTTGCGACCCACCGTCTTAATCCTTTGGTGAAAGGTTTGAAATACCTTAAGGCCATATAGGAAAGTTAATGTAAAGTTGAGATGGATGTTATGCATATAGCAAGGCGTATTGTTAGTCTTTGTACATCCCTTCGATATTGAAACTTATAAAAGCGACTTGGTGGACAAATCTTTGTTGTATTGAACGAAACAAGAGATTTGAGGGAAATTCGTTATATCATTAAGTGGGTAGGGAGGAGTACATCATTTTAAGAAATGAATACTAGACACCTACCATTAATGCTTCTTTCCCTAAGTGAGAAGAATGCAAATACATTGATTGAAAGCAAATTAAAAATGTCCTTAGACATTGTAAGTTTCATATGTAAAACTTACGAATGGTAGTGTCATTCCAAGTTCTATCAATAAGCGTCTCCATTGAGGGTTTCGGCTTGTAGGCTCCGTTGCCATATGCTTCCTTAACAACGTAGGGTCCTTCCCATGTAGGCCCTAGTTTACCCTGATACTCAGCTTTACTTGCGTTGTTGAGTGGGAGGACATATTCTCGGCTTGAATGTCGGCGAACCTTGCTGTTGTAGTACCTTTCAATCTTTTGTTTATGGATAGCCTCCCTAATCGAGGCTATTTCCCTTCGTTCGTCGAGTGGGTCTAGATTACTGCGGAGTCTTTCTTAGTTGCGCTACTTGAAGTTCATGACCCTTCGTTTGACACTTAATTCGAAGGGATGGCAGCTTCGTGCCATATGTCAAGCTAAAAGGTGTCTCCCCATGACTTGACTTTGTGTGCATTCTATGAGCCCAAAGTACTTGAGGTAGCTCATCTACCCAACCATGGTGGTCGTATCCCAACCTTCGTTCTATGCCTTGGATGATGTCCCTGTGAGTAACCTCCACTTGTCCGTTACCTTGAGGATGGTAAACGGATGTGAAAGATTTCTTTATGTTCAGGCCTCGCAAAACACGGAAACACTCCTTGCAACTGTTTCCCATTATCGAGATGATGATATAGGGTGCTCAAGCCGTGAGATAATATGTTCCCACGAACTTTTCCATGTGCCTCCCCGTGATTGATGCTAAGGGCCGGCTTCCACCCATTTCGTGAAGTAATGTCGATGGCTCGACCAAGAATTTTACCTCTCCTAGAGCAATTGGTAGAGGGCCTACGATATCTATCCCTATTGGTGAAAGGCCATGCGACGCCCACGGAGGTCATATCTTGTTTTGGTAGCCTTGGCACTCTTGAGTGGACTTGCCAGCTTCACACTTTTGGATAATTTCTACTGCGTCCACTGCATCGATGGCCAATATCCTATCCTCGTGATCTTAGAAACAATGGGCGAGGTCCGCATGTAACCCGCAAGACCCTTCGTGCACTTCTTGAATGATGTTGGTGGCTTTCCTAGGTCCTACGCAACGAAGCCATGGAGACAAGAAGGACCTTCGATATAGGTAGTTCCCATGATTACGTATTGTGGTGCTTTGATGCGAACCTTTCGTGCTAGTTTTGAGCCTCGGCAGTATACCACTTATTAGGTATTCTCTAATCGGAGTCATCCAATTTGAATATTCCTCCGATATTACGTCGACACCTCCTTTCGGACGATGAACCTATCTGCCAACACTTCTACGGAACTTCCTTAGTTAGATGAGCAAATGCCATTGATGCCTGTTTGCTAAGTGCATCCGCCTTTTTATTTTGGTCCCTTCGAACATGCTCTATGTCGTAGGATGTAAACCTTTCGAGCATTTCTTTGGCCTTATCCATGTATTGCTTGATTACAGGTTGTCTTGTGTTAGGTCATCAGGTTGTAACACAATCATCAATTTGTTAGAAATAGATGAAGGAAGGATCAGATGAACACACAATACACACACACGAGTGAATATGAAATGTTTAGGCATAGGAATGTATTAGAAGTGAACAACCAACCTTGAGATGAAGGTTTACAAAGGTATTTATAGGGGAAGGGAGCTAGGGCAACACTTCTAGTCCCTTCCTTCCTTATTGGATATGGGCCAAGGCTTATGGGCTTTCTACATAAGCCTTGCCTTTAATACTAACATAAAAGCCTAATTAAGCTAACTATTACATATTGATTACTAACACTTGAGAAGTAGTTTAGGAGTGATTCCAACAATCTCCCCCTAAGTGTTAGTAATTGATGTCTTTAGTAATCTTTAAACGTTGTTGGTCTGATGTAATAGTAGCTTTGACGTCTTCTGACATTCTTCTTTCTTGTGAGAAGAATTTCCTTGATTCCAACAATCTCCCGGTGTAGGGATCTTGTATCTTTAGAAGTATTACGCTTTGGCGTCTTTAATTTCTTTGTTCTTTAATTCTTTGTTCTTTTGTGGTGGTTGTGATAGTATGTTGTTGTCACTTCTGTCAACGTTGCTCCAGGCATCTCCACGTCTTTCTCCAACATGCTCACACGCTCATTTGACAGTGAATTCCGGATGTGAAGTAGTTCTCGAGTCTTTTAACTTTGTAGATTCTTTGATTGATGAAGAATCATTATGACTTTGTGTTGCCTTTAAAATTGAGAGAACTTCTTTTGTGATGTTGATGGCATGAACATGTGAAGAATCAGCACGATCTCTTCCTCCCGAGCATCCATCGAAGCGGCATCTACGTACGATCCACGAACACCAATTGATCATTGTAACCTTTTCATAAAGAATTGATTACTACAATTGTTCTCTTGATGAATGTCTTAATTCCATTTACCTTGCTCGGGAGAATTAGTCGTCCGAATCCCGTAAGGGACAGTTGGCATTGCATTGAACAAGTTCAAGTAATGACCCACATATTCCGGACTGGATTCTTGAAAGGAATCTCCTTAGCGGGATTTCCAGCTCTTACAAGTTCGAACTTCGAGAGTGTCAACAACATAATGTGAAGACACATCTCTAATTCTAGCAAAGGTTGTTCCTGAAACCGGATGCCCTCAAGAAGGCTAACACAATATCCAAGAAATACATCTACGGTTCGGTGAGTCGTGAGGTACAGAAAGCATCACCCCATGATCTGTAGACCGCTTTGAGACAACACTAAGCGTAACCCACAAGGAGTTACCGAAGTGACTGTTTGTGAGGGTCGTTTGATGTTGACCACGGCAGGAGTTTCCATTCAATCACGAGGATCACGAGATGTGAACCCTCATAAATGTTCTCGACAGTTGCTAAGATCGTGAAGGACTCTAGAATGTATCGCTTGTGTCCTTATTGTTGAACGACAAGTGATGAAATGTCAAGTGTACCTAAGAGATCTTTTGATGAATCTCGTGGCTCTAGACTCAATAGTGCGCTTTGGTTTTCCTAAGCGGAGACTAGGGAGAGAGTCTCCTTCTTCAATACTAGCAATCTCTAAGAAAGCCGTAGTTTATGTAGGGTTCCTGTGAGAATGAAACAAGCTTCTCTTGAGAGAAACTTGAGTGGCTAAGAAGGTTTAGTGCATGCGTCACTGGGTTCATGACGACTTTAATCTTGTATACCGGCGTCATCAAGTGACAACTAGTAGCATACGAGTTGAACCCGTGTGCGCCCTAAGTTGAATAATTCGGAGGGCTATTTCTTTTCACCCTTTTCTTTACTTTTCTTTTTAATTCTTCAACTCCTTCTTTCTCCGATTCTCATTTTCTCCTTTTTATAATCATACATAAGGACTTCTAAATTCTAACTATTGGTGGTGTCCTTGGGTAGATCCCTCCAGCTATGGCGGATCATAGGACGGTTATTCCTAATCTTAGTCACCTTATAACTCCATGACTAACATATGTTGCCATAAAACCATTTTCATGAAAAATCTCTCAAAGTGGTTATGAGTAAAAACATTTTATACCATCGAAAGAGTTTTATATTTTGTAGAAATACTCCCCCTCCACACGTGCTTAAGTATTTTGACAGAAATCTGCACAGTGAGAGAAGAGCGCGCACTTTTGAATTGATCAACTCAAGATAGACAATTCCCTGCGAGACACGGTTACATCATTGACTAGGTCAGCTTGAAGTTGTAAGCACTCCTTGGAGAGGAGGTTTGACCTATCAAGGTTCATATCTACCAAGATTTTCTCGAATGGTAAATTCTACTAGGACAAGTCCTTTCTGAGACACGTTTACATCACTAGCGAACTACCTTGAAATTATTACCGTCAGGACAAGTCTTTTGAGTTACTAACATTTAAGAGCTTGTCAATTCATTGGTTAAGTCTTTTAGCACGATGATTCAATAGCAATTCACAACATATTTCTTATCACATAATTTTTCTCCCCCTAAAAAATGGCATATAAATGTTGTTTTTGATGAAATTTTGATATCGAATATGTCCATTTTGAGTTTTGTGGGAAGATTTCCACGAAGAACAATTTGTGAACAAAATTTTAAGCAAATACTCCCCCTCAAGAAGTGAAATTAACTTTTGAGGTTTTGAAAATCATAAGGGGAAGTACTTGTTCTTTTGAGCAAAAGTTTGAAAGTGAAAGTTTTGATTAGTTTTACTCAAAAGTAAGAAGCTTTCGCCCTTTTTATAAGGATTGTGGCAAGCTGAAGCGTACCACGGGTCCTTTCATTACAAGAACGGGTTGTGTAATCTGTTATGTGTGCACAAGCCATTGCCAAATATAGATCACACAACCAAATATAATGAAAGAAACAAATCAAGGAGTACCAGGAAGTCCGTCAATAATACCAAGAGTTCTTTCTAGACGTTGGTAGCTTTGTTAGAGATAGGCTTTGATGTCCACCCACGAAACTCTCCAATGTCCTCATCGATCCGAAGCGAAACAACCTTTCTTCAATCACGGTAGTGATATTCTTAGCATCCTTCCTTTCCCTAGAATTCCACCTTTTCTTCGACCCTATGCCTTCATGAATCTCCTTTAATCGATAAGCTATCCCATCCCAAACCTTCTTCAAAGTATGATCACAAAATTTGTGAAGCTCCTTGCACGCCATGAAGCAATTACGGTAAAGTTCATCTGCGTAAACTACCCCAAATGGTTTCTTAATGATGGTGTCTTGAGCAAGATGGTTAATATCGGGAAGATCTAGTTGTGGTTTGGTGAGATTAACACGTTTCTGGTATGATTCCACGGCAAGTTGAAGGTCTTCAACACGTTCCTGGATAATGATGCTTCTGATGAATATCAGCAATGACTTTGTTGGATCGATATACTCTGACCAAACTAACTATGTAGCTTGTAAGGGCTTAGCAACCTCGGATAAATCCTAAGTTACTAACAATGAAACACTAAATTTACTCTATTAAGTATGCGGAAACTACTTCAATAAAGCTAAGAAGAATAACTTTAACTTCAACTATTTTATTAATACTCTAAATGCTTGATACAGATTCACTAACAACCCTAACAACTCTAATATCGAACTTGATAAACTCTAATATTCTCTCTAAAGTCGTTTTTTTATTCGTACCTCTAATGCCAATCTAGGGGTCCTTTTATAGGCATAAGGAAAACCCTAGTCGGTTTACAATTATAATCCTTGTACGACAAGTAATACTAAAACTAAACTAAGCATATTCTAGAATTATAAAGCTTTCTAAAAACGATATAGCAGTTCTTGACTTTTTGCAGATACT
Organism: Chrysanthemum makinoi; assembly: GCA_910596185.1. Taxonomy (NCBI): domain Eukaryota; kingdom Viridiplantae; phylum Streptophyta; class Magnoliopsida; order Asterales; family Asteraceae; genus Chrysanthemum; species Chrysanthemum makinoi. The sequence goes on along the minus strand of OU343225.1, from coordinate 244,475,427 downwards.
TTGATATTGAGCAAGATACTTTGACTTTCTTCTTTAGCGATTTCTTTGACTTTCTTGACACTTTGACTTTCTTCAGTACTTTGTCTTTTATATCCCAACAATCCTCCCCTAACTTGAATTCTACTTGCTTGATTTTAAGTTCCTTTGTATCTGTATCTTTAACATCTTTGTTTTCAAGGAAAGATTGTTTCTTTATCTTCTGTTTTATCTTGTACTATCATTGCTTGCATTATCATCATCAAAGTAGTCTTTATAAGCAATCCTTTTAAAGAACTATCAGCAATCTTCATCTTTTCAGCTACTCGGCAACATATGGCAAATTGTACATCAGATCATAAAGTTTCAGTTTATTCTCATCACTTCCGTGTGTGTAAACTCACGTGAGAGGTGAATCATTGAAAATTTAATGGATTTTGATGTCTTTTTACCAAAGCCATTAACTCTGGAGTAGCCAATGTTTTAGTGTGTAAAACCATGGTACATTGATAACCATATGATTTTTAGCAAATCATCAACTATCAACGGATTTGGTTTGTCTTTACCAAAAGCCGTACCCTTTTGGACTAGTTAGTTCTTGCAACCATGGTAAACTAATTACCATATAAATGGTTTTTCCACAGCCTTTACCACAAGCCATTTTTCTTGTGGGCTAGCCAACTCTTTACTATTACAGATATGGTGAGTTGATTACCATACAACTTATTAGCAAGTTGTCAACCATAAACGGATTTGAGATATCTTTACCAGAGCCGTTTGCTCATGGATTAGCCAGTCCTTTTGCTAAACATGGGGGACTGATAACCTTTTGTTGTAACCATCTCAAAAACCATTTGTTGCTATTAACTTTTGTTTCAAAATATTTTGCACTTAACAAAAGTTTGCTTATTTTCTAAAAATCGTTTACTGGTTTTGTGCAAAGAAGCAGTACTTTGGAGAAAATACTGTTTGTCCATCAATACTTTAAATAAAGTATTGATTTTTCAAAAATTATACAATTATGAATCATACCGTATTTATGCATCATCATCACCATAGTTGTCCATTTGATAAACAATTCGATGACCATAAGGCGGTTTCATTCTCCTCTTCAACCTCCATACCATGATCTAGCATTCTTGTCATAAGATCTGATGTAAGCGTGTATCTTCTTTACGCTAACATATGAATCATGGTCCGATCTTCTAACTCCAAAACATGCACTTCTGATTCTTCAAAGAATCTCCAGCTAGTCTCTCCCAAACTTCTTGATTGTTCTAGATTTCACGGTGCTTGTTTCTTACGTCTCCCGAGATAGTTATCATTTCTCCCAAAGACTAAACCAACTCCTTTTGAAGGAATATGCTCAAAATACTCTTGCACTAGTTGATATAGGTAAAAGCAGTCCTCTCTATCTATCATGTGCAGTATATCCCATAGCAAATTAAATACTCTAAAGCTTTCATCTTCTCTATGGAACATCGGATAGTCTCCATCTTTTGATTCTACAACTTCAAAAGTAGACATCTTAGACTTCTTTCTTTGCAACATCTTTGGACTTAGGATGCTCAAAATCTACAACTCTTAAGTAATTTCTCAACTCATCAACTGTATCTGATCTCAATTCTACCTTCTTTGATGGTTGTTCATCACCAGTTGTTCTCTTTCTCTTTAAGCTTCTTTTTCTTGCATCCTCATTCTATTTTTCATCATCCTTGAAAGAAATAATACTTTCAACTTGCTTTTGATATGCTTCTCTAAGCGCATCATACAAATCTTTCATCTCTAAATATTTCAAACCGTAATCTAGTATATCCTTGACCTTTCAGATACGCCATCATGGCATTTCTTTCCTTAGCAATACTAGGTGGTCTTTGTGGTATAGCTGGCGGCTTTTACGGTATAGCAACTGCATCAATTCAGCTTGTAGCTTCCTAGCGGCTTCTTCATTCTTAGCCACTTCAATAGCTCTTAATTGCGAAAGTCGGCTTCTTCTTTTTCTTTGTTTCAACGGTTGCCTTTGCCTTTATCCTTTGGATCTAAAGCAGGTTGAGAAGCTTGAGATTGTTCTTCAACTCCAGGAATACTAACACCTCTTGGTCGAGATAAATTTTGCAATATCGAACAAATGTCTCATCATCACTAGCAGATGCAGCTCTACTTTAGGTGTATCAGCTTCCTCTTCTTGTAAGACTATTGAAGGACCAGCTTCTTCTTCAATATTAGGGTCCTTGGTGTAATTAGCTCTTGTCTATATGTTCCTTAAAGAGCAACAGCACCTTGATCACCAGCTCCTTGATCATCGAGACTTTGTACACCGGTACTTTGAAGTCCGTACCTTGAGGCTTAGTACCTTGAGGTTCGGTTGCTCGATTTCTTTAATTTTCTCAGCTTCTTCTTTATCAAGATCCTTAGCTTCTTGTTCTTCAAAATGTTCAGCATCTTCATTCAAATTTACTTGCTCCAAATTCCTCCCCAATTGGAATGAAGACGGCTTGTGAATTTTCTTGCCCTTTGAAGCCTTCTTAAACTTCTTTCCTTTCTTCTTTTGTGACATCACCCACAACCTGTGATGTTGAACTAATGGCCATACAAAGTTCTTCAATCTTCTAAGCTTGTTGTTTAACTTCATAAGTTGTGCAACTTGAGCCTCGGTAGCTTTCTTCAATCTCACCAATTCTCTTGTCAAGACATAGTTATCCGAACCAATCCTCGGAGGTATATCTCCTCATCTCCTCCGGATGTTTGAGACCCATCTCTGGAAGTATAATCATTGGGATGGTGGGTTTACCTCTGTTCTGAATCATCATGAGCAATACCATGTGGATGGTACCTTGTGGTGAAGCGATGCGTTGAGCGGTACCTTCCCTAGAAATAGAAGGCTCATGTTCTTCACTTTCGGCAGACTTCATCTCTAACTTGCACTATCTCCATCATGTGAGTAGTCAAAGGTGTATTCCTCCCATAGAATTTGTCACTCTTCCTAGCCATGAAAGTGAACACCTTTGGTGGTTGCACAACAACAGGTAACAAGCTCGAAGATTTGGGTACATCCTAAAGTTGTTTGTTCAAGAAAACTTGAATAAATCGTGGGTACATTAACCATGGTGAACCATTGGAGATATGAGATAGCATACAGTCTAAAATTAATCTTTAAAAGTTGAAGCGTGATTGTTAGCTAGCTAATCCCTCTTGAGATGCAATATTTGACCAAACTGTTCCCATGAAGTACTCTTCGAACTTATGAAATGAAGTAATACATGAACAAGATACTTCCATTGTGGACTAAACAAGGGTTTCCTAAAAGTTGTTTCAGTTAGAGACCCTTCATACCCAAAATCCCTTAGTGTATCCTAAAGAAGTTGTTTGTCAAAACGAATAGCCCCTTCAACATCATCAAACAATAAATGCGTCTCGATCGAGGCTTCACTAACTTTAACAATCTTCCAAGTAACCTTAGCCTGAATGTATGATGCATCATCTTCCATATGAGATCTTGCGGTTGCGAAATTGTTGAATCCAGGGCTCAATAATGTTAGGTTCGACCAAAAGGGCATAATTGATTGATGATCCAGCTAGGAAATCAATTATGTCATGAAAAAGAATATTGGACGGTGTTTTGTCCAAGTTAGCCACCATATTATGCTTCTTAACTGTGTTTCGATTCGCCATTGTGATGTTGTTATAAGAGAAAATGGTTCGATGAATAGTGAATGTGAATAAGAGGAGAGATATGGATGGATAAATATAAAGTGAGAGGAAAATCGGGGTAGTTATTTATAGGTAAGATTTGAAAAATCACAACCCAATTAATAAAGTTACCGTTGGTTTGAATTTTACCCCATCTTTTGACCGTTGGAACGATGCGTTGACAAGACTAGCGATTGCTTTCCACGTACTTGATACTTTCCGGTACTGGATAAACAATAAGCGATACTTTTCCATCCTCTTCTTCACAATGGTAAAACATCAAAAAGGCATTTTATTGCCTCCCCTCAATCAATGAATAGGACTATCTAACTAACTAATAAGTCCTCCCGCGTAGCTTATTAGTTAATCATACCAATACTCACCACCAAATAATTAAATCATGAAACATCAAATCCTTTTGTGAGTAGATCAACTACATTGTCATCTGTGTGGACCTTGACAACATTGATGAGCCTATGCTCATAACAATCTTGAATAAAGTGATGCCTAATCTGAATGTGCTTGGTCTTGGTGTGTTAAACTAGATTCTTTACAATGCAAATGGTACTCTCATTGTCAATGTTGATAGGAGTATTCTTAAAGTTGAATCCATAATCCAAGAGTTGATTCTACATCCATAATACTTGTCCACAAGCTTGACTGCAGCAGCAACATATTACCTTTAGTGGATGATGTTCTTTGCAATGGTTTTCTTATATTGCCATGAAACTAATCTTCTACCAAGATATTGGCATCCTCCAGTGGTTTATCTTCTATCATAATTATCACCGCATAGTCACTATCGAAAAAGCTTCCAAGTGAAAAGGTGAATCCTTTGGATACCACAACCCTAACTTAGGTTGTTGTTTCAAATAACTAAAAATCCTCTTGACTGCATTCATATGAGAGACGTTGGGTGAGACTTGATATCTTGCACATAAACAGACAACAAACATGATATCGGGTCTAGATGCGATTAAGTACATATACGACCCAATCATTGATTTGTAAACCTTGACTTCTGGGTTGACCATCTTCATCCTTGCGATGAGTTGATAGATTTTATGGGTGTGGTGACCGGCTTCATAGCATCAAAGTTAAACTTCTTAAGAATGTCAGTGACATACTTCTCTTGACTAATGAAAATTCCAGCCTCTGATTGTTTAACTTGAATCCCCAAAAAGAAATTTAATTTACCCATGGAACTCATTTGAAATTCTTGTTGCATGAGCTTCTCAAATTCGTTCACCATTGACTGTTTTGTAGCTCCAAAAATAATATCATCTATGTAGACTTGATCAAGCACGATATCCTTCTTGTCTCTCTTGATAAACAATGTGTTATCAATTGCTGCTCTCCTGTAACCATGTTGCAATAAAAAAGTGGAGAGTCTTTCATACCAAACTCTAGGTTCTTGATGAAGGCCATACAGAGCCTTGACAACTTTGTAGACTTTTTGGATGAGCGGGATCCTCAAAACCGAGGAGGTTGTTTGACATAGACCTCCTCTGAAATCTTGCCATAAAGAAAGGCACTTTTGACATCCATTTGATAAACAAGAAAGCCCATATATGATGCAAAAGCAAGGAATATTCTAATGGCTTCAATCCTTGCTACTGGAGCAAACACTTCATCATAGTCCTCCTTCTTCTTTTGATATCCTTGTGCAACTAATCTTGCTTTTTTCTTGATGACATTCCCTATTTCATCTCTCTTAACTCTGAAAACCCATCTTGTACCAATGACTTTCTTTCCATCTAGTAGATCACATAGTACCCAAACTTCTTAAAGTTTGAATTGAAGAAGTTCTTCTTGCATGGCTTCAACCCAACTCTCTTTAGTTAATGCTTGAGCTACATTCTTGGTTTCTTCTTGATAGATAAAACAAGTGAATAAACATGTTTGTTGATCCTTAATGATTCATTTGTTTTGTTTATACAGCTAAGTAAAGCATTATGTGGTTTAGAAAACCTTTAGCCTTGGTCCTTGTGAGCACCCCGATGTAGAAGGTCCAATGATTTGACCAGTAGATGATCTTTATGAACTCTTAATGTAGGAGTTTGTGGAACTTCAAGATCATCATCCAAATTTGTGAAATCGGCTCGCATTGGAATTTGAGAAAATACCTTCATCTTCAAATTCATCATCAGTATCTTCTAACTTCGAGGCATGTTGGATCATTCAAATCATCGGAATACTGTCAATGGTGTAGCGGTACTTTGATCCAAAGTACTTGTGAGAGTATCTGTAGACTTACTCTTCTTCTTTGTTTCTTCATAAGCTCTTCTTTGTTCATCCTCATAAGATTGTGACATTGTTTCTTGAAAAAGCATCCTATTAAGTTCATCTTGAATAGCTTGATCCTCAGCAGACAAAGTATATTTTGGTTCATCAGTACTTTTTTCCTTCTCAATAATTATGGGTTCTTCATCGGGAACAACATCGAGTCTAATATTGACTCCATGAACAATGTCGTAATAAATCTTCTTCTGTGTGAACAACTTGATTTTCTTCAGCAGCAGGAACATAGTTCATAGAAGGAGTCAAAACATGATGATCAAACATCCAATCAGGACCTTTACCCTTTTGATTTTCTTGATCTTCTAAAAATTCAACATGAAGACAGTCTTGAACCTTTTTGGTGACCTTATTGTACACTCTAAATCCTTTGCTATTGGTACAATATTCCAATAAGTATCCTTCATCTGACTTGCCATCAAATTTTCCCAAAGAATCAATAGTATTGAGAATAGTCAGAGGACATCTAAAAGGTTTCATAAAACGTATGTTAGGTTTGTTTCCCATAAGCAACTCATAAGGTGTCTTCATTTGAGGTTTAGTGACAGATACTCTATTCAACACATATAAGCAAGATGCTAAACTCACCCAAATTGAATAGGTAATTGAGAATCTGCAAGCATTATTCTGGCTGCTTCTATCAAGGTTCTGTTCTTTCTTTCTGCAACACCATTCTGTGGAGTTCTATCAATGCTAAACTCCCCTTGATTCCTTTCTTGGCACAAAATTCATCCATAAACTTGTTCTTGAATTCAGTTCCATTATCACATCTAATACCTCTTACTTTCAGTCTCAATTGGTTTTCAAGAGCTATTATAAGATCATGAATAGCATCAAAGGTTTCATCTTTAAATCTCAAGAAAAATACCCAACCTGATCTACTACAATCATTTGTTACAACTAAGCGATACTTCTTCTTGTTTAGACTTGCAGCGAAGCGAGTCCAAATAGATCCATATCGGCAACTCTAAAGGATCTCTAATTGTTACGTCCTCAATCTTCTTGCATGATGCTTTGTGTTTTTTATGCATGCCAAACATGAGTGATCATTCTTGTATGTTTTGGAAGGTAAACCTCTAACTAAATTTCCTTTAACCAACTTGTTGATATTCTTGTAATTCACATGTCCTAATCTTCTATGCCACAGATGTGTTTCTTCAAGTGTTGCCTTTGCTACAAAACATGTTGCTCTTTCAGAAGAGTTAAGACTCTTCACATCCAGACTGTACACATCATTGGTTCTTGGTACTCTTAGTATCACCAAGTTATCATCAACAAGCTTGAACTCAGGGGAAAGAATAAGACATTCTGTGTTAGTGAATAACACATGGTGCTTCTGTGTCACGAATCAGAAGAAGCGACAAAAGGTTGAACTTGAGCTCCTTCACATAACATTCTCAAAATCTATGCTTCACCTTGATGGTTCCTTTGCCGGTAATTCTTCCTCCACCGTGATTATTCCCAAATGCAACTCTTCCTCCAAAATAAGATCTAAAATCATGAGAATCTCTTTGTCTCCTATCATGCTTCTAGAGCAACCACTATCAACAATTAAATGATCTTTAAGCTCCTCTTACGGGTTGCCCACGCACAAAGATGAAAGAGTTAGTTAATTTTAGGAACCCAAGCCATTATTGACTTGTGTTCCCCTTGTGGAGTGACATACTTAAATTCTTTAAGTATGTAATCTCCACTATTTTTAAGCACATAATCAATTATCTTTGGTTGTTCCAAAACTTGTGTTGGTTTTTCAACAAAAATCTCTTTTTCATCAAAATTCTCTTTATTATTTTCTATAAAATTCTCTGTTTCTCTCTTTTTCTTTGAAAGTGCTTGTTTGTTCCCCATCGGTACTTTCTTTCTTAACCGATTGGTTTTAACTTTTTGTGTAGATTTCTTTGATCCATATACTCTTTTTGAGGTGTAACGCCTTCTAGATTGATAGTAATTGGATCTCCTAGGGCTTCCATTCCAAAAAGTGCTAGCAGTACCTTAATTGGGTGAAAACTTAGCGATACTTTGAGAAGGTACTGCTTGAGAAACTTTGGCTTATCGATACCTTGAAAAGTGCTTGAAGGTGTGGTGATTTTGAAAAAGGTATTCTCACGGTGAGGGTACCTATAGTCTTTTGAGAATTGTTGTGGTTAACCTTATGTGAATTACTCCAAACTGGTTTAGTCTCCCTTGCATGGTTGGTAGATCCGGTCTTTGGGAATTTGCTTAGATATTCAGTGAAAGTCAGTTCTTAATCAAATGATGGGACTATAACAAACAAAACACAATTTTTGACCCATACTCCCAAAATTTATTCCTTTAGTTCTATGACCAAACCTAACCTGACTTTTTGGTGAATTATGAAAATTATTTTAACCAAAATTATTCCAAAAAGGTTTAGCAGTATTTTGAAAAGTTTTTTTTGAAGGTACTGGCGAATGTTTAGCAGTACTTTGAGTTGAAAGTCTTGCTTGACTCTTACTTTATTATCATCTTTAGGTTTTCAATTGTTTCTTTTGGGGTTTGAACTAGATGGACTGAATTAGATTGACCATAAGCTTTTTCCTAAAATCTAAATTGTCTACTCCAAAGCGAGAAACATCGTCCTAAGTGGTTGAAAACAACGATGGGATGAGGGACATGATAACCCTTGTCTTTCTTAAATTATGGAGGTGTTTGACTAATTGATTCCTCATTACTAGATGTGTTCTCTTATGAGCTAATGAGTTCATCATCACTAGTTATTATATCCTCTGAATCAATTTGTTCCTTATCACTAGGTGGGTTCTCTTACGTGCTACTAAATTCCATCGAAAACCTAGGCTTGTTTTAGCGTGTGCTCTTTTGTTTTCAACAAAACTAACATGTGAAAGGCCAGATTCTTCCCAACTAGCAAATTTTTCTAACAATTCATCCCTTTCTTTAGTCAGTTTTCAATTTGAAATCTTACATCCTAACTTTCCTTCACTCAATTTTAATTGATAATCATGTTGCTCATATTTTTTACTTCAAGCCATTTCATTATTTTCATGAGTTATTATTTTGGCTTCCATTGACTCTAAAGTTATTTGATAACCAGCTACCTCGGACCTAGCCCTTCTACAATTATCTCCCGATTACATAATCTTTTAGCACTTTTTGATAAAAATCATGACACTTAGAGCATACCCTGGAGATAGGGGTGAACTTGGTGAAGTAGCTACCATAGCGGCGAGCAGGTTCTTCTTCACTTTCCATGCTCCAATCAAAGCTTCCAAGACCATCTCTTGATCCCAAAGCGACAAATCTTGGTTCCTCATCAAAAGCTGTGCTCCAATCAAACTCTTCCACTGCGACCATAGAGTAGGTTACCGGTTCATCATCAAATTCACACTCGGTCAACCTCGATAGATTTTCTTGAGCAACCAAAGCTTATTTTTCGATAATAGGAATTTCCTTTAGTTCAAGTTTGGGTTTCTCAATCATTCTATTTTCACGATATTTAGCAAACTTGCATTCTCTTGCAAAGTGTCCAGTTCTTTGACAATTAAAGCATTCAATCATGGACTTGTCAAACGTTATACCCTGTTTGGGTTTGAAGTCAATGCCTCTTCCTATTTTCTTCATGAACTTCTTGATCCTAGCAGTGATCATAGCAACTTGCCACCTTATATCAATTTCTTCAAGAGCATCCTCTTCAATTTGTGACATATCCTCTTCATAAGTAACGAGTAATGTGGCTTGTTGAGCGAAGAAGGAACATACAACTTCATCGAGTGGATGGTGTTGTGAAGATTTGTACTTACAATGTTGAAAGAAATTGAGATAGAAGAATATTTTTGAGTTTTATAAGTTTTGTATTTTTGTATTTTGTTTTTGAAAAATATTTATAAAAGAGGTTTTGGTGTTTGATAGGTTTTAATATTGTTTTAAAAGTTCATCCAGTTCCTCTGGAGTCAAACACCTCATACCAATCCGATTGGACCAACTCATAGAAACCTAGTAGGAGCTAAGGATTTGGTGAGAAGGTCTGCCAGTTGATATTCAGTACCCACAAAATATAATTCAGCGGTACCCTTTTCACATGCTCCTGATGAAATGATATGAAGATGATGTGCTTAGACTTTGAATGTTGAGCGGTTGCTTGCGAGATTGCAATGGCACTAATATTGTCGCAGATACATTGAGATTCGTCAAATCGTAACCATAGTATTTGAGTTGTGTTCTCATCCGATGACTTGAGCACAACATAGCCTTGGCTATATTACGCCGGTTGAAACGGCGATGTACAATCCAGCTTCCGATTTCCATGACACCGGTTTATCACCAAGAAATTGTAGTGCTCTGAGAAGTAATTTTCCAGAATCTAAGCAACCTTTGTGATGCGGCGTCAAAAGCTATTAGTTCAAAACCGAATCGCCGGATACGGATGCCCAAGTTAATGGTTCCTTGATGTATCGAGGATTCTTTTTAGCCTCGAGAGGTGAGTTTCATTGGTCTCGGTGATACTTGAGAACAAGATATCACAACAAAAACAATATCGGGTCTACTGGTTAGATACATAGAGAGACCCAATAATACTTCTGTATTTGGTAGGGTCAACCAATTTCCCATGTAAATCAGCGTCCAGTTTCTTGGTATGTGCCATTAGTGTGGCATAGGTATCGCAACTTGTCATTCCATGTTTGTTTAAAATTTCAAGGGCATATTTGGACTCACTAAGGAAAATACCACGGGGTGATTGATGAACTTGCAATCCTAGAAAGAATGTAAGTTCACCCATCATGGACATTTCAAAATGTTTTTTCATGAGTTTTGAAAATTCTTTTGAGTACTTTTTATGTGTTGACCCAAAAATGATGTCATCCACATAGATTTGAATGATTAAAATGTAAGCCCAGATATTGAATGAAAAGTGTTGGGTCGAGAATCTTTAGTGAAATTATTGACAATGAGGGATGATAACTTATCATACCACCCGGGAGCTTGTTTGAGACCGTAAGGGCCTTTTAGGTTTGAAAACATGATTTGGGAACTCGGATCAACAAATCCTTCCGGTGACTAACATATACCATTTCCTTCGGTTGACCATTGAGAAAAGCGGTTTGACATCTATCGATAGACCGTGATGTTCATGTGAGCAAATGCCGAGAAAATCCGTACAACCTCAAGTCTAGCAACCGGTGCGAATGATTTTTGAAATCAATCCTCTCCTTGTCTATAACCCTTGACCACCGACATGACTTATTTATGATAACCGTACCTTGACATCAAATTGTTTTTCCAAATGCATTTCGGACCAATAAGATAGACCACTGTTGGTTTTGAACCAATTCCCATACTTCAAGGCGTTTAAGCTGATTAAGTTCTTCTTGCATGGATTCAATCCGTTGTCCTAAGACATGGCTTCTTTAATGTTTTGGGTTGATTGACAAATGGTAAGTGCATAAATGCAATATTCACCCGTCGATCTAAAAGCGTTGTCTAGTTACGGCCGTTTGATTCGGGTTTCCAATAATGTTCACAAGGGGATGGTCTTTAGTCCAACGATGTGTGGAGGGTTGATGTTGATATACATTATGCAGATTAGGAGGATTCAAATGACTTGTGGATGATTCGCAACATCGAAGTGGCGAGAATCATTTGCAAAGGGTTGAAGAACGCATTTGGATCATAGTCCGAGGTTGGGGTACTTCATGGTTCGAAGAAAGATCATGGTGATCAGTCATTAGATGCGTTTTGTTAAATTTGTTGTTGTAGAATCAATTGGAGGTGCTTCTTGTTGTTGTTGTTTCGTGTATATCGGTATTGGCTTATGCTCGGGTTGAGCAGGAAACATTTGATACATCCGAGCACGTTGATCAATATCATCACTAACGAGAGAGCAAATAAACATTCCATTTGTTGTGAGTAAGGCTGTAGGCTTGGTTCGGTGATGATGGGGTTTGGGGAAAGTTTAGAGCGGTTATGTCAGGGTTCTAAGGTTGTTTTGCTCGAAGCCATCTCTGTAGCTCATCGAAATTTGCATGAATCGTTTCCATAATCTCCATCTGGCGATTGAGATCCAGGTAACCCTTAGAGTTTTCACAATATCCAACAAAGACTCAATGTCGACTTTGGCTTTGAGCTTACCAAAGTCATCACGATCATTATTTGGGTAACAAAGGGATCCAAATACATAAAAGTGTTTGAGATTCAGTTCTGGTTATGGATAAGCTCATAAGGTGTTTTGTTGTGGCGCCGTAATCATTGAGCGTTACGAGTGTAGCATGCGATTGACCATGACTGACCACAAGTATCTGGAAGTTTTACATTTATCAACATCGTTCTTGCGGCTTCACTTCTTGCTGGTTTAGATCTTTCAACAACTCCATTTTGTTCCGGTGTTCGTGCAATGGATGTTTGATGCTCAATTACCACTTTCTCATAATATGCACGAAGAGTGTGATTCACAAATTGGTCCTTTATCATTACGATTTGTCTTCGTGTTCTCGAATTGAACATGAATTTTCATGAAAGGTGATGATCATCTGTAGACTTGATCTTTAGTTGAGAAGAAAATAAACTAAGTCCATCTTGAGTAGTCATCGTTACTAAGATGTAGCGTTTCTTGGATTGATGCGTCTGTAGCATCGGGCCACACAAATCCATGTGAAGAAGATGAAGCACATGATGTGGTTTGTGTTCCTCCTTTGGCGAAAAATGAGCACGAGTGCTTTTCCTTGTTCACAAGTTGAGCATAGGTGATCTTTAGAATACTGAAATCTTGGGAGACCTTCAACAAGTTTGTAACGTGCAAGATTGGTTATGGTGTGAAAGTTTAAGTGTAAAGGCAGCGATTGCCATAGCCAAGATTTTGTTGATGTTGCCTTTGAAAGGAGGCAGATGGGAGATGAAGCAATCATGTCTTGCATTGAGATTGTATAAAAGACTTGATGTCGTTGACCATACATAGATAATTTCCTGTAGATCACAGAATGAAACAAGTTTTCTCCCTAAAGCAACTTCCAAATCTCCATCACAAAATTGACCCGAACAAAGATTGTGGCCGAGACCTTCCACATAATAAACTACGCTAATTTAATTT